>WAAF01017100.1:172578-195630 GCA_013400475.1 Tricholaema leucomelas | reverse complement strand
GCTCCCTGGGATAGGACAAGGAGCAATGGGTGTAGGTTGCAGCAAAAGAGGTTTCACCTCAACACAAGGGGGAATTTCTTTACTGTAAGGGTCCCAGAGCACTGGCACAGGCTGCCCAGAGAGGTTGTGGAGTCTCGTTCTCTGGAGACTTTCAAGGCCTGTCTGGATGTGTTCCTTCGTGACCTGTGTTTGTATTGTCCTGCTCTGAGGGGAGTTGGACTCAATGATCTCCTTGGGTCCCTTCCAACCCCTAATATCCTGTGAGCCTGTGATCCAGTGAGGCTCAGGGCAGACCTCATTGCTGTTTACAGCTACCTGAAGGGAGGTTGTAGCCTAGTGGGGTTGGTCTCTTCTCCTAAGCAACCAGTGACAGAACAAGGGGACACAGTCTCAAGTTGTGCCAGCAGAGGTCTAGGCTGGATGTTAGGAGAAAGGTCTTCACACAGTGATTGGTATTAGAATGGGCTGCCCAGGGAGGTGATGGAGTCACTGTCCTTGGAGGTGCTCCAGAAAAGCCTGGATGGGGCACTTAGTGCCATGGTCTGGCTAATTAGACAGGGCTGGGTGCTAGGTTGGACTGGATGATCTTGGAGATCTCTTCCAGCCTGGTTGATTCTATGATTCTAAGATCCCTTCCAGCCTAAGCCATTCTATGATGATCCTGTGAATATTGAAATTATGTAATGCTAACACCCAAGGAACATAAAATCAGCTCCATGCAGCTAGCAGAAGTTGTAAATCCTTCTGACGTACATCTGTGGCCTATATGAGTAAGCTCCACATGTGACATTTTGTTCTGCTTTCAGTAGTGTTGCATCATGCAGCTGTTGCCACTGGGTTTTTAGGCAGTGCAAACCCATGGCAAGCTGAAGGTTTGTATGTCACCATTTGTAAAGACAAGTCTAATGCAAATTAAACGTGAAATGGGTTTGCTTATGAGCAGCATTGACAGCATTTAGAGGCCTCAGATTGGCTCTGTGTGTCTTGGGTCCTGAAACTTGTGAATGATCCATACTGATTGTGTGGCAACATATTTCAGTCATAGACTGAATTGCTCATGGTACACCACTTATTTCTACCACTCTATTTCTAATTCATGGTAGAAATAAGACACAGTTTGTGGGGAAATAATTACACATTTGTAATGCACAGGAGGAGTTATTACCTCGCCACCCACTCACACTTTCATTTTTAACTAAACTTTAGATGTCAAAAAATTTTTGCTAAGGCACACAGCCTAAGAAGTTGCTTTTTTGTTTTTGTTAGAAATGTAATCACATGTCCTGATAAATCATCTTCAAAGACCTTTAATTTCTGGCATTTCAGCAAATTGATTTATCATTCCTTTTGAAGGGATAATTGACCTCAGAGCTAATGTTTCATTTTAAAAGATAATAATTAGCTTGGCCTCATCAAAGCCAGGCAAGGAGCTAAAAAGAGAAAGAACCAGGCCTTTCCTTTTCCAACTAATATCTACTGACATTGAACTTAGAGTGGTTTATTTCAGTTTCCTGCTTACCTTCTATTCACTGTTTAAAGTTTTTGTATTCATACAAACATGTTCATAGAAGTCCTTATAAAAGAATAAGCAAAGATCATGAAGGTGAGGAGTAGGAATGTGGCTCATGTTGGGAAGATTGAGCAGAGCAAGATTAAGGATGATAAGATAGCAGTAGGCTCAAGGTGTGATGGTTTGGGAGTTACCTGCCCCCCACACACACACTCTTATGAAATCACCCAGACTAGACTCAGCTGGCTGCAAGTTAAGGAAAAAAGCTTTATATTCACAGCTTAGCACAAGATACAAGCAGAGAGTTACAATATATTACAGCTATATACAGAAATAGACAAGTGAAAGGTAATACAGAAACTCAATACCCCTCCCAGCAATAATAGTGCACAGGAGGGGCTCCCAACCACCCTTCCACTTTCTTTCCACTCCTCTACCTTATCCCAGAATCTGCCTTACATGCAAGGTGAGCTGGGAGGATTGGCAAGGGAGTTAGAAGCAGAATGGTTAGTTGGGTTACACAGATCCAAGTAGAATAGCAAAAGCCCAGGGAGAAAACCACAGACACCGACTGCGACAGAGACTCTGTCTTATCTGTGTTTGTGTCCTTGCTTTTATACATCTCAGCAAGCCTATGAGTGAAACAGACATCATCATTGTTTCCTTTTCACAGCCTATCATCTAATTTCTCTCATGAAAATATTCCAATTAGCCTAAAACTAGCACCCAAGGTGAAAGCTGTGCTTGTAACAGCACCTGTAACCACTTCAACCACTATGTCAGATACTGGCTGTTTGCCCTGCTGGCTTTTTTTTCCTTACTGATTGAATGATTCCTGATGTCATGCAATGAGATTACTTCTGTGTGATGTAAATTCACCCATGTATTCCCAACAAGATTGTGACTGAGAGGTAGAGAGAGTTACTGAAGCCAGAATAGTTCACCCAGCCAGAAAGGCTGTTCCCCAGCACTGGCAGTGAGGTTCTACATTACTTCATCTAATTGTTGTTTAGAACCAGAAAAAAAAAATCTTACAAATGTATTTTTAATAAATATGACTGATTATTATTTCATATCAATTAAGCTTTTGGCACAGTTTTCTTCCCTTCTTGAACATGCATTCTTTTAATTCCCACTCTTTCCTTTCCCCTCCATGCCTCTGATCTAAAGTTAACTATTTTATCTTGTCCTTAGTCTCCTGCTGACCAGTGTAAGAAAATCCATGCTGGTGATGAGGTGATCCAGGTCAATCATCAAACTGTGGTAAGTACTCTGGATATTCCTCAGGCTTTGCCTGTTCCCATTGCTGATACAGTAGTAACTCTTGGTAACTTTGCCAAACTAGATTAACAATTAATCTTTTACAATAGCATAAGTTATGCATAATAAGAAAAGGCACAAGTTGGTGAGACTCTGGAACAGGTTGCCCAGGAAGGTTGTAGATGCCTTTTCCCTGGGAGTGTTTAAGGCCAGGCTGGATGAGGCCATGAGCAGTCAAGTGCAGCTGAGAGGTGTTCCTGCCCGTGACAGAGAGGTTGGTATAGATGATCTCCAAGGTCCCTTCCAACTTAAGACATTCTATGGTTCTATGTTTCTGTGATTCTGTGAAGTTGAGTCAGTAACCAGCCAATAACCAGCCAGAAGGGCTAAGCCAAATTTACATTTTGCATGGCTGCTGTTCAATGTCTTACCTCTTAGATAAGGAGATCCCAGAATAGTTAATTGGAGTTTTGAGCCTTGTCACTCTGGATATGCCAGCTAGTCTGACTTCTTCTCTTAAACAGGATTTTGCATTCTGCCTCCTACAGGATTCAGATTAAAAATGCAGAACTATTCTAACAGCCACAGAATCTGGATCTGTGGAGGGGAAAAAACCCATGAAGATGATTAAAGTCTTGATAGAAATCTGTCAGATGTGCTTTTGTGCATTCGTACACCTAGATTTAGTTTTAAGTAGCTCAGCAGTTAATAAAGTTACTGAAACTATTAATCTGTATAAAATCACATAAACATGTGTGTGCAGAAGTATCTGCTGAGCCCAAGGTATTGCAGTACCTGATGTCTGTTTCAGAGTTCTATGCCCCAAGCCTCTTCTCTTCATGGGCAGGAAATTTTAATGTTTTAAGCATGCCTTTGATCTCTAAGTGTGCTCTTTAAGTCACTACTGCTACATTTTGCTGCAAACTAAACTTAGTTGTGTTCTTTCTCCACTCAAGCTACCATAAGTTGCCATGATCGATATCATGTTTATTATTTCCATTAGTGGGCAAGAATAATTCAAAGGCAACAACTCATTAAAATTCTATGTAATCAATATTTTAAAACTAGCAAGACCAGCTCATACATGCAGGTGAAACCCACCTGAAATTTAGTGATGATTGAGTAGTCAATCTTACATCAGTAAGGTTTGTATATTCACATGGGCATCTTACAGCTTTTCCACAGCAATCACCTTTCTTGTTCACCAACTAGAGGAGTGTGGATTTGTGCCTGCACAGGGTACTCCCCAGAACTCTGTCTACACTTCCTTGTACCACTTGTGAACCTACAGTTTATCAAAAAAGCAGGCACCACTAGAAGTAAAACTATAAAAGAGAAAAACACAAAGCAGTCTGAATAGAATAGAATAGAATCAACCAAGTTGGAAGAGACCTCCAAGATCATCCACTCCAACCTAGCACCCAGCCCTATCCAGTCAACTAGACCATGGCACTAAGTGCCTCATCCAGTCTTTTCTTGAACACCTCCAGGGATGGTGACTCCACCACCTCCCTGGGCAGCTCATTCCAATGGCAAATCACTCTCTCTGTGAAGAACTTCCTCCTAACATCCAGCCTATACTGAAACTCTACCTAGCAAAGTGTGCTTGTTCAGCTGCTCTGTGCTTCTCACTTCTCTCACAATATCATGCAGCCATCTTTCTTGCCTGGCAGTTTGTATGCCTTTTGTGCCAGTAGTCTGATTTCTGGACTGGAGATTAAATGCTCCTTTATCCTTCACTCTTCCTCATTCTTCTTCTCAATATTTTTCCACTTTTTAAGGTTAAATGCCACATCTTCATTCCCTTCCCTCCCATTGATTTACAACCGGTAATGAAGCATTTAGCATTGTCCTGTGAGGTGGCACATTACTTCTTTTAGTATCATGTTCATTCTCCATACTCAAAGTGTTTAAAGCCTAGGAGATAAAAATATAGGTGTTAGTGTTATTTCTTATTCCTGTTTTAACCTGTTCATTGGTTAGGGAGGCTCTATGATTTATCACAGAATCATAATATCAACCAGGTTGGAAGAGCCCTTCAAGCTCATCCAGCCCAACCTAGCACCCAGCCCTGGCCAATCAACCAGACCATGGCACTAAGTGCCCCAGCCAGGCTTTGCTTGAACGCCTCCAGGGACAGCGACTCCACCACCTCCCTGGGCAGCCCATTCCAATGCCAATCACTCTCTCTCTGGCAACAACTTCCTCCTAACATCCAGCTGAGACATCCCTTGGCACAACTTGAGACTGTGTCCCCTTGTTCTGGTGCTGGTTGCTTGGGGGAAGAGACCAAGTCCACCTGGCTACAGCCTTCCTTCAGGTAGCTGTAGCCAGCAATGAGGTCTGCCCTGAGCCTCCTCTTCTGCAGGCTGCACACCCCCAGCTCCCTCAGCCTCTCCTCATAGGGCTGTGCTCCAGGACCCTCCCCAGCCTTGCTGCCCTTCTCTGGACACATTCCGGTACCTCAACATCTCTCTTGAACTGAGGGGCCCAGAATAGGGCACAGGACTTTAAGTGTGGCCTAAGCAGTGCTGAGCACAGGGGCAGAAGAACCTCCCTTGTCCTGCTGGCCACACTGCTCCTGAGCCAGCCCAGGATGCCATTGGCTCTGCTGCCCTCCTGGGCACACTGCTGCCTCATCTTCAGCTACTCTCTACCAGCACCCCCGGGTTCCTCTCTGCCTGGCTGCTCTCAGCCACTCTGTCCCCAGCCTGTAGTACTGCTTGGGGTTGTTGTGGCCAAAGTGCAGAATTTTGCACTTGGCCTTGTTCAGTCTCATCCCATTGGCCTCTGCCCACTCATCCAGCCTGTCCTGGTCCCTCTGCAGGGCTCTCCTACCCTCCAAATTTCATAAAATGTGTGCACAAGTTATGTCATACAGTACAAAGGTGTAGAAACAGGTTTTCTGCAGATATTTGTATGCTTCAGAGATTCTGCACCCAACAAATTTTATCTTTGTTGTCCCAGCAAAAACACTTTCATAAGACTGAAGTTGCTGTTGGGTTTTGGTAGAGTCTCAAACATAAATCCTGTTCAAAACAGTTTATTTTGAAAGAGGCTGTGTGAAAGATGACTAAATCCAGTCATTTTGTATGAAAATCCTTTCCTGGTTGGAGAAAGTATGGATCTCTTTTAATAGGTTCCAATCCTCTAACTGACTCCAGGCATCGTTTAATCTCAATTTGACTGAACTAGGCCAGTGTATTTTCTAGACAAATTCCTATTCACTCATTTAATGAGATCACCTGAATTGTGAAACTTTCATTGATGTTCCCACAACCTGTGATAAATTCTTCTGGTAGTTAATTATTCCTCTAGCTGAGAAAAAACAATTAATTTTATTTGTATCCTTGTTTGTTCGACGCAAGCTTCCAGTCCTTTCATCTTGTTATATATTTCTGTCTATTAGACTGAAGAGCAAGGTTTGGGTTTGTCTTTTTTTTTTTTTTTCATTGTAGGTGTTTTCAGGATGCAATCAAATTGCCTCTTCTTTTTTTTTTTTTTGGTCAGATAGCTAATGTGAAGCACTTCCAGTTTGTCATCATAATGCATGACCCTCCTCAGCCACCTCTTTCCATTCCCAGCTGTAATACTTGGCATATTTAACACCAGGTTACTAACTTGTTCACTTCATTCATGGGTAGGGCAGTACTCCTGTGCTGAAATTGTCCAAAGGAGTGTACACTAAAGTTTCCTTTTTTAAAAGGTTTCTGTTTGTTTCAAAAAGGATACTGAGAAGATGCTTTGACTTTCTTTGTTTTTCCCATTAGAAACCAAGTCTGTGATTTCAATTTCAAGTTGACTCCATCGGGAAGTCCCTTTTAAGAGAAAAGTCATTGCCTGTTTTGAAACTGAGGCAGGTTTCAACAGGTTTAAGAAGATGTAGACTTGGAAATAGCTGTCCTGTCCCTAGCCTGGAGTGGAGTCAGCACAGCTAACAGTGTTTCTAATCCTGGAGGCACTTCTCTGGGGTTGCGTAGCTGTGGCAGAGGATTAAGTACTCTCACAATGTCAGTCCCACTGAAATGCTGGTTGTAAATAGTTAAGAATTCTGGGGTTGGTGTGAGGCAAACATTTGGGCTGTATATTTTCCAAATTATTCCTATTATCTACAATTAGTGTACTCATTTTATATCCAGTTGTCTGTGCCAGATAGTTAGGAGGGAGCTGTTTTCATGCTTTTCTTTTGCCTGAAGCAAGTAATGACTTGAGACACATGAAAAATGTTAACAAACCAAGAGCACGTGGTTTACTTCAGTTTTCAAACAACTTTGCAATGTAGTTGAGAGATACAAAAGAGTTCAGCAAGTATCAAAGCAAAGCAGCTTGCAAATTATATAATACAACAATTGAGAAAGAAATAAAACATTTACTAGGTGGAGTCTGGTGTAACCAAGGAACACTCTGTAATACAATTACAATGATCAAAGGAAAAATAATAGTACTTTAAGCAAGAAATTAATGAAATCAGGCAATTCACCACTGGCTGTTGAGATCATTTAATCATTATCCCATTTCCTTATTTGCTTTACTGCTTGCCCTTCTTGCTTATTAGATTTTAATAAATCAAAGTAAGAAACTTTCAAAATAAGTGATACATTCTAAATGACTGCCACACTAACTCTTTATGTTCCCCTACAGTCACAGTAGCCTCCAGTTCTGCCACTGCCTTGAAGGTTTTTACTTCCTCTCATAAAATTATACAGAAGCGCTGGATGTGCCACTGCACATTTATTCATTTGCAAGATTAGTAATTGCACTCTGGATTCCAAGCACCCTGTCTGTTCTGCTGCCTGGATGCAATAGTTGATGCCATATTGTCTTTTTTTCCCCCCCAAGGTTATTTTATGGGACCTGATTCTTCAGTCAAAGAATTGGGACTGTCATGCAATGAGAATAGGGAAGTTAAAGCTGATGACTAACCAAGAAACACTTAGTTTGTTCAGTTTTCCATAAGAAAAGAGAACCCATAGTAACTGCTATATGGGGACGTAGGTATTTGGGATTGAAGCAAAGTTGGATGATTTACTGCCAAGTCCTCTACCTCTCAGTTTACTGAAAAGACTGAAACTATCAATGGCAAGTCCCTAAAGAAGCCTCAAGAAGGCCAATGGCATGTTGGGGTGTATTAGAAGGGATGTGATTAGGAAGCCGAGAGAGGTTTTCCTCCCCCTCTACTGTGATGAGGCCACAGCCAGAATATTGTGTCCAATTCTGAGCCCCTCAGTGCAAGACGTACCTCAGAGAACTGCTTGGAAGAATCCAGCTGCCTGTAAAATATTTTACTTGCTTCTGTATAGAAAAGTGTTTGATAAAATGAGGGAAAGAGGCTTCAGAAAAATGAGAACTTCTTGGGTTTGGGGTGTTCTTTTATTATTGGAAGGTCATTTAAAAGGACAGAGAGCAGTAATAACACTTAGAGTAATTCCTGTTGAAAGCTAGATGTTACTCAGGAGCCACTGGCAAGACTCCAAAAGTCAGAACACAGTAATTAATCCCAAATCAACTGAGCACCATAGAGGTGATGTGACTGAAAATGGCAAAGATGAACTTGGAATTAATCAAGAAGAGGTTTCCAAGAGAAATACATTTTTAATGCCACTGTCTTGACATTGATAATATCTTGTCTGAAATACTGTGTGATGTTCAGGTCATTTACAGTCATCAAAAGTGTGGAGTTACATATGAACATTAAAATAAATGTAGTGAGTGAAAAGAAAATGGATCATCTGTCTCATCCAAAGAGGATTTTGGAAAGGATTACAATTTGTTTAACCCAGCCAGGTAGGTCTGAGACAGAATTCCTCTTTCTTAAGAGACAGGATTTAAGAGGTCTGTCTAGGATGATGTTTGATGAACTAAAGAAAATGAGTGTGTCATAGTTGCCTGCAGCTACATAGAAGAGTAAGCAAATGTATGGAGCAGCCTAGAAAGGGCACTTTCAGTTCTGACAGTTTTGCTCATGTGTAATGTGTATGTTACATTATCTCTAAACAGCTGTTGTGTTGTAACTACTGTAGTTGCATTTTCCTACTGGATGAGGTTATTCTTTGGAATGAAGAATACTAAGCTTTTGGTACTTAGGGGAGGCTTAAAAGATGGGGACAGAATTTTTAGTAGAGCCTGTTGTGACAGAACAAGGGGTAATGGTTTTGAACTAAAAGAGATTCAGACTACAGAGAAGGAAGAATATTTTTACAGTGAGAATGGTGAGACACTGACCCAGGTTGCCCAAAGAGGTGGTAGATATTCCACCTCTGGAAACATTCCAGGTCAGGTTGGATGGGACTCTGAGCAACCTGCTTTAGTTGAAGATGTCTCTGCTGTGATTGCAGGAGGATTGGACTAGATAGCCTTTAAGGGTTTTTTCCCACCCAAACCATTCTGTGATTGTAAATACATGCTCAGCAGTCTAATACCCTTCCATGGTGTTCATTGTCAATTGAAGTGTCAGGAACCCTGGCACAATGAAATAAGTTCAGAGCTAATTTATTTGTGTTAAAATATTTATTGAAATAGTGTCCTAGGTGTATGTTGTTTGAATTGTAAATTTGAGTCTTAATGAGAGCTGGTTTCAGATAGAGGTAAACCTGTAACTGTAGTGCCAGGTCACACCATCTGTTTTTCAGCAGATTTTGTGTTGTGAAATACAAGTAGGAAAAGCAAAGGCAAAACATGTCATGAGAATTATAACTTCTTCCCCCAAAAGATGTCATTCTGTTTCCAAACAAATTGCCACATGTTACTCATTCTCAGGACTGTGCCTTTCAAAAAGGCTCGGTAGTGGATGTCTTCCAGTAGCAGATCCTGCTGTAATTCTCCACTAGTTAATGAAAATCACTCTGCAAGATAATGAAAGAACATTTGGTTTTCTATCATCAGTTATTGTTAATAACAGTTAGGCTACTAATAACAAGAGTGAATCAGCTACAGGTGTTAATGCTGAGCTTCCCATATAGTGACAGAAAGTAGGGATCTCCCAGCACACTTGTGTCTAATAATTATTTCTGATGTCCATGTTAATCAAGCCAGTTCCCTTAATTAGCTCCCTAATGAGGCAAAAGGAATTCTAGACTTACAATCCGAAAGCATGATAGTCTGTTTCCATAACAAAAAGTGGAGTTTGCACAGCCCTTCTTTTCTCAATGCAAATATGAAGAGAGGTCATACTCTTGAGGTTTGAGTCCATATCCAGATGGCTTTGCTTATGTATTTGGAAAGCCTTGAGGGGAAACATCTGTCCTGGTTCATGTAAGGGTTACTGCAGTCAAAGCAGAATTCCTTATTTTCAGGTGGTATGTTCTAACTATACAGGAAATCTGTAGCCAATCTCTAGATCAAATGGCAAACTTGGTGGTTCTTCAATTCCTGATTAGTTACCATCCTAGGGACCATTAGTGCTGCCATATGATGCAGTGAGTGGAACGTGCACAGGTCCCCCGAGCTGTAAGCCACCTCTCTTCTGTGAGGTGCACTCTATACTTTTGTATTCTCATTCTTCAGTCCTGGCAGATGTTAAGGGTTTGATGAGGAAGGCAGTGAAGGAGCTGAGGAACCATACTGCTGTTTTAGCCTCAGAATTTTCAGGGAAAAGGAAAGGACCATAGGTATCTACCCACTTTTGCTGAATAGATCTCACCACAGCTAGAAACCGCTAATTGCTATTACAGAATGATTCTTGTGGAATGAACGTCAAAATCTTCCTCAAGGACCAGTTTTTAACTAAGATTTTAACCCACTCTAATGACTTCTATTTTCTGAAAGATATTTTTAGTAATACAATTTATAATAACACGTCCAAATTCCTATGAGCATTTTATCATTGCCTGTTAGTAATGACTGTGGCCTGTTCTGTATAATAGATCTTGGTATTTAATGGTTTTGTCATTAAGGTTCTCGTTGGAATAATTTATCATCAACTTAATTATTTATCATTCTTTTCTAAAAGGGGCTCCTCGAATTCCAAAGATTTCAGCCTTCTGAAAATGATATCAATCTATAAAAATCCAAAAAAGCTCATTTTAGTTCTATAACCAAGAAAAATAACATCTGTAGCCTCTATCATTTTCTAGACAAAGCAGAAACTGGAAGAGTTAGTTTGGAATGCAAGTTGACACATTCCTGTTTGTTTGGCTGTGGCCTGTTCATTTTCTGCTTTCTTGTGGCCAGTGCATTTTCAGAAAGTTTTCAACAGAACAGCAACATAAGAATAGAACAGAAAAGACTACAGAAAAGCCATTAAAAACCTTTTTAGAATTACAACACGTTGCACTACTGCCCAAAACAAATGCTCACTCTTGGGATCCTGGCTTTGTCCCACTGTGGAGACAAGCTAGAACCTTACAGGTTATATCTCAACTTCTCTCCAGCCCTTGCAAAAGGATTTTAAGTGAAACGTCTTCAAGACTGACTTTATTGTTTTCCTTCTTCTTCTAAGAGTAAGTCTTTATACACTAAACTTGATTTAATATAGTGACATCTATAGACTGCTGTGGTCCTGAGCACCTCAGTTTTCTTTTTCCTCTTGTTTTTCAATAGCAGTGGGAATGCTCACTTTGGTCAGGAGAGCAAGCATGATTAAAGCATTGCAGCAAACTCCAACAGGTCAGACATAGTGAAAAAGCACAGCAAATATAACAGCCCTTAATGCTTGCATATACTTGTCCAGCACTGCTCTTGTATTCCCTCAGCTTTTCACTCTTAAACCTTCACTTCAAGGCTTCAGTGAGGCTGTGTCTCTACCAAAACAGCATTCTAATTCCTGTTCAGTAGTTCTGCCTTAAACGAGAGCTTAAGACTTGTGGTAGTTATAACATTTATGACAGGTTTTTACGACAGTCATTTATTACTACTGTAAAAATCTGCCACATCTGGAACAGAAAGTGGAGGGAAGAGTTTAATATAGGCACTTTTATTGGTGCTGGGGGCTTAACTTTTCTGTGAAAGAAGGTGACTTTTGCAGCAAATATTCCATGCAGGGCTGGAACCATAATGCTTTGCTCTCAGAGCTGTGGGTAAGGAGTAACCAGCAGTGTTCAAACTGAATCCTGACTCACTCAAGTAATGACTTTTTAGATGCAATATCTGAAAGGGTAAGTAGAGAGTCTATCCTGCACCTATTCACTTTCCCTCAGTGGCAAATCCAGAAATCATGTGCAAACAGGAGAATGTGCAAATAAGGCTAGGCAAATCCTCCAGTCTTCCCTCTGAATACTTACAAGTCTCTTGCTGTGTGGCAGAGCTGAATGTGAATCAGTAACACATCTGTCACTTGCAAGTCGTTACTCTTTCCAGTAACTCCTTTCTAGGTAGCCTTGTCCTTGTAATTTGAATTACTTCAGCAAGATCTGTGGGACACATCTTGAAAATAACAAGATGAGACTAAGCAGAGTTTAGCCCTTGGGACCCAGGGCTAAGGTTAGTTGTGAGTGACTGAGTCTGCTTTAGTCATCCTATTTTCCTGACATCAGTGGAAGAGAGAGAGGTTTCCAAATCTGTGATGTAAGCCTGGTTATCCAGATCAAGTCACCAGGATACTGACTGGAAGAAGGAAAAAAAAAAAGAAGAAGAAAGAAATGTTTTCAGAAGGGAGTGGTACCAAACCCCACAACCACTGCAGTATAGCTCTGTCTGTCAGCGCTGATTTGGATGTTTCTCAGGATACAGGTTTTGAAGCTGCAATATTAAAGAAACTTCTTCAATAATAATGTTGCTCAGGAAATAGGGCAAGGCAGCTTTAATGATAATTCACTGTGAAGTGGTAACTGGTAGGCATTTCTTTTATTCATGGCAAGCAAGTTAATACATCAGCTGCATAAAAGAAGGGCAAAAGGGCTGCTAAATGGAGCCAAATCTATTCCCTTACTTAAACTATCACAATCACACTGATTCAGTGCACTAACTTGGAAGAAAGGTAGGCTGAGGTTTAGAAAAATGTGGATTTTTTTTTTTTATCAGTTTCACTTTTAGCTCTGAATTTACATATCTGACTGGTTTAATACCCTTTTTTCCCTCTATTTTTTTTCCTTGTGTGCCTATGGAAATCTACATAGAAATTCAGCAACATGAATTCTTACACATTCTTAAATGCATAAGAAACTATTTGTACCATAAACATCTTTATATGCTGTCACTTATGCTGTTATTCAGTTTTAGAAGCATTTCAAGTTGTCAGGATAATAGGACAGTGTAAACATTCTTTTTTATTGTTGTTGTTCTTAAATCCTGTAAAAATACATTTTCTGTTTTCATGTATAAACAGTTAATGGTAAAATCATATTTAGATAATCAAGAATGGAATCATAGAATCAACCAGGTTGGAAGAGACCTCCAAGCTCATCCAGTCCAACCTAGCACCAAGCCCTGTCCAATCAACCAGACCATGGCACTAAGGGCCTCAGCCAGGCTTTAAGTAGCTTTTTGTGAGAGTCGCATATGAAATTCTTTTAACACCAGTGATGTTCTGCTTTATGGTTATGTTTACTATTTATATTGCCTTTAATTACTCAGCTGTGTCCAGGAGATGTGAGGATAAATCAAGTAAATGATCATTTATCTTCAGTTAGGATCTTAAAGGTGCTACCTACATGTTACTACCTGAAAGAAGGCTGTAGCCAGGTGGGGTTGGTCTCTTCTGCCAGGCAAGCAGCAACAGAACAAGGGGACACAGTCTCAAGTCGTGCCAGGGAAGGTCTAGGCTGGATGTTAGCAGGAAGTTCTTCCCAGAGAGAGTGATTGGCATTGGAATGGGCTGTCCAGAGAGATGGTGGAGTCACCGTCCCTGGAGGTGTTCAAGCAAAGACTGGATGAGGCACTTAGTGCCATGGTCTGGTTGACTGGATAGGGCTGGGTGCTAGGTTGGACTGGATGATCTTGGAGGTCTCTTCCAACCTGCTTGATTCTATGATTCTAGGATTCTACACATGTTGTTCCAGCAGTCTGTCTTCCTTCACAGCAGTGAGTGCTTCAGCTCAGGATCCAGACTGAAATAATTTCGTGATGTCTAGTCCTCATTATTTGATTTTTAAAATGTACAGTGAGCTCATAAATTATTAGAAGAGAGACAGTGTTCACTGCTTTGTTATGCTGAGAGACATAACTAAGGAAAAAAAATCCAGCTTCAGCAGCACTGTTTCAGTCCAACAGAAGTAATCAGCCACAGTTTATAAGAACTGCTTATGTTTGCAAAGAGTAGGCTGTAAAAGAGCTTTCCAGTTAATAGAAGACTTCCTGCACATTTCAAGTTAAATGGAAAGCTTTCAAAATTCAATTATGGGTTTTTTTTACCTTAGGTTGGCTGGCAGTTAAAGAACCTGGTAAATGCATTGCGGGAGGACCCAAATGGAGTGATTTTAACCTTGAAGAAACGTCCTCAGAACACCCTGGTTTCTGCTCCTGCCCTTCTGAAGAACGTGAGGTGGAAGCCTCTTGCACTTCAGGTAAGCAGGAGGTTGCAGTGCTGGTGGAAAGTCTTTGTTCTTTGCAAGGGAAGACACGAGAGATTTTTTTCCTTCCAGTGTGAGGAACAGGAGTCTCTTGAAAATCCATGATTCCTTTGAAATAGGATGCTGAGATAAGTATGTGTGGCAGGACTGTATGTGAAAAATGAGATTGGTTTCCTTCATTTTGTGGTGAAGTTGAGAGCCACGGGAATTCATGGAAGGAAAGAACAGGTTCAGATAGTGTTAGCGAAGAACAAGGCAGGCTCAAGTTCAGTAGATTGCTTTGGCAGAGGTAATGTTGTCTCCCTGTTTCCATTATTTCCCAGGCTGTCTAAACTACTTGCTTTTAATCAAGCGTGACAGACCTTTTAGAGTTCAGGAAAAGTTTGCTTCTGATCCACATCTCTTGGCAAATCTGAGGTTTTGGGAGCAAAGCTAATAGACTTGCCGGTATTTTCTGCACACCTCTTCCTTGAAAACCTGTCCACACAAAAAAAAGCCCCCCACAGCTGGGTCTTCCTACAGCATTCTACAGATGTAGGGGAAAACTACAAAACAAACTCTTCAAGTCTATCCAGGCAAACTTCCTTCCTGACTGGCACTTCTTGAGTCTTTCACTCCTCTAGGTGCCTAAATCCTACGTATCTGCTTCACCTTGATGCTTTCCGATGACCCAGAATGCAAGATCTCCCAAGGATCCAAGGGTGTTATCCTCACTAGGATATGTTTCTCCTGTGTATAGGATTCTGAGGGATTGATTTAAAAATATAAATTGCTTTGGAAGATGAAAATAGCATTGCCTGGGATACTTCTTAACAGCAGACTTTGTAACAAAAACTCATTTTAGGTCTTCTTTATCCTTCATGCCACAGAGGCAAGCTCAAGAACCTGGATACGTTTCAGATGAAGGTTTTGGGTTTTGGCTGTTTCCTGCAGTTCTCACCTGGACCTAGTATAATTTATTACTGCCATTAATGACTTGGAACTGGCATGTTAAATTTCAAGATGACACTAAAGCTTGTGTTTCCTGGACAGCTGACATAACAGCTTGATGCTGCTGGGAAGCAGTGACCTCACTTCCCTCTCCCTGTTCTTGGCTACAGAATGTCCTCGCCTTTGACTTTGGCATTTTTCAGATGCTCTAGATCCATTTAATTTGTTGAATTGATAGGAAGGCTTCATGCTTTCTTTATTTGTTTTTCATGGGGTTTTTACCACTAGTGGAATACATTGGACTTTACAGAACAGGAGCTGTTGACAGGCTTTCAGAAATGAGCAGGATACATTCAGTGTAGAGAGAAGGTGTATGGATGTGTTATGTGTATAGATGTGTTGTACTGCACGGTGTGTTCAAGGCACCCGGGAAGGAGTAACTCCCTGCACCAGTACAGGCTAGGGGCTGACTTGCTGAAAAACAGCTTCACAGAGAAGAATATGGATACATATATAGATGTATATATATACCACAGGCAGAGCAATTTTTCCATCACGATTTAGTGCTGGTAAAGAAAGGAAAAACTTTAAAAGTAAAAAATAAAGAAGCTCATGATTAGGGAAGGAATGAAAGAAGCAGGATTTAAGACCACAAACTTCAGAGGCCAGAAAGAGCATTCATTAGGTGCACAGCAGGATTTTTTTTCTTTAATACATGTCATATTTTCTATTACTGCTTAAGGCACTTTCAGAGATTAATATTTTTCCACAATGATCACCTTTAAAAATATACTACACAGTTAATTTATGAATTATTAATGAGAAAGAACACGTGAACCATCATAAAATGTATTTCTTGTACTGACTGTGGGGTTCCTTTGCTGCATATAGTTTCCCTTGATGCTTAATTAACAACGGCAGAGTGTTAACATATGCCCAAGCTCTCTGCTACAGTTCTCTTTCAGCGAGACAACATGTCACTCAATGCATTTGCTGGTTTTGTCTCCTTGGCATGACGTGATAGTAGAAGACTGTTTTCATTTCTTAAACTCTGTGATTATCTTCCCACGCAATATGAAATTATTCTTTCATCTGCAAGGGCAAACAGTGCTCTGTGTTTTGTAAAAGTGAGCACACAGCAACTCCACTTGAATAAAATACAACACTGACTTTTTTTCCCCCGTTTTTCTATTTGAAGAAATGTTCTAATTGCAATCTTCCACCCTGCTGCAACTTCTTGATCCAGGACATTAAACCTTTGATGATTTAGCTTGAGAGACAGAACCTGCCAGGCAATGGGAGCAGGAGAGTTTACCTATGTCAACAGAGACAACTTCATAATAATTCTTAGGTATTAGAAAATGCATGTTCTGCTCTGCAGCTTTACAAGTATCTCCAGAATAATTCTGGCTAAGTAGCTCATTTCAGATTCTGAAAAGCATGTGAGTTTGGAGAGGTGTTGCTTCATACTAAAGAGAAATTGTCTGCCATTAGGAGAGCAGGTGCATGTAGAACAAAGAAAGGAAAAGAACAAGTTGGTGTTTAGCATGTCTTGTATCCCATTCCACTTAGCTCACGTTCATAGTTCAGGTCCTGTACCTTCATAGAATCTCTCAGATGAACTCTGAAATTGTGCTGTTCATTTACTTCACTTTCTCAATGATAAAGATCTTGGAGAAGGAAAGATTTAGAATCATAGAACCAACCAGGTTGGAAGAGACCTCCAAGATCATTGAGTCCAACCTAGAACCTAGCCCTATCCAGTCATCTAGACCATGGCACTAAATGCCTCATCCAGTCTTTGCTTGAACACCTCCAGGGACAGTGACTCTACCACCTCCCTGGGCAGCCCATTCCAATGCCAAATCACTCTCTGTGATTACTTCTTCCTAATATCCAGCCTGTACCTCCCCTGACACAACTTGAGACCGTGTCCTCTCATTCTGTTGCTGGCTGCCAGGGAGAAGACACTTGTAACACCTCACAGAAAAGTTTCCACTGAACTCTGTAGTGTTGATATATATTTCATTGTGTTCTCATACTCTGAGGACAAAAATCATTGTTTATGCATCAGAAAAGGTATGCATTTTAAGTTTCAAAAGAGTAAACATCCACAAGCCTTGCAAACACTGTGCACATACCTGCTGCTTTGCAGAACAGCTCCACCAATTTAACAGTACGGGAGAAACGCTCAGCAATGTTGAGCATTCCATTTCTTATCGTTAGTAGTATTTGTGTTGCTGAAAAGTTTTCTGAATACCAGCTTGTCCAATTAGTCATCTCTATCACTGGCACGACTGACCCTCCTCTGACAAAAATGTCAGGCTTTGGGCATTTAGAGGGTAATACAGAGTTGCAAAGCTCCTTTTTCCCTTGCCACAGGCAATTGGTGTAGAAGTGACACCTCTGAGTTTTCTGTGCATTCAGCCATCAGGGGAATTCTGGGGCCTGAGTTTATTCACTTGAGGCAGAAAGCAAGGACTCAGTAGCCCATCCCTAACCTTCAGACCCTCTCAGAAGGTAAGAGATGTCCATGTTCAAGCCTCTCATCGCTGTACCACTGAGCTTTAGCACCTTACTGCACCTTGTCTGCTGGTTTTTGCGGGACACACTGGGGTCCTGTTGGATGTTTTGGACGGCACTTTTCCAGAGACACAATATTGAGTTATCCCCAGTACTTGCAGCACTCAGAATCACAGCAATGTATTTTGTTGCTGAGACATTTTGTGCCTTTCTGTTGGGCAAACAATTGCTGATGAGTGTTGAATTTTCCATTTGGCTTTCATTTTTATTCTGATATTTCAGCATTGCTGAAGCATTTTACTGGTAATTAGCTGACAATAGTAATAACACTAGCAGATACCTAAAGTGTAAGCTGATGGAGCTGGGGTTGTTTAGCCTGCAGAAAAGGAGGCTCAGGAGTGACCTCATTGCTGTCTACAACTACCTAAAGGGAGGTTGTAGCCAGGTGGGGGTTGGTCTCTTCTCCCAGACAA
Organism: Tricholaema leucomelas; assembly: GCA_013400475.1. NCBI lineage: Eukaryota > Metazoa > Chordata > Aves > Piciformes > Lybiidae > Tricholaema lacrymosa > Tricholaema leucomelas. The sequence continues at coordinate 177,490 of WAAF01017100.1, read as the reverse complement.
CCAGCAACAGAACAAGGGGACACAGTCTCAAGTTGTGCTGGGGGAAGTATAGGCTGGATGTTAGGAGGAAGTTCTTGACAGACACAGTGATTGGCATTGGAATGGGCTGCCCAGGGAGGTGGTGGAGTCACCATCCCTGGGGGTGTTCAAGAAAAGCCTGGATGAGGCACTTAGTGCCATGGTCTGGTTGACTGGATAGGGCTGGGTGCTAGGTTGGACTGGATGAGCTTGGAGGTCTCTTCCAACCTGGCTGATTCTATGATTCTAGGATATTTACTGGTTTTATTAAAAACTACCGTTTTTCTAATTCTTGATACCATGCTGAACTAATACATAAAAAGCTCTTATTAAATTAGTGGTCTAATACCATTTTATATATAATAAGAGCCCTGTGCTATTTTGCAGGTACCTGAACCCCCTGAAATTCCATGTCTTGTATCACAGCCATTTCTGGAGCTCAGAGCGAGGGTACACAACTTTGCTACCTTCATTCTCAGGTCCAGATGGTAGAAGAATTATTATTTGCTGGAGCTTTCTGAGTGATAACAGAAAGGAGACAATGGATGCTCTTTTTCCTTCATTGAAGTCTCCCAGGCCAGATGAGTTAAGGTTTCTTGTGAGCAAGTAGCAGAATCCCCCATTGTTGTTTATTTGAATCGTGGAGTTTATTTGGATTGGGTTCATCCTTTTGGAAAGGCTTGCAACCAGACACTGCTCCAGAAACATAATGGCTGTCAAATTCTTGGAAAGCACTGAAGAGGGGCACTTGTTAGAGAGAGATAATGGAGACAATAAGTAAAGCTGAGAGGGAAAAGGCAGGGGACAGCTTCTCTGAGAACAATCAGGAAGCAGTGCATTTTCTTAAGGACTTTAACCCCTTCTATAGGAAAAAGGAACTTCAAGAGCGCATATTTCTCTAAGCTCACTGAAGGAGCTCTTACAGTGTTGCCGATGGAAAAGGCAAAAGGAAGAGCTGGTGTTTTTGCGGGGGGGGGAGGAGAAGTCTTTGACCATAATTTTTCACGTATATTTATTGTGATGGTGGAGAGATGAATGAATTGCAGTAAGGCGAGACAAACAATATGCAAATGCTTCCCTTCAGAAAAGGGAAATGCAAGAGCCAGGGACTTGGATGTCAGTCACTTAATATGCACAAACAGTTTGTGAATGCTTGGAAGATAACAGATGAGTAAAAACAACATGCATTTATTATGAGGCAATCATTAAACAGATTTAGTGCTCTTATGTGAGCAGTCAACTCACCGGGTAGGTAGGAGAGAAGCTGTATATTTCCCTCTGATATTAGTACCTTTTCTCCTGACATTCTCATAAGTATGGCATCAAGAATTATGGACTAGGTGAAACTGAGATTGGATGGGTGGAAAATTACCTCACCTAACAAAGAGCCGTTAATGGTTCGCCATCAAACAAAGCCCTTAGCAGCTGGTTTTCAGTAAGTAGGGGCTACCTGTTGTTTTGTCCCACAGAACCAGGAGAGCCTGCAGATGCAGTGGAGTCTCGGCTGGTAATTGAAAAGGTGGAAATTCTAGTTTGGAGAACTAGGAAAAAAAAGCTCTAAAAATGTAATAAAAGAGTGGCAAGTGTGAGGTATCTTACCTGGAAATAAAATGCAGATTTAAAGGATGTAGCAATTGAATACCATGGCTGTGATTCCAAACAACGAGGAAACCATGCGGAGCGTTTGGACTAAGTGACCTTTAGAGGTGCTTTCCAACCCAAACCATTCTACCATTCTGTGAAACCACAGCAAAGAAAAAACTGAATGTCATGTTGAAAGGAGCTGAAAGAGATATGAACAGGAACATAAATCACAAAAGGTAAATCATTTGTTTTGCTTTATCCAATGTAATTGTGATCTCAGCTGGGTACTGAGTGCACCTTCCATACACCAGGTACGCTTAGTCTAATCACAAGTACAGAGTGCACTACAATTCATTAGTGCTTTAGAAAACAAACCCTATAACCATGCCCCCTTGTCCTGTTGCTAGAGACCCTTATGAAAAATCTCTCTCCAGCCTTCCTGAAGACTCCCTTTGGGTATTGGAAGGCAGCTCTTGTACAAGTACAAATACTCATCAAAAGCGGAGTCAAGGGCATTCTCCCCCTTTACTCTGCTCTCGTCAGACCCTACCTGGAGTACTGTGTGCAGTTCTGGAGCCCCCAACACAAGAAGGACATGGAACTGCTGGAGCGGGTCCAGAGGAGAGCCACGAAGATGATCAGAGGGCTGCAGCAGCTCTGCTATGGGGACAGGCTGAGAGAGTTGGGGCTCTTCAGCCTGGAGAAGAGAAGGCTTTGAGGAGACCTTATAGTGGCTTTCCAGTATCTGAAGGGAGCCTACAGGAAAGCTGGGGAGGGACTATTTACACGGTCTAGTAATGTTAGGACGAGGGGGAATAGGTTTAAGCTGGAAGAGGGGAGATTCCAACTGGATGTTAGGAGGAAGTTCTTTACAGTGAGGGTGGTAAGACACTGGCACAGGTTGCCCAGGGAGGTTGTGGCTGCTTCCTCCCTGGAGGTGTTCAAGGCCAGGCTGGATAAGGCCTTGAACAACTTGTTCTAGTGGGAGGTGTCCCTACCTATGGCAGGGGGATGGAACTGAATGGTCTTTGAGGTCCCTTCCAACCTAAACCATTCTATAATTCTATGAAACCTAAACCATTTGATCTAAGAGACTTGCCAGTAAGTGCAGAAGAGTGCTGTAATGTGGCCCTCTATGCAGAGTGCTGTTCTGATGGCAAAGCACCCTTTCTTGGTAGTTAGGATTGCTTTTACTTGTTGAGTCACATCACAATAATTTCAGGGTTTATCTTCAGAAAACAGAATGCCTTGCATTTGGAAAAAGATTATAATTAGTCTTCATAGGTTGCATTCCTCTGTACTTCATTAATGCTCCTAATTTATTGCCTCAAATTTTATTGCTGCTCATCACTGAACCTGTGCTTGTGTCACCAGGGTAGAATCATAGAATGCATCACGTTAGAAGACACCCTCGAAAGCCATCATCATGGCTACAGTTTGAGTTAAAAAAATGGATGACCACAAATTGTGTTCTCTTTAAAATATCTAAACAACATCTCAATAAATGTTCTACTGAATACCAACATCATAGTTAGAAACCTTTCATTCAATGCAAGTATTGCTGAGTTCTGTAATTAATTTTTGTCTTAAAGCATTTAATAGTGTATGTCCTTCCTCCCCATATAATTGATTTTCTGCGTTGGTCTAAAGTCATCTTTTGATTCCAAGGCTCAGATTTGCCCTTGAGATGGCTTTTCAATTCGTTTCCCTGGTCTTTTATCTGTTTCTTTCCTAACAGTCAAACAGTGTTTCGGTAGACATCTTTTGGAAAGAACCTTCAGTAATTTGAGGGGGGAAAAAAAGGCCAGGAATCCTAAAATTATGCACATTGACTTCACTGTTTGTTGTAGCACAGAAACCATCAACTCATCCTCCACATGTTTTGTTCTTTATTTTACAGCCTGTCATTCCAACCAGTCCAACCAGCAGCTCTACAACACCAACAAGTACAATGGGCATATCCTCCAAAATGGAGAACTCCGCACTGCAGGATGTTTTCATTCTGTCTCCAATGTCAGGTCTTTATGGCCCCAGGTATTTGCATCCCAATGAATCTGAAGTCTTCAAAAAAAGAAATTTTTACACTTTCATTTATTAATTGATAAAAACAGGAACCAACAAGCAACAAAATAAAAATAGTCAAACTAAGAACTGGGAAGTCATTAAGTAACATATTATGTGGAGAGAAATAGCTTTCACTTGGCTAGAAGAAAGTGGATAAAAACCTCATTTTAATCCCAAAGCAAGAAAGCATTTAAGGAATTATTTACTCATTTACTTCTGTCTGCTTTCAGGTGACCACTTGTACCTTATTCTAAAGCATATAGTTCTGTAGGGATAAGCCTTGCCAATTCCTTATGCTTCCTTTCAGACAGTAGAAAATTCCTGGATCTGTTTATCTTCCAGTTAGAACCTAACGGTGACTTCATTAATTTACCCTCGTGGAACTGAATCAGTGTTATGAAGTTAAAGGAGACACAGCTGTGCACTTCAGCTCTATCATAAAATGGTTCATCTCTCCATAATCTTCTGGTTTACTGTTTTTAGGGATGAAATTGGAGTAATGTCTTGTGATGACATCAGCAAATTTGGAAAGCCTGGGATGAAAGGCTCTGAGTCTCCAAGCTATTTTCTGGAGCATGAAAGTGGGAAATACTACACCCTAATTGAAGGTGAAGGCCATTCTGTGGGCTCTGAGTATGAGAGAAGCAGAGCTGCAGGAGTGCGGAGAAGAGAGAAAACACCCACTCATGGTAGGTTTGGCTTCTGTACCATTTCCTCATTGATCAGATTTACAAATTGTGCTATTAATACTGCATCACCCTCAAATATCTTAGAATCATGTCATAGAATAGCTTGGGCTGGAAGTGACCTTAAAGATCATCTAGTTCTAAATCTCTGGCCATGTACAGGGACACCTCCTACTAGACCAGCTTGCTTGAAAGCCCTATTCACATCCAGGCTTTGATCACATCCAGACTTGGAGCCTCCACAACTTCTCTGGGCAGCCCATTCCAGTGTCTCACCACTCTCATGGTGGGGGCAAGAATTTCATCCTAATGTCTAACTTACACAACAACCCCATGCAGAGATACAGGCTGGGGTCGGAGTGGCTGGAGAGCAGCCAGACAGAGAGGGATCTGGGGGTGCTGATTGATACCCGCCTGAACATGAGCCAACAGTGTGCCCAGGTGGCCAAGAGAGCCAATGGCATCCTGGCCTGCATCAGGAATGGTGTGGCCAGCAGGAGCAGGGAGGTCATTCTGCCCCTGTACTCTGCACTGGTTAGACCACACCTTGAGTACTGTGT
>WAAF01017100.1:79100-172471 GCA_013400475.1 Tricholaema leucomelas | reverse complement strand
GAGCTCTGTGGTGAAGGGTTGGACTTGATGATCTGTGAGGTCTCTTCCAGCCCTGATGATACTATGATACTATGAACTTAAGTCTAGTTTCTTCCAGTCTGAAGCCATTAGCCCTCATCCTGCCAGTACATGCCTTTTGTAAATGTCCCCCTCCAGCTGTCCTGTAGGCCCCCTTCAAATGTCTGTCATTCTTCATTAAACCATGACCTGATGGCTCTGAAAACTAGACAGAAATTTATGTGAAATAGTAATTGATGTAACAAAGTTTGGTTTTTTCCTTTCTCTAATTTTGCTTAAAATAGTTTGTATCTAGGAAAGGGAAAATCTCTCTGGCACAGAGTAGTAAAGACAAATATGCCTGTGAAGAGCACAGGTAATAAAAGCTTGTTGCTGGTCAATGGAGATAATATCAAAGGCAGTTATAGTGGAAGATCCAATAACAGCTGAAATGAAACACAGCTAGGGTAAAAAAGAGAAAGATTTTTAAACACTGCAGGCACTGATTGGTCTGCTATAGAACTACTCACTCTGGTGCAGCATTTGACACTACTGATGTTATTAAATGTAGGTTCTCAAGCTTCTTTCAGTTGTTAGAGATGGTATGGGTTTCTCTTGCCTGTTCTCAGAATGAGGTGAATGTTAGAAGGGAGGGCAACTGACAGCCCTGGACACCGAATAAACTGTGGTGGTTGATTTGTACAGGTCTTTTCCTCTGTCAGTAAATGTATGCTGAGTTTTTCTGGCTAGGTATGAGCTATCCACAGCATAATTTATGCAACATACCTCAGTTAAGGTTTCAAATGCAACACCTTTTGGATAAGATCAGCTAATGAGTGACAGTTGAGTCATTTCACCTGCTGTTTGGAAAGCTGAGAGGGTAGAATCCAAGTCTCAAAACATGACAGCTGCAAGGTTACATCAAATTGTGTCAAGCTGCAGTGATAGTTCAGTGAAGCTAGACTTTCCAAACAAAGGGCATCCAACTTTCCAAGTGTTGCTCTCTTTTGTCATTATAATAGTTTGAAGCAATCTTATCTGTATCAGTTAAACACAACTTTTGTCCTGATGTTCTATTTTGCAACCTACAAGTGGGTTTAAGGTAGAAAGTGGCAAAATGTCAAGGGTAAATGGGCAGACATACACAGGCCCTTTTCAGAGCAGGGACATTTAATAGATCTTTGTGTCATACAGAGTATTTTAGTCATTTATACAGCCATCTACTTGATACTTGGCAGAGCTGTAGCACTGAAGAGTAGGATTCCACTCTAAGACTTAGTAATATTCAGTCTTTATCTCCCTGGTAAGTGGCATTATTTTATAATAAAATTAGAATTAATGATAAATCCTAACTGATTAAAATTGGAGCCAGATGGATATATTTGGCTTCCTTTCATGAATTCATGCTGCAGGATGACTTAAAATGTTGGGCTCTGCACCTGACCCCAGCTGATAGGCAAGATTTTTCATGTGTTTGTGATGGACAGTTCTCTAAGTTTGAAAATCTAGAAGGAATTTGGGGTTTTTTAAGTCTCAGGAATATGCCTTTACTTCAAAAAACAATTGATAAGACAGATTAAAATAACCAGTCAATTAACAGGCCTCCAAATCCAATTTTTATTCTATTGTAGTAGAACCCTTTGTACTTTTTGACTCAGAGATGTACCTTTGAACCATCCAAGTGACAGTAAATCTTCTGTTAGAAAGACAGGATTTATGGTAGGCTCCCTTCAGATACTGGAAGGTCTCTCTAGAGTCTTCTGTTCTCTAGGCTGTTCTTCTAAAGCCAAGTTTGAACTTAAGAGTAGAGTTGATTAATATCTTTGTAGCTAAAGGTACATTCCCTGCTAGGCAGAGAGAGGAGCTACAGGTATTTTCCTCACAATTAGTTATAGACTGCCCTTCCAGAAAGTCTTGTTATCCAGAAGCAAACTTGATTATATTCTTATTTGCTCTTAAATTCTCCTAGCATTTAGTAGCTAAAAAGCTGTCTTTTGGAAGAATGATAAATAGATAATTAAACAAAAAAAATAGCACACACACCCCCCCCAGGAAAAAAAAAAAGTCATACAAATAATCCAATACTTTGTTCACTTTAGTCAAGCTGGGGAAATTGATAGTGAAAAAGTTCATATGTAAACTCTGCAATTCTCCTAGAAACAGAACAGTGGCAAGCTCTGTTAAAAATATTTGCTCCAGTGAAAGAAGCATGCTATATTTAGTCAGCTGGCACAGAAAAAAAGGAATCTCTGGCTTTATGGGTCAGACAGAAGTTAACCCCTAATCTAGAGAGTGTTTTTTCTGCATTTTGTGATAACAATGCACACTGACAAGGCCAAAGTGCTAATGCTTTATAGTCGGTTCTGCAGTGGTCCTCATTTAGTGCCCTGCTATCAGTGTTCTACTGATACTGTAGCAGGGAATGACTAATGCACATTAATACATGCAGCCAAAGTGCCATGAAATCATATTAATTAAAACCTTCATGTCTGAATCTTCGTTGTTGTTGCTGTTGTTACCAAACTGCACTCCACATTTTCTTTCCAAGGCATTAGAAAGTAACATTCCTTGAAATGAGAACTCCTCATTACTCACCATGCGATTTCCCAGGTCAGATAGGTTTTACCATTTTTTACCATTTACCTGGGAGGTATCTAATGGTGGATCTGCAGTAATTGTCTTTCTAGTTTTATTAAAGCATATTAGTTCATTGTAAACCTGCTTCTTTCCTTATTCCAAAACACCTATTTAATGAGCAAGCAGAAAAGAGTTTAAAACTAAGTTTATAATCTGCCTCACATTTACGAGTGATGTCACCCAAGTCTGTGGTACTTTCCTTCAGAGCAGTAACATGCAGAAGAGAATCTATGATATATGATATCGAATCGATCCTGAATCCTACAGCTTTGATAAGGTATAGGTGCTGATGAGAAGGATTCCTGTGAAGGGTCATGTCATGCCTATAGTTTACAGGCTTTACTTATTCTATGGGCTTCTATTTTTAGTCTTCAAAAATGGTATTGGTTTATCTTTAATTATTTCCAGGAGATTTGAGGCCTGTTTCTATGCCTACAGAGTACAGCTGGATAGGGGAGTCAAAAGAACAAAACATGTACAAGAGGGGAAGCAGAGGTGAGTATTTTTTTTCTCTGCTCTTCTCTGAGGGTTTTGTTTTCTTTGATACTTAAGGAGCATGAAGATATCATCACAGGAACCAAATCTGTCTTTCTTGAGTGCCACAGAGAATATGAAAGAGCCCATCCAGTATTTGAGTATTTGTGTTTCTCTTTCTGAAAATTAAGTTTACCTTCATGGGAGGCATTTATCTAATTGTAGTGTAAAGAAAGGTCAAGATCAAGGGGAGAAAGCCTTGTAAGAATCAGATATTAGTTAATAGGAATCAGTTCTTAATCTTCACAGCTCTAGAAAACATTAAGTGATGTTTTAGATGTAAGGTAGAGTCCTTTGAGACACATTTTGATTGTGAATGAATATTTGATACCAGAAACATGAATTGCACTCTTGATGTCCAGACCAGCAAACTGAATCATACACATCTGTATTCATGCCCATGGAAGCAGGAACTTTACGACAAGTGTGGCGATAGCAAAGTTCCTTTTCCCCTTTTATCCTCTGCTAAAAACCAACTCTATCATTCACTGGAGTATTCTTCAAATATGCAAGTATTGGCATGCCAGTTGTTAGAGAGTCTTCAATAAATACCATAGTTCAGAGCCTTTAGGCACAATGTGGGTAGCTGAGAGCTCAATCTAACTGCTTATAGTGTGACAACATTGAATGATGCTCCCAAAAATTACTACAGGATTTTAAACTACCTTTTCAGTAATCTTCCATTCCAAGAGAAAATAACTTCCACTCAAGGCACAAGCCTTTAGTGATTTATTCCAAATTGTTTGACTTATCTGTAGCTTGTAGCCCATCATTGAGGACAGACTCCTTTTCTTAGACCTGTTGCCTGGCCACTTCCATTGTGCAATTGTGCCCATGTATACTGTACAGCTCCTTAACACCATTATTCCAGTTTGTCAGGTTCCTTGAAATCCAGTGCCAGTCTCTGGAATGCTCACAGAGGTGGTCCTTGCTGGGTACAATTTGCAAGTATTTGATGTGTATGCTCTCACCCCAAAGGGCAGCAGGTGTCAGTAAATGTGGTGCTGAAGTCCCTTGCAATCCCTCACAACTCACTTGGTATTCACATGGCTCTGCCTGCTTTAATAGTACCAAGTGATGACCTTTGACATTTGACTCAAACATTCTGCCTGTACTTCTGTTCTCTTTGTTATACAAGCCATATGATGTGGACTGGCTTCATACTATCTGTCACACCAAGATCTGAGTATACATCTTCTTTGTGCCTGGCTTTTGTACCAGCTACTAGTTTGCTCTTGATCGGAACCTTGGTACAAATAAGGTTGATCTCAGTGGAAAGAACCTCAGATGAAATGAGAGATACACCATGATGACAAGACAGATGTACCTAAAATGGCTCTCTAGTCGCTTCCTCTTACTAATGTTTCTTTTTTCTTTTCTTTCCCCTCCAACTGACTCTGAGAATTCACTCCTGCGGTATCTGAGTGATGACAAGATATTGGTTATCCAAGAAGAGCCTCTGACACAGAAAGACAACAAACGGGACACAGGTCGTAGGTCAAGAAAAAAGGGCAAACCCACAACCAGTTCAAACTACCCAATGAGCTCATCTGTGTTGACATCTACTATCAACGTTAGGCTGGAGCCTGGGCAGCAAGATGTCTTGAATTTCTCACTAGCAGAAAACAATACTGTTCCACTTTATCATGTAAGTCCACAACAAAAAATCTTACTGCATAAACTACATGGAAAACCACTAAAATATTTTCCTTTGGGTGCTGGTACAGGTATAAAGACATATTCTTCTACTTTATGTTTTAATATTCTGTTTTATAGCCCAAGAAAGTTGTTTAATGTCAGTACCACATGAACTTTCACATAACAGTTTAGACAGGAAGGAAAAATCCAAGGCATGTGAAGTAATTACAGAGGAGGACATACATGAAATGATTCTTCAGGGGCTGACAGAGTGATAACAATTCTCTTATCACCATAAATTTTCTGAACATTAGAGATAGACCTAGAGAAAGCCATCCCTCAGGAGGCAGTCACAGGAATCAGAATATCTCAGGCATTTAGTCAACTGCCTTATGAATATACAAGAGGAACTGATTCAACAATATACAAGAGTTGCTGACACAGATTTTGTGGTTCTTGCCAGCACGGAATCATTCCTATTAACAACATCTTCCCACTCTGACTACTGAAAGAGTTACAAAAAGTGAAGCAAAAATTAGTTTGTTATATCTCAGATACTGCATCCAGTTCTGGTGTCCCTATCATAAGGACACAGAGCTGTCAGAGTGAGTTCAGGAGAGGGCACAATGATCCAAGGGCTGGAACACCTCTGCTATGAGGACAAACTGAGAGAGCTGGGGGTGTTCACCCTGGAGAAGAGAAGGTTTCAGGGGGACCTTAGAGCTGCCTTCCAATACCTGAAGAGATCCTGCAGGAAGGCTGGAGAAGGACTTATCATAAGGGTGTCTAGCAATAGGACAAAAGGGAATGGTTTGAAGCTGAGGGAGAGTAGGTTTAAACTGATCTTGAGAAGAAGTTCTTCGGTATGAGTGTGGCGAGACTTCAGAACAGGCTGTCCAGAGAGGCTGTGGATGCCTCCTCCCTAGGGAGTGTTCAAGGCCAGGCTCAATGAGAGGTATCTCTGCCCATGTCAGGGATGTTGGAGTAGATGATCTCTAAGGTCCCTTCCAGCCTAAGCTGTTGTATGATCCACCCTGAAAGACAGCTAGCCAGAATGAAGATTTAAATATCAGAGAATATTTAGTGGCATTTTGATCTCAAAAAAAAACAAAACAAAAAAAAACAAGAGAAAAAAAACCCAGATAGTGGTATTCCTAGATAGACACTGGAGCTCCAAGTTAATCATCTGATTTCCTTAATAGCTAAAGGTTTTATCAAGATTACCATAAGCATTTCAATATGTTTACTTACTTAGACAATGGGATTTTATTCTGTTGAGAATTAACTCTACAGCAAGGCTAAGGTTAGTCAGAAGCTACTTTAAAGACTACTGTAGAACAGCTGTTACTATTTTTTCATTTTAAATAAATATTTTTTTTTTCCTGAGATCACTTTACCTTTTCCTTACTCTTCTAGTCTGATTTTTCTCAGCTCTCTGGAGGCAGTAACATCTGATGACTACACTGGTTTGTTTTTTTTTGTTTGTTTCTTTTTATGGAAGTCAAAAACGCAGAACTATTATAATCAAATTTCTATGATTCCTCTATACTTAACATATGCCCAGAACAACTTTTGAATATCAATCAAAATTGCAGCCTTGATATATACTGTGGGAAATGGCAATGGTAATGCTAAATAGGACCTTAATTATCTCTAGCCAAGGGAAGGTGACAGTGTCTCGTAAGCAAACAATACGGCATGATGGAAGATTGAGCCTCACTTAGCCATTGCTTAATTTTCTAACCTACTTGTACAAATACATACCAGAGCCATAAGCCCTTCCTTAACAGTACTTTAAATCACCAGACACAGATGTAAGAAGTTTTACAAAATTGGTAATTGCGTGGATTCACCACTAGATTAATGCTTTGGAAGGAGTGTTGATTTGGAACCCAAAATTAAACAATTAGACTGATTTCAGAAGTTGCTGTGAGGATGCAGAGTTAGTATATAAAATGGATATTTAGGTAATGCAATATTGGCAGTATGCCCAGGATATAAAATGATGCATAAAGCTATGTGGCAGTAAAATATTGCTGTCAAGAAACACTGCCCCTTGCAGGCTATATTTGTAACTCGGATTTAATTGGTGTGCAATTCTGTCATGTGTGCCACAGAATCTGAGGAAGAGTCAGTCATAATTAACAGGCCTGTTGTAGTTAATATTGATCAAAGGAGTAGTTCTTAGAACATGACTTCCTAAGTTTGTTGATGCTTCACTTCTGAAGTGACCAGATTAAGCCTAATGTAAATACTACAAAAATACTACTGTGTTCAGTTTTGGGCTCCCCAGTTTAAGAGGGACAGGAATCCGCTGGAGAGGGTCCAGTGGAGGGCTACGAGGATGATGAGGGGACTGGAGGGAATACCTTATGAGGAGAGGCTGAAGGACCTGGGACCTTTTAGTCTGGAGAAGAGAAGACTGAGAGGGGATTTAATAAATGTTTACAAACACCTGAGGGCTGGGGGTGAGGAGAGGAGGGACAGGCTCTGCTCTCTTGCTCCCTGGCATAGGACAAGGAGCAATGGGTGTAAGTTGCAGCACAGAAGGTTCCAGCTCAACACAAGGGGGAACTTCTTTACTGTAAGGGTCCCAGAGTACTGGAACAGGCTCCCCAGAGAGGTTGTGAAGTCTCCTTCCCTGGAGACTTTCAAGGCCTGTCTGGATGCATTCCTCTGTGATCTGTGCTGGATTGTGTGGCCTTGCTGGCAAGGGGATTGGATTCGATGATCTCCTTGGGTCCCTTCCAACCTCTAATATGCTGTGAAAAATGTATTCATTAGATACAAATACACCTCTGGAATAGACTCTGTGCTTACAAGAATAGAGCTAACACCTGACTGTGTCCCTGTTTTGTATTACCAAAGAGTATCTTCTCAAGTAGGCCTCCTGCACAGCAGACCAGATGTACAGGAGCAATTTTTCATCTTCTCCTATTAAGCAAAACAGAGAAGTCTTGAGTGGGAAATACTGCCCATCTTGAAATGCACATTCATCTTCTAAAATACCTCTAGTGAAATGCACATTTTCTGCCGCTCAGCTACATTTTGCTGTAAAAGAGTACTGGAGTTCCTGACCCATCAGAAAATCCACATGGTGTTCACTTTGTGGTTTTACTGCCTCAACCCTGCACTAGTCTCATATAACCACAGGACAGTTTAGGTTGGAAAAGACCTGGTCACTGAGATCATTGAGTCCAACCATTGACCACCACAGCCATTAAACCGCAGCCTGAAGTGCCATGTCCACACGTTCCTTGAGCATCTCTGGGGACACTGACTCTGCCACCTCCTTGGGCAACCTGTTCCAATGCCTGAAATGTAGTTTAATGGTTACTACATTAAATTCTCAAACACAATCCTGATCTTTAGTCTGATTTTACTTGGCAGTAAATGTTCTGGGCCTTTGATCTACAAAGCAATTGGGTATTTTGTTTCGTCGTATTGTGCAAACTGGATTAGAAACTATTGACTCTCAGTATGTAGAAGAGATTGTTTTCAACAGACTTTAGGATAGTTTCTCCACAGTAAAACAGAACTAATGGCTGCTCTAGGGTAGTCATTGAGTGTGTTATGGCAGTAGTCACTTCTTTTTTTAAAGATAATCTGAAGTATTATGGTAGTCTAGGGTTGGTCGTTCACAGCCTTTGCTGAACCTGCTTTGTTTTCTTCCTGCTGATCACAGGAAGTTGGTAATTGATGCCTCTAGCACAGAGTGATGTAAATGCCAGTTAACTGTTCTTGGAGCTGCAAAAAGACAGCTTGACAAATGACATAAAATTCAGTGGGACGTGCTGAGAACTAAACTGTGAGCAGAAACAATGCAGATCCATTTTTCCTCTGGTGCATGCATGCTGGGATGGGCCAGATGTTCCAGACACTTCTTTTTTTGGGCGATTAGGCAGTGAGTGCTACTATGGTAAGTATAGTAACTCTGATAGTCTGGGAGAAGCATGTGTATTCTGCTCCATATGACTGAAGGAGGAGTGCTTATTGCCAGTTTTGTATGGGAAGTGCTCATATTGTATTTTTTCATTCCTGGTTTTGCAGGAAGAAACAGAACTGTGCTATTAGGGGTGAGAATTACTTCTTTCAGAGTTTTATTTCCTTTCAGCATGGCTGAATAAATTCTCTCTTTGCTTTTTATTTAAGTGTCTGCAATATGGAAAACCCTGTTTTCCTAACTTGCAGGTAAGTTGGGGATGATTGTGTGGAATCTAGCTGCTTTCTGGCTTCTGTAGCTTCAGACTGATTCTGTCCAGTTGCATTGATTTTAAGATAGGGTTATTTTGCATTTATCTTGTAACATAACAGTACACATGAAGGCTCAAGCTGGCAAGCACCTAGCTAGTGTATTGTATGATGGATTCTTCAGCAAATGAATTTATGGTTTGGTGTTATTATTTCTCCAAGCTGCACGTGTAGTCTAGGGATAAATTTAACAGGTATTCAGATTGATGCGATGTAACATTCCTTAATAAATATTAGCTACAACTGATATTATTGCAGCCATGATTGCAATATTTATCATCCAGAAAAATGCACCAAATACAAATGTGCAAGCTCCTCTTCCTTCCAATCCAAGTGCCATCTCCTACTCTTGTCGACAAAAGGATCAGTGTGCAGGAAGCCAGCTGTAGTACTCTGAAGGCCCTTCTCAGTCTTCCATTCCACTCACTAGCTCAGACGTTGTTCCCTTCACCTTCTAAGCAACTCCCTTTCAAACCTCCCTGGAAAAAGAATGAGGGTGGGGTTTTGCAGGAAACCAGAAAGCATTTGCATGACAGGAAAGGTCAGTCATGCATAGGGCAGGGTCATGGGAAGCCTGTACCCAGAGAAGAGGGAAAACAAGAAAAAAGAGGAGGAACGGATTGTCTTTTTCCCTGACCTTCTTGAGCCACACTACATCCTTTCATCTTCAGCCACAGCTCTTCTTCCACTTCCCTTACCTTTCCCATGAAATCTTGTGCAGCAGAATCACTGCTGAACAGTGGGCTCCACATTGGCTATTTTTAACTTCTCAGCACCAGAATGTTTGTGCTTTGTGACAGCGGAAAGTTGCAGTGAGAAACCCATTCCATCTCTAACCGCTTAATGCCATCTGATTGGATTTCCAACTGCATTAGGGCTCTGCACGCTTTTTCCTCAGGAAGAGCATTCTGCTTTTTATGTGAAATCTGTAAAACTTCACTGCAGCTCTTATTAAATGGTAATCAACTCTGCCCTGTAGTTTTTTCTCTGTGATGAACTAAAATTGTGTTTTCTAAGCTTTAGGTGATACTTCAAATGAATGTCCATTTGCATGCAATTGAGGCTACTAAGTACACACCATGGAATTATTCCTCGTTCCATAAAACTCACTATTTCCAGTTACTTCGTTGCAACAAATTCATATCTGGTGTCTGTTCCAGAAAAATTAAGAGTTTCAGAGAACACAAATACATTTGTAGTTAAATATGCTGGAGTTTTTTGACCCCAGGCCCCCAACCCATGTCTTTGGCATGCAGTATTTGTTCTTAGATTTGAGAAAGAGAACTTCCTGGCTTTGGGGTTTTTGGGGGTTGTTTGTTGGTTTTTTTGGAGGGAGATGGGTGAATATTTGTTTAATTTTTTAGACCTTTCAGATCAAACCTCCCTTAAATTTCTTTACTGTCCTTCAAATTAAAAGAGTGGCTTGGTGAGGACAAAGGGAGGCTTTGGGCAAGGTAAAAAAGAGTTTATCCATTGTTGTGATTTTTCCTTTTTCACTACCTCCATAACATTATTTGTTTTTTAACCACAAGGCAGTCTCCCTTTAGATCATTGACAGAATACTTGGGTTAGCCTCGTGTTTAATCTGGGATAGTTTCCTCTTGGATGCAACGTTTTTCTAAATCCAAAATTTCCATTCTGTTTAAATGGTGCTGCTCTCTCTGTTGCCCACTTGTGCTGACATCATGTTCATAATGTACCAGATCATTAAAAAAAAAATATATGAGTGGATATTTTTCTTCTGTCTTTAGTTAATTTTTTCATCTGTCATCTTGGTTTTCTCAGCATAAAAATGGAGTGCTTCAGAACCGTACATGGATGTCAGCTGCATGAGATTATTTCCTGTCTCTATTATCTCTTTGCTTAATAAGAGTTAGGGGAAGAAAGACCTCAAAGGCTGCTTTCATTTTTAGCTGAGCATAATCATTTTGCAAGTGTATTGAATGGGTTAAGTGTCAGTTCGCTGAGCTAGAGAGATAAGTAAAGCCCCTGGCAACAAAGCTACTGTTTCACTTTTGAACCAACATAATGTAAGGAAGTGTTCAGGATAATGAACATGTGAGTTAAGGAAGCAGAAGAAATCATTTTTGTAGGGAATTTGATGTGGAATTGTAGAATGGTTTAGGTTGGAAGAGACCTCAAAGACCATCCAGTTCCAACCCTCTGCCATAGGCAGGGACACCTCCCACTAGAACAGGTCACTCAAGGCTTCATCCAGCCTGGCCTTGAACACCTCCAGGGAGGGAGCAGCCACAACCTCCCTGGGCATCTTGTGCCAGTGTCTCACCACCCTCACTGTAAAGAACCCTTTCCTAACATCCACTTTAAATCTCCCCTGTTCAAGTTTAAACTCATTACCCCTTGTCCTGTCATTACAAGACCTTGCCAATAGTCTCTCCCCAGACTTCCTGTAGGTCCCCTTTCAGATACTGGAAGGCCACTATAAGGTCTCCTCAAAGTCTTCTCTTTCCAGGCTGAAGACCCCCAACTCTTGTAGCCTGTCCTCATAGCAGAGGTGCTCCAGCCCTCTGAGCATCTTCGTGGCCCTCCTCTGACCTTGCTCTAACAGTCCTGAGTATAGAAGAACAACAGAATAATATCAATATAAACAAGTCTCTTTAGGCTTTATTATCTCAATAAATGATGTATCTAGATAGAATGAATCACAGAATCACAGAATGGTTTGGGTTGGAAGGCACTTCCAAAGGTCATCTAGTCCAACCCCACCACACAGTCAGCAGGGGCCCTGTTGAGCCTCACTTTGAGTATTTCTGGGGACGGGGCACCAATCACCTCCAACTGCATCCTTGGGCAACCTGTTGCAGTGTTTCACCACCTTCACAGTAAAGAGCCTATTCCTAACATCCAATCTAAATCTGCTCTTCTCCAGTTTGAACCCATTGCCCCTTGTACTATCACCACGGGCCTCTATATTGCTTTTGACTACTGAGCTGAGCAAACTACTCTAATCCCTTCCATCAGTAAACAACAGGTAAATGATGACTTTTGAATGCTTTCAAACTGTCTCTGCAGCTCAAGGTTCTTCTGTTTTCTGTGATTTATGTGATTTCTTTGCTCTTTAGGAAGAAACATTTCATTATGAAATGCTGGTTCGAGGAAATGATTTTTTGGTATCAATTCTTTACAGGCGTTTCAGGGCAACAGATTCTACAGGATTTGGGTCGGGAGAGGATCATCAGATCTGCTTGTTAGATCATGCAGGTCTTACTGCCCTTTTGTTTCTACTTGTGCAAGTCAGAGCAGATCCACTGAAATCCCTAGAGCTACAAAAATGTGAGGCTGACTTAAAGAAGGCTGATAGGTGCCAGTGACCTGAATTTCACAGAATTTGTGGTTTATAGTCTGTGACAGCATGACAAGACTTGTGCCTCCCGAGCCTCCCACATGTCTACCAGCCATGAAAGTGGCCTTTTAGCAAGAAGTAAAGTCTGAGGCATTTTCTTTATTCCCAAATACCAGGGACTTAAGAAGCAACTGCTCAAAAGATGTTTATATAGGTTGCTGAAATTGTAGAGTGTCAGTGCTGTGTCTGTGCATGTAATTGCAGTTGCACAAGGGAATTGTTTCAAGCTATATGTAGACATTTGTAGGAATGCCAGTGGGGGGGTTTCCATATATATACTATCAGAAATCTTTTTAGAAGGTTGGTGTTTCAAGCTAGCAACTAGAATGTACTCCAATGGTGGCTTCTTTGGGGATAAAAAGTCAGTCAAAAGAAAGACCTTGTATATGTGTATGGCTGTAATAACCCCTAGTGTCCATTATTAAACACTAGTAGTTACACAGATGAATGTTACACATTATGAATGAATCAGTCAGGAGCAGAGTTTTTTTTTCTAAATAAATTAAGTATCAGCCAAAGCTAAAAGGTCACAGATATGTTTTCTACCTTTCAAGTACTCATCTCAACTATTTTTCCCTTTCTGTAATGGCCAGCACAGTGTGAACAAGGAGGATTATCTTAGTTTTGTAAGGGAAGGACGTGCGAGATGGGTTCTCTTTGGGAGAGCAAGTGAATAAATTCCTATCTGAAAACGCTTTGCTTTTATTTTGGGAGCAGTTCTGGGGAAAAATAAAACAACAAAACAAACCAACAAAAAATAAAAAAGAGGCCTCTGCTAATTAAGAAACAGAATGGGAAAGATTTAAACTGACTGAATGATTAGTCCTACTTTTAGCTGCTAAAATTAGTAACGCTAGAAGGCAGAGGGATCTGAGAAGAAAATCTCTGAGCCTTTTAGTATGAATAAATTCTACTTTTATAACAGTGGCATGGGCAGTACTGCTGTCAAAGTTCTTTGACTTGGTTGGCCACACAATATTTTGCTAGGCTGTCCACAGTCTTTTCAAGGATGATCAGATTGGTTCATTGGTATTTAATAGTGCCTTAGCGGCAGCAGAAATCTGACATTTACTATGCAGCGTTTCAGCAAAGTGCTTCAAAGAGCTATTTTGCTTTAGATGTGTGCTGTTATCTCTTACTGTCTGCTTCAAGAAAACAGAAATGTTTCTAGATGGTGTATTTTCATTGGTGTAAGTTCTTTAGGCTAGATTTCAGTGTATCCTCAGGAGAATTAAGTTGTCTAGAGCAGTCAAGAAAGTCAGGTTTGTGTTCTTGGTTACTCATTGGGGAGCTCCTGCCTTTGCCTGGTTACAACAAGGTATGTAGGAAGACTCCTGCATCGCTTCATTCCTTTTCATAGCTAAGTTCTCTTACCTGAATGGTCACTATCTTTGATGCTCACAGGCAATATTTTAGGTGAATCAATTACCAGAAGAAGTAAAAGGCCAATATTTAATGTACCAACAAGAGAAAATGAGAAAGCACTTGTGACGTTTGTAGCATCTTATTACCGAGGGAGATAAGAGACAGGAAATCTATCTAAGGGGAAACTTTAAAGTGTGTGTCAGTTACACTGTACTGTTGTAGACAGTTTTGCCATGACTCTAGAGGGCTTGAGTGTGAGCTGACTGTGGAGATGTTTTATTCTAAACATGAACATGTCCTGCAATGTACCAGCAGCAACCTTATTACCATTCTTTAATTTTCAGCCCTATGATCATAGAATCATCAAATCATAACATGGCTTAGATTGGAAGGAAACTGAGAGATCAGCTACTCCAACAGTGATCATTATGAAACTTCATGTATTGATTTAATGATCCACTTTTGACTTTATACAATCTGTAATAGTCTGGGAATCAATCTTTGCCATCAACAATCCTACTGCACGTTTCCCATGTTCCTGTGGCAGGTTGATTCTCCTTTGGATACAAAGATTGCTTTGGATATCAGGAATGATTAAGAGAAGAGAGAAGGAAAAGAAGTTATGTAGATCTACATGGTCCTGCAGGGGGGGAGTGTCTTTCTGATCTCAGGTCAGATAAGTAGCTCTATTACAAGCAAGGAAATGACAAACAAGCCTCCAGAGATATTTTAGTATTACTGCAGTATCATCAATCCCCTCCAAACTTATTAATTATCACCAGGGTAACTTGATCACCTAGGGACTTTTTTGCCTGCTTCGAGTGGCAAATGATCTATTACCTATAGTAGAAATAGTATGGTAAAAGATGATAAATGATTCTGTGTAAGGGTACGTCAGGGAGATAGGTGGAGGTGGAAAGCAGCAAAATGTGTGCTTGTCCTCTGAACATTGTAAAGCTTTCTCAGAAGTGCTGTTAGGATGTATCTGTGTTAGAGCCCGTGTGGCTAAACAGCCCCAGCAGACTTCCTGTCTCTTACATGTGCAGTCTGCATTTCAGTTTTGCAGTCGTTCTCTGAAGCCTCTTCCTCTAAGCCAAAAGTAGTGAGATTAAAACACAAGCATTATACTTACAAAAAACTAACCTGGTTCCTGTTTGGTGTTTCAGAAAGCATACAGTCAAAGAATTTTCCAGCACAGGTTTCTGCAATAACAACAAAAGAGAAACTTCCATTTTAAAGCATTTATGTAATTTCAGGGTAAGAAACTGAGTTCAGCTGTGGGGAAACTTCTCTGTCAGAAAGCTTGGTTTAAAGTAACAAAACCAGTTTGAGGATTTGATTTTTAATTCCGAATTACTGCTAAAGGAGAAGTTCAGTGCCCAACCTCAGAGTAATATCCAGTGCAGTAAATCAAACTGTGCAGAGCTAGGAAAGGAAGATGTGTTAGAATGTTTTGGTGACAGTTTGTTCTCCTGAAATGCTGTAGTCTGTATCACAGAATTACTCCTTTACACTTAAACTCCCTTTCAAATACTAGCTTGTTGCCAGCATTGACACTCTAACAAATTTTTAGCTCCTTACTTATTTTAAAGAGCTTTTCTCACAACTACAGCAGCTGAAGCTCTTCTCTAAGTGCAGATGCCAGTTGCTTTAAATGTGATCTTCATTGTGAAACAACATTTAGCTAGAAAATGACATGAATGTTCCATTTCCTTTTCCTCAGAGTTACAGACTACTGTGGTTTACTTCTGTGACTTTTTCGCTGTAGATACCGTGACAATGAGTGCACCAAGGAAGTCTTTCATCGTGCTTAATACTATTTCTTTTTCTTCTACAGAGAGCAGGGGACACAGTCAGTGGAGATACTGAAAGGTAATTACTTCTGTTCTTCTGTGGTTTAATATGTTCATCATCTAGCTGTGAATGGTATTTGCTTCTTTCTCTTTAGAAATTCTATTGGCAATATTTAAGGAACAAATTTTCAGCCTTTAGGGATATTGTCATTAATATTCTTCAGTAAATGTCCTAACATCTGATATAAATATGGATTGCAAAGGCTGAAAATACATCTCACATGTATGTTTACTAAAGATCACTGTGGGGAGGGGAAAGTAATCCTACCCGCAGCAGTAGATGTTTTCCTCTATCCTTTTTGTTTGTTTGTTTGCCTTTTGAAATTTAGGATCTCAGCATCACCCGGAGGATGAAAAGCAGAATGTGTGGCTAGATAGACTTTTTTTTAATAGCAGGCAGAACACTTACATGCTAATTCAGTCTGCACTGAATTGCTGCTCAGATTTGCTAACAATGGGAAGTTCAGTTTGCCCCTCATGCTGGAATTCAGTCAAGCAAATCTAATGAATGCAGCAGTGATTTTTGTCTTACTTTCCTTTGCAGTAGATATGATGATATTCTAGTTGCATCCAGTAAGTCATATTAAAAGAGTAAGTTTGACATAAAAGACACTTGGGTATCGTAGTACCTCACAATTAAGTTTAACTAGAATCTGTTCATAGGAGAAAATAATCTTTTTTACCTTTTTTTTCATCCTCTATATGGCCTAAACCTATTTAAGAAGTTAAACCATGCACAGAATATAAAATTGTTAACTGCATTTAGAGTGTTTTCATCACTCCAAAGGATTTGCAATCAGTGGTGGGTTTCTGCAGCGGTATAAATGCCACACTGCAGCTTGAACTTTGAGGTACAACCCTTCTCGTTGTTGCTCACCTTGTACCTGGTTTTCAGGACTGCCTGCATTTTTACCTCTGTGTGTAAGCACCACGTTCATTTCAAAGGCAGCTGTAATGGCAGGAATGTAGTGGTTTCCCCAGCTGTAGGGTGCTGTGCATATCAAGCTAAACTGAGTAGCACTGCTATCACAGATGGAATTGAGGGGAAAATGAGTTTGAAAAACTTTTTACAGGGTAAAATTCAACTAAATCTTGTAACAGTCTTGTCTCTCTGTTGCCACCATCATAGTCCATTACCTCATCAGACACACCTCAGCTAAATGCAGATTCTTCCTTTTACAACAAAAGTAGTCCTTAGCAGTTACAGTTCAGAGCAGAAGCAGCCCCCATGTTGTACAAGGCAGGGGTTACATGGAGGGAAAAGTGTCATCCTCAGCCACTTTTTAACTAACAGCTGAATTTCACCTTTTGCCTTTGCCACTTACATTGAAGTTCTCAGAACTTTGAATTTCCTCTAAATCTGATGCATTTACTTTTTTCCACTTAGCCTCCCAACTATTTCATACCAAGTGCTGTTGTCTTGCTTTCCTCTCACACTTGTTTCTCCTTGCTTTCTGTCGCTCCCTTTTCTCACCTTCTTTATTCCAGTATGGCTGCTCCTTCCCTCAGGTCCTTCCTACCCTACTTTCTCCAATAAAAAGAACTCACAGACACCTCCCTTCAAAAAGTCATACTCGTCACTCTTTTTTCCTTCCTTCTCTATCCTCAAGAGTTTCTTGCAACCACAAGGAAGAGCTGCAAATGAATTTTGCTCTTCCTAGAGTAAAGCGTGTCTAACTATTTTGAGCGGCTTGCACATGCTCAGTTTGGCAGGGACATTATAATCCAGATGGAACATCCTTGGCGGACAGGACACAAGTCTCTGCTGGGCATCTGCCAAGAGATATTTTCCAGGGACATATGACTTGATGAAATTTTGGCAGACTTTCATAGCAAAAGGCTATTCTTTTATACTCTAGCAGAAGGCTGTTCTTTTATGTCCTTTTATAGAATGACTCTCCCTTTCCTAATCCTTCTCCCACGCATTTTCAACTTCAGGTCCAAAACCTGACCATATTATAGCTTTTCAATATGTTCAGAAATATTTTTAAAGTGGCAGAATGATATCTTCTTGTTCCTAATAACCCTCTTTTGGGCAGCTTAAGCCAAACCAAAAACATTGCAGAGTCTTAGCCCGTATAGCTGACTGTGTGGGGAACTGGAGACAAGCTGCCTGAATAGATTCAGCTCTTTGGGTGAGGAGCATTGTCTTCATTGACTGTGCAGTTGGCTATTGACTTTCCATGATATGATTACATCTTTTGTTTAAGAAAGAGCTTCAAAAGCAGACATTCCTTGCATGTGGTAGAATGCACTGTGCGCTGCAGGGAATATGCAGCGAGGGCACCAAGAGTTATGTGGGAAATACAAGACTACAGAGTGTTGCTATGAATAGCTAAGGGTTTTTAACTCATCAGATGAGGAAACTGTAAAACAAGTCTAGCAGCCTTTTTCCTAGCCTTGAGCAGAGTAAACACTAGCTGTTTCTGTATTACAACTCTGGTTTCTTCCAAACATTTTTGGCACATCTACCTCAGGTATTTGGCCCAGTAATATGCAGAGGACTGGACTGTCACCATCAGTGCAGAGCACCCACACCCCTCCTGATAAGACACTGTCCTTTCACACATTAAATTCTGCTCCTCTCTGACCAGTGAAGGAATCTGAGCTCCACTTTGAAGCACTCGTGTGGTTAGAAAAGTAGGGCAGCCACAGGCAAGTTGTGACTGCTCACTTCTGAGCAGGTGGCACGATTTAGGAAATGACATGCTACAGTTGGAGGTGGAATCACTAAATGTGTGAGTGCTCAGAGGTTTTAGGGAGGCAAGCTAAATTAAATGCAACCTGGACTAAGTGGAAGGTGTCCCTGCCCATCGCAAGGGAGTTGGAATTAGATGATCTTCAAGGTCGCTTCCAGCCTAAACCGTTCTATGACTCTGTGAATCTACAAAATGCTTCCTTTTCACCACAAGCAGCTTGCCCTGTTCATTTCTGTTTCACAGATGAAAGGAGTAAAGGGCATCTAACATGTAGTCAGTGCTGCAGCTTCTTTGCAGACAAATATCTGACTATCTGCTTAGCAGGGTTCACTATGTTCTTTGATCCTCTTTTCACTTTGGGAGTTTTTTTTGGTAGTAATAGCAAACCTTGACATGGGTGGATTCAAGATGTGCATGCAAAACATAACTGGAACAACATTACAGAGACCTTGGATTTGAAGGCTCAGCTAAGCCAACCACACAGGTCTGCTGGGGAAAAAGAAGGCAGAAAAGAATTTTATCTGTCATCCACTGTACAACTGCTCGTGGATAAAACAGGGTTTATGAATACTTGCACTTAGTTTCCACATGAAAGTGCTGCTTAGGTTCTCTTTGCATAACACAATTTATCTTTGCAAATATTGATGCTCACCAATTGTTTTAATCATGTCCATGGTGGCAGGCTTTGGAAATTATTTAATGTTTAAATAATGATCAATGCTGGAGAAGTAAGAAGAGATAAATATTTTGGAAATACCTATTAGTCTTGACGTTGTTTTGCCAACTTTGCCTGTGCAGCTACACCTGTACCGCAGTGACTGCAGAAGAAAGGCATCTGAGCTAGCTGCCAATTCCTGAAGTATCAAGTAATAGCCTGTGGCGTAGTCCCGAGCCAGTGGCTGAGCCAGCATTAAGCTGAGGAGAGATTTCAAACTCACTACAAAATGCTCAATAATTAATTTGCAGTGAGATTTTACTTGTTGTGATGGGAATATTTTACACAAGCTATGGAGTTTCTAATAACATAAACTTACATCATGAACCCTTGCAAAGAGGTTAAAAATGCATTCTTGTGACCAGGTAGATAATTCCAAATTGCTGTGTACATGAACCAGCCACAAGGAAATTTCACTCTAGGCCTACAGTAGCTTTCTGCACAAATGCTATTTTCTAACATGCTGAATTTTCCTCAAATTAATTATCACAGAATCTTAGAATCATAAAGATTGGAAAAGACCTCCAAGATGATAGAGTCCAACTGCTAACTCAACCCTGCCAAGTCCATCACTAAACCATGTCCCTCAACTCCACATCTACATGTTTTTTTGAATGCTTCCAGGGACAGTGATTCCAGCACTTCCTTGGGCATCCAGTTCCAGGGCTTAACCACTCTTTCAGTGAAGATATTATGGTGTCCTTGACCCAAATCTGCAACAAGATTACACTTGAAGTAATTCAGAATGTTAAACATGAAATCGAAGAGAGCTGTGCATGCCTCTTGCATCTAGAAATTTACATCTCCCAAGTACTTGCCAAGTGAATAAGAGCAGGGTGACAGTATCCAGGTGGCAGCAGGAACTAGCACTGTATCTTCAAACATAGGCTTCACTGCTGTCCAAAGCTGTTGAACCAACAGCTTTGAAATTATTTCTCAATCATTTGTGCTTTACACTTGAGCTCCTACACTTCCTTACGAGCCAGGAGCCATCCTCCAGAGGACTGGCAAGAAAAGCCCTCAAAATAGTCTATGGCCTGTGCATCAACTTGGACATTTCACACAGGTCCCAGTCAGAATGCTCAGAGCAGGCTGTGCCATGACAGAACACGAAATACACTACCCAGTAATTTACACCCAATTATCTCTGTTCTAGGAGTAAATTCTGGCAAATAATCTTCCTTTTTTTTTTTTTTTTTTAACGTACTGGAAACTTTTATAGATTGGGAATGGATCACAAATTGGAATAGTGAAAAGTTTGGATTGTCCTGTTTGGTTGAATAAATGCAAGAAATTATTAGTGACCAACATTGTATGATAGAATGAGTATTGTAGAATGAACCTTATTACCAAAAAATTAATCTACTGTAGAGTTCTGCAGTTATTTGCTTAATATTTTGCCTTTTTTATGTCGTATTAGGCAATGACTGGGTGATCTCAGAGGTCTCTTCCAACCTGGTTGATTCTGGGAATGCTTCTGCAAACATCCTGAAGTAACTGATTTGTTAATGTGTTTTTAACTTGCTACAAGTTACTAATAAGGGACTGTTTGTCTAGATGCTGCAGTTTGTTTCAAAAGCAGTGTTCTACATGAACAAGAGAACATCTCTTCTTATATAGTAGACCATCAACTGTTTGAAATATCAGTCTAGCCCATTATACCTGTATCACTGCACACGCCACCTCCTCCCACTCATTCTTTTCCTCTTCTCTTGGGTCACAACTCTTTTCCTAAAAAAGAAAGGTGAGGAATAACTCAACCAAATATGACACAGAGTATTTCAAGCAGAATAGACAACATTCTAGAGTTCCTCTATGTCTACATTAATTGGTTCTGTCACTTTCACATAGGTAATTTACTTGTCTGCAGAGCAGAACAGATCAGTGTTTCTTCTTCTGTGATCTGGAGGTCTGCATATCTGAGAAATGATTAGATTTGGGGAGGGGTATTTGAGAGACTGAAAATCTTTTCAACCAAACAAATAAAACAACCACCAAACCAAATAAAACCCACAAATCCAGAAGCAGACAGTTAAAATCAATTCCCAAATAAAATCTTAAGCTCACTGTACACTAGAAGCTTTCATAAGATGCCAACTTTTGAAGAGCTTCCACAAGCTTGACTGCAGACTGCTTTTGTAACTGTACAATATTTTTGCTGTTAAGTCTGTGGTTGCTGTTTTATTATTGGTTTTGCATGGAAGCAAATAAAATTTGACTACGGACTCTAGAGATAAAGCCACAGATGTATTATTCATCTTGTGTATTGGCTGAGAGAAAGGATGGAAGCATTGAAACAGACACTTTCCAGATGGGTCAAAGCTGTGATTAAAGAAACAGACCAGAAATCAGGGGGGCAGTGCCCAGCAGAACTGGAGCACATTTATGGCATTCTCTTGGGCAGACAGAAATGGAGCACTGATGACAAAATCTGCCTTGCAGCGCTGGGGGCTTTTGTCCCTTTCTTTTCCAAATGCTGTACAATGAACTTTTTTGGGGTTTGGCTGTTTCTTTCAATCCTTGCAATCTACAGCCAGCTCAGAACTTCTGAGTCTTGCCTGTTGGCTTCTATGATTTTAACTTTAACATTCTGCATCCCATCTTTTCACTGCACTCTGGAAATTTCCCTCAGCTCTGGACCAATAGCTTCTTTTAGCTGACAATGAGCAGTTGTTTCTGCTGGCAAAGTTGATCTCTCGTAACAATGAAAGTCATCAAATGAGAAAATGCCACTTCCTCTCTTGCTGACTTGAGGCAGGATTTGGTACACATTTAAAATGTCCACAGTCATTTTATTCCTTCGATTCCTTTATTCCCTCGATTCCTTTCCCATTCTTGCAGTCCTTTTTTACATGACATACACAAACCCATTCGTATTTCTAAGGTATTTCCACTTCTCTTTTTTCTTACTTTCAAAAACCTGGGGGGAAATTGTCTGATCTAGAACAGAAATTCTTAGACACACAAAGTTGACCCTAATCCAGTGTCCTGTTTCCATCAATGGCCAGCACTATTTGTAAGTGTATAAGGAAAGGCCTCTGGTGATCCTTCCCTGCTTTGTTCTTTAGCCTTTACAGAACTACAGGAGAAAGCTCAGGTACACCACAGACAGAACATTTGCACTTTAAAGTCTGTGTAAACCTTTTGTATCCATCACATCCTGCAGCAAACTCTTGTGGAGTCCTTCGCTGCAGAGTTGAGTACTTCTGTGCTCATGAATGAAGGCTCAACACAAAGAAGCTACTGGTTTGGTATCATTTCCACGGCCCCTTTATTCAAGGAGTCATTGAATATTTACTACATCTTTACTCTTTTCAGAACACTCCTGAGTTCATAACCTTCCATGGTGCTGCCCTCAGAGAGAGCTGAATGAATTTTCTTTCAGTTTCCCTTTATCCTCTTTGACATTTCTCTGTAATGGGAGTATTGGTGTTTCAAAGACTAAACCATAGGTGTACTTGGAGCCTACATAGGAGTTACATTGGTCAACCTTACTTGGTGTTCTTTTTTCTGCTAGGACTTTCTAATCCTTTCCACATCAGGATGGTTTGCGGGCCAGTAGAAAATGGTCACCACACTTCTTTCCCATAGCAAGTATAGCTCTTGTCCTCCTCCTTATCCAGCCAAAAAGACACTCTTAGTTAATCAGTACTGCAAAACTATTACTCTTTTTTCTGGCTGTCTATATTTTCTAATTGAATGCTAAAGAGATGTGATCTGTATGAATTTCCTGGTGTTCAGTGCTTCCAGAATACGAACATGGCAGTGATGGGGGAAGAACAGAACAAAATAAGATACCGGACTTTCTCTGTGCATGGCAAACACAACTGACAGTCATGGCAAATCTGACAGTTGTGTATTTATTAATGGCTGGGTGTTTATGCATGTGCTTACATATTGCTAATACTAAGATGCTCAAGAAGTAACTGAAAGGAAGACATATACAATCAGTTTGGATTATCCTTGATTTGATTCTGTGGTGACATGGGAAGGAATCCACTTGCAAAACACGGAACATGTATGAGTCTTTCTAAACGTCAGACTACAAGTTCAAATAGATATATCTGCAAGCTGTTACATTGTACAATGCTGAATTACTCTTCAGGCAAAATTTGCTACATTTCTACCTGTATTTTTTCCTGTTTATAACTATGCTTTCCCATTTTTTACCTGGACACTAGGAATTTACTGTACTTGTGTCAAATGTCGATGCTGAAAGGAATTCACCAAAGGAGCAATGATTTAGGTGTCCTAACACTGTAGTTCCTAAGAGGCAGGAATTGTATTGATTGCTTTTGAATCTTAGCTGATCAAGCTTGAGTATTTTCAGGCCATGACTGAATCAGAACAAAATATTCCCAGATGACCATTTTTTTTCCTGTAGTTACATAACATCTTTCTTTCTCTCTGTCCTAGATATGCAAGTTCTGCCATTGACCATCAGGGAAGCACATCCATGAGGAAGGTAATAGTTTATTACTGTACTTTAAGAAAACAAAGAAATCCCCAAGAGTTCAATGACAGTTTTTGAAAGGATACTTAAGATGTCACAAGCCTTGAAATTTGAATATTTTACAAAATATCTGAAAATGAAAAGCTAGGAATAATTTACATGTTCAGAAATTTGGTACTTTTAGTCGGCAGGAGAGTCAGAAAACATTGAGGTTGTAAGGAACCTGTGGAAGGCAGGTTGCCCTGAAAGTGAAAAAAACAAACCATTGTAAAACTGACTGTCTTGACAGGGAGATATGAGATTAAGATTTCCAAAGGCTTCTCGTGGGACCAATTTTCAAGGTCTTCAATGAAGACTATACAGACATTATTTGATTATTTAGTATTTTGCAAGTATTTCATGCAAAGGACAAACAACAAAGCCTCTATTTACAGAGTGCCCTCATTCTGACTTAGTGGTTTGTTTTTTTCACCAATTAGATGCTAAATAACTTTTCAAAGTCACCAGGTGTCATTCTGGCTCCCAAATATTTGCAATGTGAAGCTAAAACCTAGCAGCCATAGTAGATATATGACTGCATTTTCTGCAGCCTGTGGGAACTGCAGTCCTGGTCACATACACTCCCCAGTCTGCCAGTCCCTATCTTGCCTGCTGCCTCCACTGGGAAACACTTGGACCTGCGGCTGTTCCTGGGATCCTGGCACTGCAAATCATCTAATACGTGGGATGCTGTGTGCTCTGCTATGTGCTTTGCTGCTGAATGCACTGATGGCTCAGTCTGGAATTTGTCAATGGTTTTCCTTTCAAGCTCTTAAGGTTCAAAACAGCAGAGGTACCTGCAATCAGTTTTCTGTAATAGCTTGGTTCTTTTCAGCCTGGCAGGTGACTGAACCTCTGGTCTCCAGGGCATCTTTTGAACACAGCATAACTTCTCATTTGGCAATTCTGTGACAGACCTCCTACTACTGCACTGGGAATATGTTGATTTAGCCTCATGTAGCACTGATTCAATCCTGTCTTTTTTTTTCTTTCCATGACGTGCCTCTTTTTGGGTTGGGGTGGGAGTGCATGAGTTTGTTGAACAGTCTACTTTGTGTTGTGGTTTAGAGATGAGAACTTAAATGCTGATAACCACAGCATGTTCTCATCATTTGTTTCCCATAGCAATTCTGAGTCATTTTAAAGTTGCTACTTCTGATGGTTTCCATACAGTGTTTACCACAAAGTTAATTATATAGTAGGGCCTTTATCTCCCAGAGTATTAATGCTGAATTTTATGAGTTAGTAGAGCTAAGGAAGTAATGATCCCAAGGCATTGCATATGGATTCACAGGTTGCACTGGGTTGGAAGGGACTCCCAAAGTGCATCTTGTCATGGAATCATAGAATCAACCAGGTTGGAAGAGACCTCCAAGATCATCCAGTCCAATCTAGCACCCAGCTCTAAGTGTCTCCTCCAGTCTTTTCTTGAACACTTTCAGGGATACCGATTCAGTCAGGCTGCCCAGGGCCATATCAAGTCTGAACTTGAATGTCTCCAGGGACAGGGCTTCAACCACATCCCTGGGCAGCCTATTCCAGTATTTCACCACTCTCTCTGCAAAGAACCTCTTCCTAATGTCCAACCTAAATCTACCCTGCTCCAGTTTCAAACACTACAAGCCCTTCTAAACAAGTTAGCTTTGGTTCACTTTGGTTAGCTTTCTTGCTTTGAAAGCGTTGTATGTGTGCATAAACCCAGCATAGCAAGACTGTCTTTGTTTTCAGAAGAGCTAGTATTTTCAGCTCTCCATGATTCATTGTGCTTCTGTTTGCATGAGTTTTTAAACTTTTCTACTGAATGATGCACAGCAGTTTCTGGTGGGTATGCTACTCTCTTTACCCTCCAGTTGTGCCATTTTTCTTACTCTTCTCTAAATGTGAACACATATGAAAATGGTAATTTAATTATAGGGTTTCCTTTCTTCCTATTTTTATTTGGTTTAGCCTAAATTGTGGACAGATTTGGTGATCTCTTTTTCAGAAACAGACACTTGCTGTGTCCTCTGCATTTTGATGTAGAAAGAGGAACACACAAGAGATTGTTTCAGTCACAGTCACCTCAGAACTCCAGTTGACACAACACGACTGACCAATGCTGCTGCAGTGGCTTGCAATACATCAGTGTTGCTGAACACCTTTAATACTTCTTCCTAGACTTACTTTTGTTTGCAAGCATTTATCTTTGTCTTCTCTGGTGCTCAAAACAAGGAGATAAATTTGCAGCTATCAGGTGATGTCACCTGTCAGAATTACAGCAGTTTTGTGAAGCATCCATGTACTGTGACTGGCTGGGAGCACAGGCTGAGATAACGGAGCACGGAAAGCTGCTGCTCTCTGAACCAGCTCTCGCAGAAGTCAAGAATGGCTGATTTGCCTCAGTCACTGGAAGATGTTGATGCTGTTCCACCCTGTAAACTGGATAGCTTGCAGAAGGGTTACAAACAGATTTGTGCACGTGCAAAGCCACTCCCTTCTCAGTCCAAATTTGCTTCTCCCAATAACTGGAGTCCTGCTTTCAGCTGTTGCTTTTCTCTAGTGCTTAACTGTGGATTTTATTTTTTTTGTCAACATAAATATTAATTCTTCTTAATTTTAATTCTAATCCTCAAATATTTTAAATTGTAATTTTGTGACATTTAATCAACTTTCATGTTGTGACACTTATTTAATATACTGTACCACAGCTGTTGCTGAGGGGTTTCTAGCATGTGTTTGCTTTTTGACCACATGGTGAGAAGCTGCACTAAGGTAGAGTAAGCAGCCAGATGACCTCTGACAAAGAGCTGTAGCCTAGTAGGTGTCACTATTTAAAGCAGCATAGTGATATGGCAGTATCTGTGACTGAGATGTCCTTCTTGGCCTTCTACTGAGCTGGTCACTGTAACAAAGGAAAAATGAAGACACTTAAAATGATGGTCCTTTTTGTGCTACCCTTTCTCTGGATCTGCTGAGTGTCACACTGTGGATGTCTGCTGGGTTTTCTACTGGCAATGGCAGCATCAGATACCCATCAGGAAATGGCAGCATCAGTCACCCATCAGGAAATGGCAGCATCAGTTACCCATCAGGAAATGGCAGCATCAGTCACCCATCAGGCAATGGCAGCATCAGATACCCATCAGGCAGCTCCTTCTTCCTGTTGACCTTTAATTTTCCCCCTGGCATTTATTCCCATGAGGGAAATCCTTGCCATCTTTGGAGTCGTATCCTTGATTTTAAAGGGTTTAAATAATTAAATGCTTTGGGAGTTTTTAATTAAGAGTCTATAACAGTTGTATAATGCAGACACAAATGAAAGACTTAA
This sequence comes from Tricholaema leucomelas, assembly GCA_013400475.1. Classification (NCBI taxonomy): domain Eukaryota; kingdom Metazoa; phylum Chordata; class Aves; order Piciformes; family Lybiidae; genus Tricholaema lacrymosa; species Tricholaema leucomelas. The sequence continues at coordinate 145,619 of WAAF01017100.1, read as the reverse complement.
TTATTTTCTTCTCAGAGTTATCTGTCAATCTAGCAAACTGTTTCCTATGGTTGGAAACAGATAAAGACCATGACTTACTTCCTGATGTGATAGAACACATGACTTTACACATTAGCTACATAATGGTTGTGGTGGACACTTCTTTCTGAATGAATATGCATATAACTATCTTGTCTGTACTTAACCTGCAAGTTAAGCTCCTTTTGTTAGGTCATCTCTATGAGTTGATACCCTCAGTTTTCAAGCTGCTGCATAGCCATTCCTGCAAAAAATCCTTAATTATTCTATTGCAAATTGTAATTAATAGCTAAGGGGAATGGGCCTTCTGTTTGCACTTTAGCACTGTGTTGTTTATGATACTGATAACAGTAGTAAGAAACAAATGGCGAGAATCATCCCCTGTGACAAATGATCCTCTAATACCTAAGCCTAAGATAAGCATGGAGACGGTAGCAAATGTCAGCTGTTTCATGTTACCACTATTACCTGCACCGCTGGTTTTTCATGATTTTTTTTTTCCTTACAGTCATTCCATTACGCCTCCCTCAGGGTAAAAAGCAGAAAATGGTCAAAAGGTAACTTACTTAGCATTCTGAAACTAGAAAATGAGACTTCTTGAATATCTCCCGGGATGAAGCCTCAACTACCTCCCTATAAATTTACCCTTCTTTGATAATAAGCGATCTGGATCAGATGGCAAAGCTCAACCTAATTCGAGTATTTCTAAATTTGATAGTTAAAAAACCCAAATTAAAATACCAAATAAACGTGGTAGAAGGTATAATTTTGCTAGTTGGTGATAAAATTTCCTCTGGCTTAAGCAGAAGGAGCTGTGTATTTTGCCATTTCCTTCTGCTGCCTTTGTTCATGGTCTGTTTGAGACAATGAACATGTGAAAAAAATAACAGTTACAGCACAAATTCATGTGGAAACACATTGCCAGTGAGCTCTTCTGGTTCTGCTTATTGGTTTAGTCTCCTTTCTATGAAAACTGCCTCTTTGTTGAATTGTACATTTTTAATAGTCTAAACCTGGCCAAGACACAGAACAGTATCTTGTTCTAAAGACAGCAAAACCTTGTGGAGTGTGGCAGAACAAAGGATGGAGGTTGATGTTATCTAAATGTCTTTGCTGTTTGATAGCTGTAGGGCAAACATCACCTTGGTACCAACAGAAACTTGTTTTTTCACATAAAAATGTCTGAGATTTTAAGGAAATTTCTTTTTCAGGAAAAGTGATGCCATCATTAGGAAAAACTCTGCTCTTACTGATATTTACGGGGCACACTAAGTCTTTAAGCCCTTCAGTTAGAATGCATTGAAATAACAACAACTAAAAGAAATCTTTTCCTACTGAAGTGACTTTAAACAGGATGCACTCAGGGTAAAATACTGTTGCTCACTTAAATTCAGGATAGGATAAATGTAAGCAAGTGCATTTTTTTCATGGAAGTGGATGGGTTTTTTTTCTTTTTTACTGACTATAAATATTGACTATAAAAACTTAGTTAAACAAATTCCCAGAATGTGACAGGCCTTCCACTGCCAAAAGCAGAAACAGAAGACATACGGAAAGAGTGTTTACACCTGTATACAGACTGTGTCATAGTCTTGAGTTTCAGATTGAGGGCTCCATGAATGCAGTTGCACTTTGGAATTATGATGTCCATCTTAGATAAAAATGCAGCCCTCACAGGAAGGAACCCTGTAGATATGCAATAAACCATTGCATAAACCAGGCCCCTTTTAATTTTGTGTTCCTGCTGAAAACAAAATTGCAATGCGTTGTCAAATTTGGAAACTGGAGGGGCTTTGACTTGAAGGATTTTGGATTGAATTGTCATTAAAATTTACTAGTGTGTTTGGACTGAGAACAAGAGTTCTTTCACAGTCCTTCCTCTCTCTCATTCAGTGAGATGTCTCACAGTATTGTCACCTTCTCAGGGAGCTCTCTAACCAGTGGGAGCAGAAGACGCATTTCCTGCAAAGACTTGGGGCATGGAGACTGTGAAGGTTGGCTGTGGAAGAAAAAAGATGCCAAAGGTTATTTCACACAGAAATGGAAAAAGTACTGGTTCATTCTGAAGGATTCATCCTTGTACTGGTACACAAACCAAAATGTAAGTACATTCTGCTTGGAGAAAGCCCAAAATACATCTTAAGCTTTATAATTCTTCCAATAAAGTCTATTTTTTCACGTGATAGCATATGTTAGTGAACTGCCACTCTAATTGCCAGGTCAGGGTCACTCTACCTGGAAACAATTCCTTTGAAATTATTGTTTCAAAGTCTCCAAGTCCACGTCCAAGCTTCATGAAATAGCAGATGTTCATGGCACTCCTAAAGAAATGAACACATTGGTAGTTAATACTTCTCCAGAGGCCGTGTTTATTTGGACTAGCACCGTGTTCATGCTCAGCTCTCCTTGGTTTCAGATGTCTGGGGATATGCAGACAGTGTAACCATGAATGTTAGCTAAGCATTATGTGAAGCAGATGTGAAAATCTGAATTGGTAGATCTCTTTATCTGACAGTTATTCATATATAGATGTGCCTTTTGCTTTTTGCTGAATTAGTCTGGAATTTGTACTTTCTCCTCTATAAAATGCTGTTCTTGGCGAAATGCTATTGAAAATCACTGGGTTATGCTTGTGCAATCTGCATAGATGGGGGAAAAATAATGGAGGGAGTAGCCAAAAATGATTGAACTGCTGGTCTTCCATGTGCACACACTGAGCCTCAGCTCCTGATCTAAGCTGTCTGCACACAGCCTGCTCTGATTACTGATTTTTTACCCTACATTTTCCCTTTTCTTCAAGAGGACAATTTTACCAGTATAATTATCCACAGTTTTAGTGGATAGTTGCCTTTGGCTGTTTTGGCAGTCTTGTTGCAGGCTGTGGGTGCTAAAGACCTTCAGGTTTGGTGTGGTGTGTTTTGTTTGTTTGACCCTGTTGCATGCGAGGTGGTAGTCACTGTGTGTCCCGCTGATTCTCAGTCTGTGGTTTACAGCCAAGCCATAATTCATAGTGCACTTCTTAATACTTCCCAAAAGTCTGACTGGTGTTAATATGTCTCCTTGTTCTTCCTGGTAAACACTTCAAAAGAAGCACAAAGGGACAAGAGATACTTCCTAGTTACTATTTGTCCATTTCATTGCTGGTGAGCTCACTGCAGGAACTTCCTCAAATAATTATTAGCAGGGCAGGTGGTTTGCACAACCATGGCTTGAAAAGGAGGCAGTCACAAAACACTTTTAAAAGGTAGACTATCTGATGAAGAGCCTAAGAATTCTTCTCTGCAGCTCTTCATTTCTTGCATACCATTTTAGGTGGTGCGTTTGGTGCTAAAAGGCTTCCTATAATCTGCAGCAAGATGGGGTTAGGGTCACTGCACCTCCTTTAAGCAACTGTCAGTTTAGTTACTTCACAAAAGTTACTGACATTGTGTGAGGCAGTAAATAGATTTTAAAAGTAAAAAAAAAAATATGGGGAACATCTGTTCAATATTTTAATTGATTGGGTGGTTGCTCTTAGTGTAAGGCCCAAGAGACTACTGCTCACTTCTCTCTCTCCATGTTCTTCTTCACCATCACTTTCTCTTCTCTCCTGACAGGATGAAAAGGCAGAAGGATTCATTAGTTTACCTGAGTTCAGGATAGACAGAGCGATTGAATGCAGACGAAAACAGTAAGTAATGTGTCAGTTGTAAATTCAAGGATTGCTCTTGGAAGTGCACTGCATGTAGTACTGAAAATGTGCGAAGCCCAGAGACAGAAGCTACGCAAAAGCCACTGAAATGTGTAAATAATACATGAGCCCCACTTAAGCTTTAGTGTTTCTCTTTATTATAAGAGATACACCTTAGTATAAATTCCATAAACTTTCTTACAAGACTTGGGCAGCTCTGATCAGCTTTCTAGATAGACCACTTACAATTTAAATAAGTGAAGTAAAAGCTAATGGATACATTAGCAAAGAGATGAAACTTTCCTAGGTTCAGTGCAGTCATCTCGATAAGAATCACAAATGCAAGAAGGGATTCTCCTAGGAAATGCCATTAAAATAGCATTGCAAGAGATGGTGAATGTAATCTCCAGTTACTCCTTTATGGAGAAGCTTTACTTACCCAATATCATCTTATTCTCAACTGCTAAAATATTTAGGTTCCATATGCAAAGTGAACATTGTGTTGCTGCTTATGTGCATATTGCTTCTACTGCGTTATGCTGCCAGTAAAAAACATACGCTAGGCTTTGCCACCCTTTAAGGCATATTTAATAACAAACACTCACTGGAAATTATTTGCAAGCAGTGTTGGGATTGGAAACCGTAGCTGTCCAACAGCAGGGTTAACAGAACAACTCCAATGCTTTGAGCCTGGCCCTTTGCTGTTATCTTCTGAATTATCTGCATGGCTCTTCTGCATGCTGCATCTGGATTTTCAAACCTCGCTGCCATGAGGAGCCACATAGCACAGTAATAAAGATACTCTCATGCTGAAGCTTTCCTATTTATAACTAGCATCCTGGATTTTTGGTGTGCTTTTCCAATGACTACATGCAGTTTCAGCCTGCAGAGTGCAAGTCCTGCAACTGTGAACACATGCACAATAAAAACGCTGAAGATATGAATAACAATAGAGAATACTCATCAGAAAATCAAGCCTCTTCGCTTGCTTGCTCTTGTCTGGAGGTATCACTGCTGCCTGTCTGTGATTAGAAGATGGTGCATTTGTGCTTTTATTACTCCTTTCAGCTGAGGGTATCACTACAGAAACTCAACATGAGCTGAGCACTGTAAATTCCTCTGAGGAATGAGTAGATATTAATAATGATGCCGAACAAAAATACAGGAAAAATAATACCCTTTTGTTGGAATATAAAACACTTAAGAAATTTCAGTGAATTAACCAAGATCAAACAGAAGGTCATTGTTCACAGCTAGAAATAGCTCTCAGAGCTTTGCTCTAAGCATTAGAACACACTTCCTCAGAACACTTCTTAGAGAACAATTTCTGTAGGGTATATGCACAGGGAAAAGTCTGATTAACTACAAGTTTGCACACTGCTGAAAACCGAGTTCCTTCAGGCTTCAAATCCTTTCAAAAAGAGGTAAGTCCAGGGGTAAAAGTATAACAAAGATGCTAATGGTATTCTCTTTGTTCACTGAGCTTGATCTCCCTTTGATTTCTTCCTTCCTCTGCTATCATTCGGGTATTTCCCCCCATCATAAACCCCACACATTTGACACTACTTTAACTACCTCTGCAAACTGCAGAGCTTGTAAATCCCGTGCTCTGCTCAGTGCTGTGAATGGAGGGCCCTGCTTGCGTTACAGCTCTAACCCACAGCCTCTGCAAGTGCCCATCTCAAGCACTGCTCTCTCCTCCTCTTCTGTGCTGTGATACTTAGGAAGGGACTGAGCGTGATTGCTATTGCCTGATCCCGCTGAACAGCTAATGGTTCTGGTAAGCCCTGGGATGGCTTCCTGTGGTTTGATGCTCCTCTATTCCTCTCAGAAATGAAATCAAGGTTTTGATCCAGCCTATTCTACAAAAGTTCCAACTCCCACTTCATTATTCTCTCTACTAGACCAGAGGGAAACATTTCAGTTAAGATTTTCTTGCCTCCTCTTCAGAGAGCTAGGAAAGGCAGATTTTACAAGATCAGTTCTCACTTCTTTCCACTTTTGGATATCTTTTCCATTTAATAGTGGAGTTTTAGTAGGTGCTGGAATGTGACCTAAAATTCATTGCAGGCTTGAAATCTGGAAATATAAATTTCATGGTGTTCTTACTTCTATTTGAACAGCAATGCAAAAGCTAGTGAAACAGTTTTACCTTGAGAGTTACTAAGGACAGGAAAGAAACTCAGCTCTTTCCTTTTTTTACCTTTTTGTAAATTAAAATTGCCTGAAAAGTCTGCTCAGCATCTTAGTGAATAAAGAAATCCAGCTAAAATAGAATAGAATAGGATCAATCAGGTTGGAAGAGACCTCCAAGCTCATCCAGTCCAACCTAGCACCCAGCCCTATCCAGTCAACTAAACCATGGCACTAAGTGCCTCATCCAGTCTTTTCCTGAACACCCCCCGGGATGGTGACTCCACCACCTCCCTGGGCAGCCCATTCCAAGGGCAAATCACTCTCTCTGTGAAGAACTTCCTCCTAACATCCAGCCTATACTTCCCTCGGCACAACTTGAGGCACAGTGCTTGTTTTCTTCCAGCCATCTAAGCCATCTAAAAGGTCTAGGCTGAATGTCAGGAGGAAGTTCTTCCCAGAGAGAGTGATTGGCATTGGAATGGGCTGCCCAGGGAGGTGGTGGAGTCGCCGTGGCTGGAGGTGTTGAAGCCAAGCCTGGCTGGGGCACTTAGTGCCATGGTCTGGTTGATTGGCCAGGGCTGGGTGCTAGGTTGCATTGGATGAGCTTGGAGGTCTCTTCCAACCTGCTTGATTCTGTGATTCTAAGCAAGGCTAAGAACATTTTGAGACTCAGTTTTTTATTTCCTTTCAAATTTCCATTACTTTCAGAACCATAGATGTGGAATGTTCAAACCTTACTGAAGACAAGGATTTGGGATCTTACTAGAATAACAAATAGATTTGTCTTTCCACTGTTTTGTCAGATAGTGACTGCTGTTTTACAGAATTTTGTGTTGTCTGTAGTGGAGAGGGAATGGAAGAGCCTAAAGACAGCTTTCACAAGAATATGTAGCAATTGAATGCATTATTCTGTATGGTTTGATGATTTGCCTCACTAATGTATTTAATGAAGGTACCCTGATGATTATACGAATCATGGCATTATCTCAGACTGGTTTTAGCTGTCTCCAGGCTATATTTGGATGTAGAACGACCTTGTCCCTGCAAGAGGAGGTTTCTTGCACTGACACTGAAAAACTTTCCACTGCTTTTTGGCAAGACCTGCATCTTCTCGATTAAAAATGATCATACTGCTTTAGAAATCTTGGTGATTTAAGTGTGTGTGATGTGGCATGACCTGGATATCATGCTATTTGCAAAGATGAAGCTGATCCACAAGATTAATGAGCTAGGTACATAATTAATCACTGTTAACTAGTGCTTTGCCTGGAGTTTCAAAAATTCTCTGTGCATAATTAATGCAAATTTCTGAGAGCATGAGCCATGCATTGGGCACTTCATATTGAAACTCTGCAGTCAGACTTCTGTAGGTCAGTGATAGAGTGTAGAGAGGCATGAAGGTTGTTATTGTTATTGCTGCTTCTGAAATGAACTCCAGAGTCTCAGCAGACAGCAAACCAAGCTTGAGACACCCACAGGCCCCCACAGGAAAGAAGGCTCACAGCTTCTTGGGCTGTGTTTGCTGGAGTGCAGCCAATAGATGGAGGCAGTGGTTATTCCCTTATACACTCATCACCCCACATCTAGATTGCTGCGTCCAGTCTTGGGCATTCCAAAACAAACCAAAGGTGGAAATATAGGTAACAGTCTTGGGCATTGTTCATATTTTTCTCTCTACATAGAGTTATTCCCCTGAAGACTTTTCTGCAGTTCTTAATGCTACTGTAGCTAAATGCTTCCCTAACAATAATTTGTGTGACACTTCTGGCAGATGAAGATGGATTTGCTGTCACATTTTGCAGCCCAGTAGCAGAACTGTAAAACATTTAAACTAACAGTTTCCACAGAATTTGGATCTGCTTCATAATAGCAAAGTCCTCTTTTCTTCAGACTGTGTAAATATGTATCAGCATAGGACATTAGTGCAGCTCTAAGCATTCCCCATCAGCAGAATGTCAGACAGAAAGGTATTAAGGTACATTCATGTAGTAACCAATTATCACATTTTTTTTGCTGTGACTTAGCACATAAAAATCCTTTGCACAGGCAGGAAGAGCTGCAGCATTTAACTGATTTACCCTTGAAAAAGACTCTTGCTCTTTCTGTTTTATGACACAAATCCTCTAATAACCAAGACAGGAGTCCTACAGAAAGCAGCTGTATCTGTTGTATAATCCTGCTTCATCTCTAGCAAGTCCACTCTCTGCCTTCATTGAGGCAGAGTTCTTGTGAGGATGAAATATTCATATGTATGAATATTGGCTGCAGCACGTCACAAGAGCACAGTGGAGCCGTTTTAAAGTTCTGACACATTCTAACTTTTAAAGGGTTGACTTTGAAACCCCAATATTGCCATTTTAATGCTTTTGTGCATGTAAATTTCCTGTCTAGGAAACTAATCCTATTTACAAGCAGAAACTGCATCATGTGATATTCTAACAGGATTAATCAAGAGGATTAGAATCTTCAGATCCACACGTAATCCTCTCCAATTCAAGACAATGCTTAAATCCCAGGACCAGAAGACAGTTGGGCAAATGGAACACTAGAAAGTGGAGATGGTTGCACAGTCAGAGCAACTGAAACCAGAGCACTGACATCACAGCAAAAAATACATCTGTGCAAAGAGCATCTCATGCTTAAAGAGCAGAGAGATGCAGGAGTGTTTGCTTGGGAATTACTTCCTATTTCGAGCACTAAAAGAGAAGTACAGTAAGGGGCTTCTGTAAGGTGGCAGAGTACTTGTTAATTGCTGTGTAAGTAGCAACGTGTAACATACCACTCGTGTGTGTGCAGCAAGACATGTTCCAAACTCTTTCTTGTTTCTTATTCACAAGCAACTCTCATCTGTTTTGCTTGGGCAGTTGTAGTTGCATTATAAGGGGGAGTCAGGAGATATCATTAACAAGCGTTTGCCATCTAGTGGGCATCAGCACTTCCTCCCTGTCCAGCAGCTCCCATCTAGTCTTCATTTGCAAACTACAAGCAGCTAGAGGGATGGAGATCTGCAGGTAAAATTATTTGTCCAGAGGCCAAAACAATATTTAAATACTTCTTGAGTCTTCTGTTGTGGAATTAAGATGTTTTATGATGGTCCTCTGTGCAAAAGTAAACTTACCCTTTACTCCGCTCTAATCTCAGGAGAAAGGAAGCTGCACACAAAGACAACTCCGCTCTTAGCCCCTTCTTCGTAGAGCTCTTGTTAGGAAAGCCTGTTACTGTATGCATTTGTGTTCCTGATATGTGTAAGAAAACCAGTGTGCCCAGCTGGAGCTTCTTCAGCTTTCATTTTTGTCTCTGAAAACTGCAGTAAATCACAGTAATTAATAAAACACTGGTTTGCTTTGAAGCTATTAATAGTAGAAAGGTTGTATCAGAGGTGTTTCGTAACACCATGTGTAATGATTCCTAATCTAATTCTTACGTCTGGTAATTACCATCTAAATGTCAGTATTTTAACACCAATGTTATGAATGGCAGTGTGAGGTTTTAAACATTTGCCAACTCATCAAAATAATAGTCCTTAGTGCTCCAGTTTGTGGTCTCCTTGATAGCAATTTTTATGTTAATTACAGTCTCTCCAAAATGCTGTAAGAAATCTAAGTATCATTCCTAGCAGCTTTCAAATACCTGCTCAGCTGAGGGAGAACTAACTTAGGGGTTACATGACAGAAAAGCATTAATAAAAAAGCATTTTGATGTGAACTATAATCACCTGAGCAGTAAGATTTTGAGCTGATAATTATCTCATGCCTGTAGTCTGAACACAGTGCCAGGTAGTGATGTCTATGTGTTGCTCACATAAGGTGAGAATTAGACCTCGTCTCATGAAATCAGTCTAATAGAACTAAATTACACTGGTGAAAAAAGGGACATCTGAGAAAGGAGGAGTATTAGCAATGCACAGAGCAATGTCTGTCCACTGCTAAACTGTGTTCCTCAGCACCAATGTATCTACAAGTCTTTTAAAGAGCTCTGGAGTGATGATTCAACCACCTCTCTGGGGAGGCTGTTCTGGGGCTTGACAACCTCTTCAGTGAAGAAATAGCTCCCAATGCCCAACCTCCCCTGGCACAACATGAGGCCATTTCCTCTGGTCGTGTCACTTGCTACCTGGGGGAAGGCACTAACACCCACTTTGCTCCAATCTCCTTTCAGGGAGCTGTAGAGAGTAAGGCCTCCACTGAACCTGATTTCCTCCAAATTAAACAACCCCAGTTCCCTCAGCCACTCCTCACAGGATTTGCTCTCTTGTGCTGCAATTCAGTACTGCTATTCAAGCATAGCCAATGACATACAACTAATGTGCCAGTTACACAAGTAAACCAAGTGCAGACTTCAAAAATTAGTCCAAATCTGTTATGGTTCACTGATGAAATTATTCCAGGGATTGCTAATTTAGCTTGGCACTTCTTACAGAACTTCATTCTGTAAATTAAACTTTGCAGTTTGAGACTAAAGATTCAAAGTACCTATGAATCCTGCAGCCCCCTGAAGAACTGTAGAGCTGGTCAGTCCTGCATATTTGTAGACAAACTGCTTGAAAGGAAAGTGGAGTTTATATTCTTTCCGCTTCTTTTGTAGTGCCTTCAAAGCATGCCATCCCAAAATAAAGAGCTTCTACTTTGCAACAGACTGCCTTGAAGAAATGAACAGGTAAGTTATGTTTCCTCTTTATCATGATACATTCTTTATCACAATACTTATAACTGAAAATAGTATTTGATCTTGGAGGTCTCTTCCAACCTGGTTGATTCTGTGATTCTATGATCTAATACAGAAATACACTCTTGGAGCATGAGGTAATGCTGATAGACAGTGTCCTTCAGTCCAGTCCACTTAATTGCCCCTTGATTTTGGTAGGTGCAGCATTCCATTGTCTGCCTTGTTTTGTTTGCTGAAATTCTCTGTCGTGTCACAAGGCACAGTTCTGCAAAGGAGTGTTAGGGAAGTTAGTTGTGCTAGTCTCATCTGCATTCATTACTGGTTTTGTAGGTTAATGAGCATAGACTTCATCACACTTCTAATTTTTTTGTTGTTGATCAAGGCTAGAAAGATGAAAAAGGGATGGAATTTCCTGGTATATAAAAGCAATGCATTCATACCAAAGCTCACACATGATGGCATAAGATAGTTTTAAGTTAGCTCTGTCAGAGAAAAGCAATCAGCAGTAATTTCCTTTGTAACAGGAATGAGACTGAGCTAATGAGATGCACTTATTGTCATGCTAGAATTTTTTAACAAAATCAAACCTCCCACCTTAAAAAAAACCAAAACAAACCCAAAGAACACAACCACAACAACACCACCTCAGCACAGTAATAATCCATTTTATTCCTTGGATCACCTTCCTAACAAGGAACGCAGACTGGCAAAGTTGAGTTGTGGACATTGCTGTGTCTTTGAATGCCCTTGGATGTGTTGGGAGGCCATTCAAAACTCGACTGGACAAGGCCATGAACACCCTGATCCAACATTAAAGTTGGCCCTGCTGTGGGTGGGCTGTGGGAACAGACAACCTCCTGAGATCTATTCTAACCTAAATTACTCTGTACTTCTCTTGTGTGATTCAGTGATGGAGGCAGAGCTTAGATAAAGGTGGAGAGGTACCTTTGATCCACAAAGCAAAGCCAAATGTTCTACCTCCTCCTGTTACTTCAGTAAACTGTTTATTCCCAGCTGAGGTGAAAAGCAAGGACACTTGGGGCAGTGTTACCATACTCTGAAGTCTTAAGTCTTTCCTGGCATAGACTGCTGAAACTTTGAGGTTTAAGTATTTCTTTCTGCTTGCAGACTTGGACACAGCTACCTCAGAATGGAGCTGGACTGTTTTCTTTGGAACACTAATGTCTAAAAGTTAACTTTATATTGAACATTCACACTCTGTGGCCTTCCAAGAAATACTGTGCTGATGTGCACAACTGGCTGCACTGAAACATTTCAGGCCAGTTCATCACTCACTGCTGAGGGTGATGACACTGAAGTCGTTTCCAGGAGCATCTCACTGGGGCTAGCTGTCATTTTTACCATAGAAATCTGCTGGGAAATACTTTTCTCTGACATTGCATAACTCAACAATGGAACGTTTTTAATGTGGCTGAGGTTTGGTTGGTCCAGCTGACTTTCACTGCTTTTAAGCATGCATGGTCTCTCACTTGCTTTCGACTCCTTCAACAGTTAGGATTCGTTGAAGCGCCATCGATCATAGCTTTCTATTATACCATAAAGTGTTCTGACTCGAGGAAAACCAGGAAGCCTTGACACGCATTCAATAAACTGCTCTTACAATATTCATTGATTTTCCTGCTCTGGGGAGCCAATGAAGCTGTCTTTATGACAGCCTGTGTGGAAAGTAACAGTTGGGAAGCTGCCAGTGTATTTTCGTATCATATTGCCATGTTAGTCTGGAATTTACAGCAGCCTTTTTCCAGACTTTTTTTTGTCTGCTTCTCATGAGAAGAGACAAAGGGTGACCTTCTTCTTGAAGTACTTCGTGCAGTATTTTTCCTTCAGAAAGGCTGTTCCTGTAGAGTAATTGTAATTGGCTTCCCAGCCCAAATGATGGATTACTCTGTCACATCTGCAAAGTCCCTGGGCATCCCCTGCAGCCTTTACATGCTTCCTGGAATTCCCTCTCCCAGATATCTGGTGTGAAATTTGAAATGAATAGGCAAGATTCACAAATGAAAAACATACTTAAAATACTAATTTCACAAGTCTCTATCTTCCCAGCAAATTGCTAAGCGTGTGAGGAAATAGGCCAAATGCTCTGCATGGTATCACACAGTCCTGCTGTCACCACAAAGCTGAACCACATTTTCTGTGCTGACAGAAGGGTAGACCTTCCACACCAAAAAGTGAGGGAGTTCCAATATAGAAACATTCTTTAGCCACTATATGGAGAACATACACCCTTTCTTCAACTGCATTTACCACCAGCTTTTTGTTAACAGCTGTTTGTACACTTTCTTACTTCAGATTCACTGTTTAATTATTTTTTTTCCACTCCAAAACATTTAAAAGAAGAGGGGGTAACCTGAAGGGAGGCTGTAGCCAGGTGGAGGTGGTCTCTTCTACCAGGCAACCAGCGACAGAACAAGGGGAGGCAGTCCCAAGTTGTGCCAGGGGAAGTCTAGGCTGGATGTTAGGAGGAAGTTGTTGGCAGAGGGAGTGATTGGCATTGGAATGGGCTGCCCAGGGACGTGGTGGAGTTGCTGTGCCTGGAGGTGTTCAAGAAAAGCCTGAATGGGGCACTTAGTGCCATGGTCTGGTTGATTGGATAGGACTGGGTGATAGGTTGGACCAGATGAGCTTGGAGGTCTCTTTCAACCTGGTTGATTATATTCTATGCTATGCAATTCTATTCAGCCTTTCATACTGCACTGCTGCTGAAAGAATTCTATGCTAATTGATTTGTGTGTAGCAGGTAAGAGTTACTCTCTTGCAGCTGAATTTTGCCTGCTGTGTTGCACAGTGCAGACTTTGGTTTGCAAAATTAATGCTCATGCTGTTTTCTCAGGTCTTACACGAGCCTAGCTGTGTTCTTAGAAATGAATTAATAATGCAATTGATGAGCTCATCTTTTGCTTGCCATGGTCACAGGGTACTCTGAGCTTGTTCAAGGCCTCATTTCCCAGAAGTGCTTCATTTATTACCACACCATGCATAACCTCTTTATGGTTTTAATATTCTTAAGGAAATTAGCAGTGAATTTAATATTCAGTTGTTTTACAATATCTACTTTACTTAAAGCTGTCATCTGACTGAAGCATGCAATGCAGCACATTTCCAATCACCTCATGGACTCCAAATATTGAATCTCCCAAAGTTCCTCATTTAGGCTGAATAGTTTGATCAAATTTGATTTGAATAACTGGGTTAGCTTTGCAATTTTAATAGCTCATGTAAATATTTTGCATTCATTAAAAAAAAAAAAAAACCAAAAACAAACAAACCAGATATCTGCTAGCCACTGGAAAAGAATGATGACTCCTTTTGTAGGGGCCAACCCCAGTATTTTACAAGAGCTGCCACACAATATTTCCTTAAAGGAAACTATTTGAAAACCAAAGTATTCCAAATTAAATTAAAGTACTCTAAATGAATTATTAAATGCTGATTGTCAGCAAATTCCAGGGTGGATATGCTCTGTATTTTTGATGGAATATGTGGGTTGGTTGTGTGGAATATACCTGAGTTACTCAAGGCTTTCCCTAAATTGTCAAGTTTATTACTGAAGTCTATTCAGCTCTCTTCCTTCCTTGACCAATCTTGACCAAACCAGATGCTGGGCCAGTATTAGGGCATCTTTTACAGAATAGAATCAACCAGGTTGGAAGAGACCTCCAAGATCATCCAGTCCAACCTATCGCCCAGCCCTATCCAGTCAACCAGACCATGGCACCAAGTGCCTCATCCAGGCTTTTCCTGAACACCCCCAGGGACGGTGACTCCACCACCTCCCTGGGCAGCCCATTCCAATGGCAAATCACTCTCTCTGTTTTCCTTTACTTTCAATCTATGTTGCAAACACATAGCTAAGAAAAGATCTTGAAAACTAAAGATTTCAGACTTACGACCTTATTAGACAAGAAGTCTTGGGGAAGGGAACAGGAGAGTAATCATCTCAGATGTGTCTGTCCTAGTTTAAGTTCTTTAATAAATAGAGCTAAGTTATTGAAAAGCTCTTATTTCTCAGTCCCTCACCTGATATAAAAGCACAAAGGTAATTCTGCAGAACAGGACAGAGACTTCTCAGATAGGAATCCCTGAAATGGAGATTGCCAACATAAACAGCAGGTTTCCCTCTTTTGATGTTCCTATAAACTTGATCCAAATCCAAGGAAAATAGCCAGCGCCAGAGGCCACCTCACTTCTCTAATTTATTGGTGTCATATAAAAGCTGCAGCATAAGTAAAACCCTTTTCTGATCAAAATTAGCTGCAGGCCACAGAGCCTGGATGAGACCATGAGGTACATGGGGGCGAGCAGTGCAACAGCAGAGCTACAGTGCTGGCGAGGAGAAAACACTGCACCAGCAAGTGCTAGGACTGAGCCATAAGTCTTCAAAATCTCCTTTTCTTGGCAAACCACCTAAGTGCTCCATTCTGTGATTTATGGCCTATTTGCCATGGGCTTCTGAGCTACCATTTCCCTCAACACAATTTGGGAGCCACTGGCTTATGGCATCACACTAAAGCTGTTCAAAGGGGTTTGCAATTACCCCAAAGCAATCCAAATTAGCATTCAGGTGTGAATTTATCCTTAATGCAGAGGAGCTGGGATTTGCATTAGCTTTCTGCACTGGGTTAAATTGCCAAATTAACTTAATCAAATTCTGCTGTAAATAATACCACCGTGAACTGCTGTAGTTCTTGTAGCAGTTAAAGAGTTCAGCTGCATTTAATACAGCAGATCTTGTGATTACAGTGCTCTACTCCTCTGCGATGACTGAAGGAGCATTGCAGGCAGATGTCCTGACTTTATACTGGAGATACCAAATCCACTCTGTAAAACATGAAGTTTTTAGTAAAGTAATAGACATAACAAAACATCAAGCATTTAACAGCCTTTTTTTGGCCTGAGTGAGCTGATTTCTTTAAGAGTATGTGGAAGTAGAATTTACAGAATTTCACAATGATCAGCTCATCTCTCAAAAAAATTACCCTCTCATACTCCCCACACCCCACCCACACCTTTTCAGACAATACTAAACTCAGGATTTTTGCTCATAAAGAGTATTTCATTTCTCCAAAGCTTTCTTTTGAGGCAATGGTTGAGTGGGAGAAAGCTGAGGTAAAATCTCCAATAATCAAGTAAACTGTAGAACGATCTGTCTGGAAAAGACCTTAAGGTCATTGAGTCCAAGTATAATCTAACATCTCCCTGCACATAGCTGTTAGACCTCAAAAAATTACAGCGTGCATTAAATATGAGGAGAACCTGGCTGAGGTTCACTTTTCATCCCTTGCCTATACTTTGGTAGAAAAACTCTCTGAAGAATATTCCATGGCTGTCCAGTATCTGAAGGGAGCCTACAGGAAGGCTGGGGAGGGACCATTTACACAGTCTAGTAATGTCAGGATGAGGGGGAATGGGTTTAAGCTGGCAGAGAGGAGATTTAGACTGGATATTAGGAGGAAGTTCTTTACAGTGAGGGTGGTAAGACACTGGAACGGGTTGCCCAGGGAGGTTGTGGACGCTTCCTCCCTGGAGGTGTTTAAGGCCAGGCTGGATGAGGCCTTGAGCAACCTGCTCTAGTGGGAGGTGTCCCTGCCTATGGCAGGGGGTTGGAGCTGGATGATCCTTGAGGTCTCTTCCAACCTAAACCATTCTATGATTCTATGGTGAAGTACTGACAATGTCACAGTTAGTCTAAGAATTGGCAGGTGCTTGCAGTGGTTAATAATTGCCTTTAGGTGGACTTAGTGCCATGGTCTAGTTGACTGGATAGGGCCAGGTGACAGGTTGGACTGGATGAGCTTGGAGGTCTCTTCCAACCTGCTTGATTCTGTGATTCACAGAACATTTACAATGACTTATCCAGAGCAATGTGGTAAATCCAGTATAGAATGAATCATAGAATCATAGAATGGTTTAGGTTGGAAGGGACCTCAAGGATCATCCAGCTCCAACCTCCTGCCATAGGCAGGGACATCTTCCACTAGAGCACGCTGCTCAAGGCCTCATCCAGCCTGGCCTTAAACGCCTCCAGGGAGGAACCGTCCACAACCTCCCTGGGCAACCTCTGCCAGTGTCTTACCACCCTCACTGTAAAGAACTTCCTCCTAATATCCAGTAGGAGAAATGTACAGCTGGGTGATGTTCAGCAGCCACATTTGACCAATGAAGACAATATCTTACTGTTATCTTAGGAGATTCCTTTAAGCATCACCACATTTGACATAACAGTGGCCATTCTTTTTTGATTTGCCTAAGCACTGTTAGTGCTGCCACAACAGTGTCTGTTTGAACGTGTTTGCAAACTGGCAAGAGAGGTTCCAGCTGGGTGAGTTTTCATGGCAGTTTTGGTAGCCATCATTAGGGTTTATTGTAGATGTTATCTGAAATGATAGTTATCATCAAGTTATTGTGTGCCTATTCTCTGTGATACGCAACCAGACTTACAAAGATGCTATTTCATTTGCTACTAGGAGGGTAATTTATTTGGGACAGAAGTGGTGAATCCTTTTGTGGGGGAAAAAAAACCCAAACCAAAACAACAAACACCAAATCAGACCTGTGACTACAAAGACAGATGGGATGAAGATTAAAACCCACTTAAACCAAAAGATGTCCCAGTAAGTGTAGCAAGTAGATGCACACGCAAAGAGGGCACAAATTGCCATGGTTCACTTGTCAACTCTTAAAGCTATCTGAGGCTTTCTTCATATTTTTCCAGCCTGACAAATCTAAGAAGACAATGCATGAAACAAGATCAACAGAGTCATGTCACATTATCAAATCAGAGAGTCCTTATGGCTTATCCCTTGAATGATTTTACTAAACAAATTCCAGCAACTGTGACAAATAAAATAGCAGAAATAGTGGCTGCTGAGAGCTGATATATTTGGAGAGATGAGCTCACTGAGAACACTCTGCTCAGTGTTATATTTCACTGTGACACACCAGCTATGCTTTTGGGCTTCTTTTGTGCTGGGGAGTATCAAGGCATCATTTTAGCCATTCCTATTAGAGGAACCTTTATTCTGTTAAATTAGTATTGCACCTGTATAACCTTAGAAATGAGTGAAAATAATAGAGTGAAAATAATCTTAGGAACCAAGGTGGGAAATGTATTGATTTCTCAAGTGTCCAGTAAGAAAGACTGAGGAGGGAGAAGCCAGCATAACAAGTAGAAAATCAATTTCAAAATATGATTCTGTATTGCAAAGAATTTTAGAGTGAATCCAGTTAGCCCACTGAGGTGAGAAGAACTAAAATATATAATGCAAAGTTTTCCATCAGAAATTAAATACAAATTGCACTGAATACAATGTACAAAATAAATGATCCCAGGGAATTTATATTTTAATTGACTTCAGTCAAATTTAATTTCAGCTCTGGGGTTTTGTTGTTTCTTTTAACTAAACAATCCCATGTGCCACTGCAATCTCAAAAGCAAAGAAAGGTAAATTTCTGCACTGGAATATTTATAATGCAAACCTGAGATGGCAGGCAAGGACAGGTATTGACTGATTAAAAGATGCAAGAATGATAGGAAGGATATAATTATTTATTTAGTCTATTTATTATGGCCTTGGAATTCCATTGGCTTAATTTTTAAGGGAGCATTCAAGGAAAATAAATGGTGAAAGTGGACAGAGTCTTTGTTGAATTTCCACCTTTCTACCAAAGTATAGGCAAGGGATGAAAAGTGAACCTCAGCCAGGTACTCCTCATATTTAATGCATGCTGTCATTTTTTGAGGTCTGGATAGAGCTGAATGCTAGGTTGGACTGAATCGTCTTGGAGGTCTCTTCCAACCTAGTTGATTCTATTCTATTCAGGCTATATCCTTTATTTGCTGTTTCATTTGAGTGAAGCAGGTTTTCCTGTGTAACAGCTATCTTGTATATGCTATCCAGCACTGGGGGTAGTAACAAATAAAACATTTGAATCACAGAAACTTGCTACTTCTGGGCCTGCTCTCCATGGATTTATGGAACAATCTTAACTACAGCCCTAAAGATAACAGCCTTGCACCTCTTTCTTTAAAAAAAAAATACAATGCTTAGCCTCTTGCCTTTGGCTTTTATTCTCCTCCACTAAGTGTAATAGTTCTCACAGATTTATTATAGCTGAGGTTGTCCAAATTGTTTTGCTTTTTTCACCTCTGCTGTTTCACTCAAGGCTGTAGAGAGGATTAACCAAGTGGGCAAAGTGTGCTGCCACTATGGAAACTATTGTTGCCCTTAATCCCAGAACTTCACACTGACCTTGGGCAGGCTCATCACCATACTTGGCAGGAGTAAATGACAGCAGGCAGCAAACAGAAACTTACTGCTGTTGGACAGGGAGTAATGCCTTGTCCTCTGTTTCCTTCTAGTCTGTCAGGAGCGCAAAGGTACACAAAGCTGCTTCTCTGGTTCTGTGGTCCACTTCAACATTTTCCAGTGCTTTTATTAAATGATCAGTAAGAGAATGTGCTCCTGACTCCTGACAATCCAGGGCATTCAAGCATGACTCACTCTTCAGTATCAAGTTTGGATTATTGTCACAGCTACTCAGTTCATCACTGCCCTCAGTGCCTTTGTAGTCATTGCTTTCCAGGCCTGGGGGTAGAATCAGACTCTCAGAAGAGGCCCTGGGCTGTAATCCTCTGGTACTAACCAGAATTATCTCAGTAAATTTAACTTAAGTTCCTCCAACACAGCTCTATTTTATCCCAAAGCAACGGCAACAGTGCCTGTTTGTACTTCGCAGAATTAATTAAAGCCAAGTCTAATTTGTTTAAAATGTAAACCATTGAGACAAACTTACTTGTGTGTTTAGATGACTTTACTTGAGGCTTACCTCTTCTTCCATCTGCTTTGCTAAGGCACAGGCAATGGAAAATAATTAATACACTTCTTGGTCCCTTGTAAGCTATTACAGTGTAGCTCGGTAAGATAGATGGAGATATTGTACAGTGCTGCAGGTAAATTGTTGTAGCGAAGTATCCTTGAGACATTCAGCACAGCTCCACATCATCACAGCTGATTTCTATCTAGAATGCAACCCCTGTGGCTCACTGTGTGACCTAGACCCAAACTTGGTGCAGTGTGCTGTTTAAGTTTTTTAATTACCACAGGAAAAGAGTAGTTGAAATTATCAATGAAAAAAGGCTGAGTTTTGGGGGCAAGAAGAGTCCAACTTTCTGCCTTGGGGGGCCAAGACAAATAGAGGTGTGCCTGTAAGATTGCTGTCATCGTGTACCTGCCGTGTTCTTTTGTGATCACATGGAATTCAAAGAGCTATTAGGGGTACAGCTATTGAAACCAAATTAGAGAAATGGTTTCCTGGGGTCTTTTTCACTCTAGCTGCTCATCAGGTGTAGCATGTAGTCTCTGCACTGTGTGACCCTCAATTAAACATGAAGTCATCTACCCCTAAGAGCCCAGTTCTGACACGTTGGCTTCCTGAAACCTGACATTTGCCTACAAGGCATTCATTGCAGAGTTCAGAACCAAATGGCTTTGGTTCCAAGCTTTCCACTGAGAACTTTTTATAGCTTTGACTGCCTGTTTTCTTAAAATGAAAGTGGTTTGCTCATCAAGCAAATTCATCAAGTTTACACAGTGCTCCTTTGAACTGAGTTTGCATTTCCTTGGGAAGAAAAAAATATGTTCGCTGTAAGAAAAGGATCTGTAATCTCAGCACTTGTATAACGCCTGATTAACCTCAAAAACATTCACCCATGCCTTTTTAAAACACACAAAAGCTAAAATTGAGATTCTTTTTCTTTTATCTGAAAAGATTTTACCATTACAAGCCAGTGAGCATCACCAGCTACCCCTTTTTCTTGTCTTGACAAAAAGACTAACTCTAGATTGTGGTAAACGGGGTGAGAAAGTACTGGGGATCTTGTGGCCTTTTGGAAGAGAAACAACTGAGCAGCCTTAGGGAAGGAAGAGTACCTCTGCTAATGGCAGATTTGGATATCAAGGTGATAGGAGTAAAGCTGATTCCCTGTGTGTGCTAAGAACATCCACATTCTCCTGAAGCTTATACATTAACACCTTGCCTGTTGTCATAGAGTGGTAGGGTTTGGAAGGGAGCTCTGGAGATCATTGAGTCCAACCCCCCTGTCAGAGCCAGATCACCATCTACATGTGCTTCCAAGCTCTGAAACCCTCAAATTAACAAGGAGCAACAACCTAAATTTAGCAAGACATTTAAGACTGTTTGAATTTCCATGCACTGACCACCAGAACAGCCAAGTCTGGTTTATCTTTGAGAACAATGATGAGTCCCAATTTATCACTGGTGCTTGAGCAGAACCTGAGTTGCAGTCGCTGAGACATTCTGCTTAATTGCCAAAGGCATATGGTAAAGTATGACTAGAACTATTTTGCTCCAGTGCTAATGGCTTTAGAAGTTCAGGGACAACTGTTGAAAAATAATGAATACAAATGCTTAATAATGAGCAAGGGCATGATGGTGTTTCAGTGCTGCAGTAAAGAATGTGCCTTTCAAGGGAAGCAAATGTCAAGCAATCAGCATGGTGGTTGTTGAATGAAATTATGCTGGTGAGAAAGGTTTCCTGTAAACTGCAGAAAGGTTTCCTGTAAACCTGCTAAGCCACTTGAAATTTACTTCCTTCATGATAAAGATGAGTTATTGACATGCTGATACAAGTCTCTGTAAGCTGTCCTAGCCCTGCAGCTGATTCTAGTAGAAGCTAATCACCATTTCCATTTTTATTTCCAATTTGCTCACTTCTGGTTTAGTACCAAAAGGCAAAGCAATATTATTGTGCAATTCTTTATATTTTCATAGTAAATTAAACCCTCTAACAATTCCCTGTGAGTAAGAAGTAAATGTTGTTGTCCCCCTTGGATGCTTATGAGCGTCATAAGATATGTAGAACGATTTGCTGAAGGCCATGAAATGAGTCAGTGTTAGATCCAATATTACAGATTGAGATCATTGCTCTGAGCGACTGCAGAGCGCTGCCCGGACCAGGAGATCAATATGTGCTGAACTTTGGGCTATTTTTAGTGGAGAGCTCACTCCTCATTCTCTGCCTCCTTGCTGTGTGCACCATCTTCCATGCATCTACCATGCTCTTAGACTGTCACACCTGTCACACATGTCCTTAGAAGCTTTCTCCTGTCCTACCACAGGTGGGAAAGGATGACACTGAACAGTTTTCTTGTTTGAATCTGCAGAGCCCTTGTCCTTATGATGGAGTATCTGTTGTTCATTAATGGCTTTCTTCAAGTCTTTGACAGATGTTTTTGTCATTATGTGATTCATTAACCAAGAACATAATTATTAACAATTTTTTTTGTTGCAGCATTAATAGAAGAGCTGTTTCTAGAAAGCACTTAGGTGACAGTCAATAATTTAGTCACTGAGTAAAGGAATCCTTATGAATGCATCCCAGTCATTCCTGATGTCTATTCACAGGGCTTTTTTCTTCACTTACGTTTCTTTGTTGATGAAAGAAAAGAGGCTGGTTCTCGAGTTTCCATTTGCTGAGCATTAAGAAGTTACTTTCCTCTCCCCAAGGTATCATAGAACCATAGAATAATTCGGGTTGGAAAAGATATCTAGGATAATTGAGTCCAATCATCAACCTAAGACCACCATAGACATTTAATTGTGTCCTGAAGTGCCATTCCCACATATTTCTTGAACTCCTCCAGGAATGGTGACTCCAGTACCTCCCTGGGCAGCCTGTTGCAATGCCTGACCACTCTTGCAGGAAAGAATTTCTTCCTCATATTCAACCTAAACCTCTTCTGGTGCAGCTTGTGGTAATTTCACATAGGATGCAAGGGGTTGGAAGGGACCTCTAAAGATCATCCAGTCCAACTCTCCTGTCGGAGCAGGATCACCCAGCATAGTGTCGCACATCCAGGAGCAAAAAGACCACATCCACCTAGCAGTGCTGCTCTGCCAAACTGCCGTGGGGATGGGTCAGCTGCAGATGCTGATCTTGGAGGCTGATCTCTGTTGCCTTTTTCCTCTCTTGCAGTTATGTTTTGTATAAAGATCCAGTAATCTTACATAAAGAAATCTCTGGAGATGTTTTTAGCCTGGAGGCAACTCAGAGGTGACCTCATTGCTGTCTACAACTACCTGAAGGGAGGCTGTAGCCAGGTGGGCTTGGTCTCCTCTGCCAGGCACCCAGCAACAGAACAAGGGGACACAGTCTTAAGTTGTGCCAGGGGAGGTCAAGGCTGGATATTAGGAGGAAGTTCTTCCCAGAGAGAGAGTGACTGGCATTGGAATGGGCTGCCCAGGGAGGTGGTGGAGTCACCATCCACCGCCATCTTGACTGCCAGGGCAAGAAAAGCCTGGCTGGGGCACTCAGTGCCATGGTCTGGTTGATTGGACAGGGCTGGGTTCTAGGTTGGACTGGATGAGCTTGGAGGTCTCTTTCCAATCTGGTTGATTCTATGATTCTATGATTTTTCCCAAATAGAAACTGTAGTATTTTATTAATGAAATGAAGAAACTTGTTTTTAATCAAATTAGTTAATTTAGGGACAAAGAGAGAAACCAGTCCATCTGATCTGAAATGCAAATGTTGATGTACTTCCAATTTACCAGTTTGTACTTTGATGTGCTTACCAATTTACTTGGTTTAGAGACATACAATCCTGTGTTTTAAAAATCAAAGGAAAACTATGTTCATATCCCAGCTCAAAAAGCCTAAACACTCATAACGCCTGTCACGAAACTAGACTAGCAAATAACCAGTGAAAAACTGTCACAGTCTGGTTTAGCTTCTTGAGTATACACATTTAATACAACTTAGTTCCTAACAGAGGTTCACCTACAGTTATTATCATCATTCTGTTTTGTAGTACTTTGGCCATTCAGGCAAGTTCTTGAAATCGATAGCTGTGCCAATCAGAATAAATGCAATTTGCTGTTTGACTCAATGTCTCTGGAAACCATTCCCCACAAATAGTCTGCAGATGCAGCTTAGAGAGGATTTGATCCTGCTTAAGGTGGAGACAGAGATGGACATCCTCTGCTCTACACAGACTATTCAACAACTCCATTTAGTCACAGTATCACAGCATCACCAAGGTTGGAAGAGACCTCATAGATCACCAAGTCCAACCCGTTACCACAGAGCTCAAGGCTAGACCATGGCACCAAGTGCCACGTCCAATCTTGCCTTGAACAGGTCCAGGGACGGCGACTCCACCACCTCCCTGGGCAGCCCATTCCAGTAGCCAGTGACTCTCTCAGTGAAGAACTTTCTCCTCACCTCAAGCCTAAATTTCCCCTGGTGTAGCTTGAGGCTGTGTCCTCTTGTTCTGGTGCTGGCTGCCTGAGAGAAGAGAGCAACCTCCTCCTGGCTACAACCACCCCTCAGGTAGTTGTAGACAGCAAGAAGGTCTCCCCTGAGCCTCCTCTTCTCCAGGCTAAACAATCCCAGCTCCCTCAGCCTCTCCTCATAGGGCCTGTGCTTGAGGCCTCTCACCTTTAGTCATTGCTAAAGTTAGCATATTGGTATCTACACTTCACATTTTCTTGATGACATACAGAAGACTGATGCCACTATTTGGCAGTTTTCTATGCAGCAGAATAAAATGCAAGAAGAAATAAAAGGACTAAAATACAGTCTGATACTCCACTAAGCAACCATCCTCCAGCAGATGCAAACAGAACTCCAGAAGTACATCTGAGACATCCAGCACTTAAACTTGTTAACCTCCGAACAGTGTTATTAACAGCCTGAACAGTGTTCAGCTTTTGGACTGAGCGTTGTCTCTGACTTTTCAAAGTGTGTCTTTGCCTACAGATTTGCACTGGATGTTCCTTAAATGTCTCTCTTCCTCATTTTCTGTTGTTCTATTAGATGGATGAATCGTTTGGGTCTGGCAGCAATCGGTTACACACCTGATGACAAGGATGTTCATCCAGATGAAGGTAATGTTTCCGAGCTTATAACTAGGAGAAGACAGCAGCAAGTACATATCTGGTCATTATTTGAACAAAGATGGAGATGTCATAATTCACATAATTAACATAAGTGTCATAACTTTTAAATATCAATTCTCATGAGAATCCACATCCTTGAAGAACTCTGCTTATTGCTGTGACCGCCCAAGCACATGAGACCCTGAGTAATCATTTTAGGAAATATTTGAAAGAAGAGGTGCAGAGAATGCCAGGTTGAGGGTGAGATATGGTCTCCCAGATCACAGCCACTGGCTATGCTACTCACCCCAGAGTAAGTGAAGCCACTGCCAGCACAGGTCACTATGTCCTTTTGAACCATTTGGGCATCTCCTGAGCTCAGTTGCCAGCCTTGCTTTTGTTACCGTCCCTCCTGGCAGAACCTGGTACGTAACACAGAGGAAGGGTTGATGCTCAGCCCTTCTTTGGCATCCAGAAGGAAGCTTCTCTTTGACAGTCAGTGACCAGCAGCTGTTTTTCACGTACAGTGGGAGTCAAGTGCCTAACCTGCTTTCTTGTAATGCTCTCCCAAAACATTTGCAGGTTCTTCTAGATGAGTGTAGCTTTAGTGACAGACATTTTCATGCTCCTTAGTGAATGCCAAGCCACGTAGATGACCAGCAAATATCTACCTTGGCATGTTAATGCTGCTTTTAAAATGTGAGACCCACTTTCTTGTGGCACATGAGTGAAACCTAAACTGCTTTGTTAGCAGATTACTGGAGCGAAAGTGACCAGGATGACATCGAGGGCTCTTTAACCCTGAAGCAGGAAGGCTCCTCCACACTTTGTGACACCTACCATCGAACGCCCTCAGTGAGTTACAAACATTGCATTTGGCAGTAGGTCACCAAGAAATATTTGTGTGCCTTGAGTTGCATTTTCCTTGGTTTGGAATATTTAATTACCACACGGGCAAATCTCACTGCAGAATGCCATTACTGCTGCTCCTAGTGAGCTAAGGCCTGAATGTGTCTGTAACAAGGCAGTTACAGAGGAAGCAAAGGTAAGTGTTTCCTTACACAGATATGCCGCCAATACAATGACATTTCAGGTAGGATTTGGGAGACTACATCTCATAGTAGAAACAGAATATTCCAATGTTGACTCCAGACTACAAGAAGAATGGGGTGGATGGATAGTTTGTGTTAACTGAGGCTGGTTTTCAAGTGTGAGTATTGGGGGCTGGATGCTAGAGGTGAAGCCCAAGTCACACTCATGCAATAACCATGGTTTTTTGTACAAACACTTTATTTAAGAACAGATTTTTAGAGACAAGGGCATTTTTAGAGCATGAATCATTATGCACAGTACCACAGTAGCAACAGGGTCTTCTGTTAGTGTCATAAGATGTTAAATAGCTGGTAGAAGTACTTCTAATATATTGTATGCAGACAGGGTTTGATAACTGAGGGGGAAATCCCCAACATTTTGTGTATGAAGAGGCTCTAGCAGCGAAGAGGAACATGAGTGTGCTAGGGCAGATAGGCTGTGATAACGATTCGCTGTTTCTAAGCACAGGTAGGACTGATCTCTATTTTTCTTTCAGATTTTTCTGCAGCGTGAATGACACCATCCCCACACAGCCAGAACCACAGAAAGAGTGACTGAGACAACAGCATCACATGGGTGAAGCTCAGACTGATTTTCACCCATGTGATGCTGTTTAATCAACTGAGACACAGGTTAAGCCCCTCCCTTTCTGTTTTTCCATTTTTTTTGCCTTTCTCTTTGTTTTTGAACTTAAATTGCACACAAACCCAGAAGAATTAATCAGAATAATATGGGAAGTTTGTCAGTCCTCTAAAATTCCAACATTTTCCTGGGTGCTGAAGGCTGTGGTGTTTTTATGTTTGGCTGGATGCCTACCTCCTAAAAAAAAAAAGATTAAAAGGAAGGAAATCCTATCAGGGTTTCTTTTGAGGACTTTCAGGTCTTCACAGCACACTGCTGGACTTGAGTGTAAACTGGACAGGTCTTCAGGACCCCTGTACTGGTATTACACACTTCCTTCCAGCAGGAGCTTCTCGTGGGCAGAGAATGTGCAAAACAAGAATAGGGAGTGGTTAAAACTCAGCCCTCACATCAAAGCTCTCACTGCTAATTCTGTTCTGTTCACAGAGGTTTCTGTTCTGCCCCATCAGAACACACACCAGTCCGTTTCACTGGCCTGTCTCACATGATGGTCCATGCTATGGTCATTCGCTTGGGGCTGTTCAAACTGCATCTTACAGTCAGATGCTTTGTATCTCTGCAGGTGAATTCCTCAAGCCCATTCCCTGAAGACAAGCACGGTCGACACTTCTCAAGCGAATCAACCTACTCTCACTCTTCGGCGGAGGACTCTCGCCAAGACGTAGCAGGCAGCACGCACTCCTCAGGCTGCAGGCCTCCCTACCGAGAAAGGCGCTCCTGGCAGGATCTGATAGAGACTCCACTGACCAGTTCAGGGCTCCATTTCCTGCAGACTGTGCCTCCCGAGGTGGAGTACACCAGCAGCCGGGCTGGAATGTCTCCGGAGAAGCGAAGACAAGCCACGTTGCCAGTACAAAGGCGCCACAACTATGAACAGGATGGGCCTTTCCCTTTGGTGGAATGTCAAAGGGGACACAGCTCTCACAGCAGGCCACAAAAGCAACGCAGTCAAAGCCTTCCCCGAAACAGAGATGTCAGGGGTAAGGGACGTGTAAAGTCCATAGAAGGAACAGATGACAAGCTAGAAGAGAAAGTTCCTATTAGAAGGCATAATAGTTTCTGTGCAGAAGGTGAGCTTTTGAAGGTGTTCTGATCCTCTTCACTGCCATTGAAAGCCAGAGCAATGCTGTCGTTATTCTCAGCCAGATTTTTTGCGGTCGAACCGGTTTATGTTTTCAGATTCATCAGTTGCTATGCAGGAGTTTGTACCTGAAATGCTTGCATGTAGTGCAGAGGATGCAGCTCTGGGTCTGATCAAAATGTTCCTGTTTATCAAAACATTGGGAGGCTGTGTTACAGGGTTACTTTAGACAGGCATCTGCAGAACTGCTCGCTGGTTTTACGGGCTCCACCCGAACGACTGGATTTGTTGTCAGGTTTCTTTATTTTCTTTCAGAAAGCACGAAAGACCTTGGAGAAAATATGGATGGCCTACAAGAGCTGTACAAGTCCCTGGAACAGGCTAGCCTGTCAGCTTTCGGAGAGCAGCGTCCTTCAACCAAGCAGGAGTTCCGCAAGTCTTTTGTAAAGCGATGCAACGATCCAGTCATCAATGAGAAGCTGCACCACATCAGAGTTCTCAAGAGCACTTTAAAAGTAAGGCTTCATCCTTAGATTTTGTATCTAAACAATACAAACTAGCAGAAGTATCATCTGTTAATGCTTTAGAATTAAGCTCCCAAGCCCCTAAAAGCTGCTGAAAGCAAAGGCACTTAGTGGCATGGTCTAGTTGATTGGCTGGGGCTGGGTGCTAGGTTGGACTGGATGATCTTTACTCTGCTCTCGTCAGACCCCACCTGGAGTACTGTATGCAGTTCTGGAGCCCCCAACACAAGAAGGACATGGAACTGCTGGAGCGGGTCCAGAGGAGAGCCACGAAGATGATCAGAGGGCTGCAGCAGCTCTGCTATGGGGACAGGCTGAGAGAGTTGGGGCTCTTCAGCCTGGAGAAGAGAAGGCTTTGAGGAGACCTTATAGTGGCTTTCCAGTATCTGAAGGGAGCCTACAGGAAAGCTGGGGAGGGACTATTTACACGGTCTAGTAATGTTAGGACGAAGGGGAATGGGTTTAAGCTGGCAGAGGGGAGATTCTGACTGGATGTTAGGAG
Organism: Tricholaema leucomelas; assembly: GCA_013400475.1. Lineage (NCBI taxonomy): Eukaryota > Metazoa > Chordata > Aves > Piciformes > Lybiidae > Tricholaema lacrymosa > Tricholaema leucomelas. Next base: position 117,366 of record WAAF01017100.1, on the reverse strand, counting down.
GAAGTTCTTTACAGTGAGGGTGGTAAGACACTGGCACAGGTTGCCCAGGGAGGTTGTGGATGCTTCCTCCCTGGAGGCGTTTAAAGCCAGGCTGGATGAGGCCTTGAGCAAGCTGCTCTAGTGGGAGGTGTCCCTGCCTATGGCGGGGGGTTGGAACTGGATGATCCTTGAGGTCCCTTCCAACCTAAACCATTCTATGATTCTATGATCTTGGAGGTCTCTTCCAACCTGGCTGATTCTATGACTCTATGTTTCAGCTTAAGGAGAAAGAAAAATAATTATTTGGCACTCTCTATAGACATAATGTAGAAAGAGCCCAAGACTGAACTGTCAGACACTTTTGGTTGTAGTCCTTCCTGAACATAGCTAAAAGATTCAAGTGTCCATAGTAGTTTTTTCCAGCACCTTCAAATGCAAGAAAACAAATGAAGTGCTGGAGTAGAAAATGTGGCATAAGTGTCCTTTTGACATGTGCTGTGTCTTTCTGGAATTTGATAGGCCAAGGAAGGAGACCTCACAGTTATCAACAGCCTTCTGGATGACCCCAACTTAACATCAAAGAAGTTTAAAGATTGGAAAGTAAAGAACTATGAGTTCTTCCTGGACATTTGTGAGTACAGTGCTGCTGTGAAGTCTCAGAATGGAGCCTCTGAACTCGCAAGCTCAGCACCAATGCTGACACACACACACTCCTTCATTGAAACTCACGTGTGACAGGGCCTGGCTCCCTGCTCATTGCTGGGTGCCCTGAAAACCAGAGTAAGACAAACACTGTAATATTTATTGGTGACGTGCTCAGCAGTACTGTAAATAAATCGGGTAAGGGAATAGTGCCACAGGATGCCTCCTACATTGCATGATAAGACAATAATATTCTTTATGAAGTTTTTTTCTTTGCTGTTCTCAATCGATGTCTGTATCAAGCTCTGCATAGAAAGAACCAGTGCAGAAGTGTAACTGAAGATCAAAACCAGTATATTTAAAGTACTGTAATAAAACTAAGCTTATAGTGTGAGCTCCTACAACCATTTTATATATTTAGATATTCACCAAGACGTATCTATGTATATAAAATGTATGGTGGTAGTTGACATTTACTTTGAAAATGCCCTAAAGTTCACATTTCCACACATCTTTTCTTGAGCAAAGGAGAAAACCGATCAGTTGGCCACCCTTAGCAAGGAACCTTTACTTTTGCAATATTTCCAGGTAGTCATCATCTTTGCAAATACAAGGACAGAGTCATCAAAATGTAAACTCAATCCCTATAGTGTGCCTTAAAATGTACACTGTACATCTAGCAAATAGACCCCGCTCTAGCCCTATGGGCATACTGTACACGCCATGTAGGTACTGTGTTTGTAACAGACTGTGCCTGCCTTCATGGGGGAAGGAGAGAAGCGAGCAGGTACGGCACAGGGCTTCAGACATGAGCAGAACAGTGCTGGTTGTTCACTAATGCTGCAACTTAAACTGATTTTAATACAATTTTAAGTGTTTCATGGTGAAAGGAAAAACATCTGCACTGGATATGCTACCCACGGCAGGTTTGCATGGTTTCTTCACTGTGAATTTAAGTGACTGTGAGTCACAACCTTCACAACCGCTCTGATGCTTCAAGGATGAGAATGGAGTTCAATGAAATCCTGAACTAGTCAATTAAGTTCTGTACTAGACTGACATCTAGAGCTGAGTGAACTATTCAAGATGATGTAATGTCTGGCAATAATTTTTAACTGTTAGTAGTACATCAGTAAGTGGCTGAAGTTGTTCAATGCATGGTTTGAAAACCAAGCCGTATAGATTGGTTTGGGAGACACACGAGTCACACAGTCTGTTTCACTTCCTTGCCTGGATGAGAGTGATTTCTAAGAACCAGGCGTGGGAGAAACATGCTCGTATTCCTGAGGGGAAAAAGGAGAGATTGCTCTGAATGCTACCAAACGTAAAGTTCAAACATCCATTGACAATTCTCTTTGACTAGGCTGGCTAGAATATCTCTAGGAGGCAGAACAAAGGGAATGTGAAGACAGCTGATGTCGTTTCACTTGAAGACAGATACTCGCTGATCATTTTTTTCACAAGAAAAACTTCCTCATCTGTCAAAGAGAAGAACTGTAATATCAAACAGTTCTGTATCATGTAGGAAAAGATGTTATCTCAATGAGGCCCTAGTATCCAGAGAGAGAGTCACAAAGCCAGAGCTGGGTGAATGTATCCTGTTTGTTCAGCTCAGAGCTCACAAAGCAGCTGACCTTAGCTGCTGCCAGCTGCCCTCCAAGATGCACTCATACCCCCAGCTTAACAGGATGGGAGAAAGTATGATGGAAAAGCTTGTGGGTCAAGTTAAGGACAGGGAGATTGCTTACCTGTGACCATCGTGGACTTGGGGAAAACTAATTCAATGCCAATTAAAAATACAGCTGTGTAATGAGAAACAAAGCTAAATACACCCTTCCCCCAACTTCTCCCTTCTTCCCAGGCTCAATTTCATTCTTTCATTCCCAGCTTTCTACCTCCTTCCCTGCTCAGTGGCACAGGGAGATGGAGGACAGAGACTGAGTTTAGATCACAACACTTCTCTGCTGCTCCTTGCTCATACTGTTCCCCAGCCTCAGCATGAGGTCCCTCTCATTGGCTGCAGTTCTTCAAGAACTGCTTCAGCAGGAGTCCTTTCCATGGTGGGGAGTCCTTTGTGGATGGACTGCTTCCCTCATGAGCCTGGCTTTTTTTCCCATCAGATCTCCAAAAGTTATACATTTCACCATTTCTAAATACTGCCCTTCATATAATCTAGGAGAAATATTAGCCACTGAAGGAAGCAATGGGGTGAGTTGCAGAAGCCATTCAGAAACCACTTTCATACTCTAGGTGCAAGCAGACAGTCACAGCATCAGTTAAATGAGTTGAACTTTCTATATTCTTAAAGGAATTTAAACATGGGTTTTGTTTCAGACCCAAAGCGTGGTTTCATAATAAACCAAGCTATTTCTCTTCTGAAGGGCCACTTACAGATACAGCTGGAAATGACAAATATCATTAGGAAGATTTCTGTCTCACAAATAACACAAATCATAAGGAAAACAGACAATCTCAGTTTGCATTTCTGAAAGTTAAAAAAAAAAAACTTAAACAATCTCTGAAATATGAGTGCATGAGATAAAAAGTTGAGTGGTCATACTTTGCTCAGCTTATCTTCAAATCTTTCAGTGTCAGGAGTTCATCTCTTCTGAAGTTCCTGGAGCCATGAGTCTGTGTTCTGCTCTTAGAGAGCAGTTCTCATCGAATCTGATTTGCATTGAATAGTCAAGAACAATTATCCAAGAGATTCATAAGGTGAAGGGAGATACGCTGGAGAAATTTGCTATAATGAGGTTGAGATTAGCTGGGAGAAAAGTCTGAAAGATTTGTCTGGCATCACTTATGCCTCAGAGCAAGCAAAGGCTAATTGTTAAATTAAGCAGTATGAAGACTGTTCTTTCACAGGCATCAGCTAGCATTTGAAAGTCATTTCACATGAACTTTGTCATATTTTTGCATGCATACTAACTCTATCCTGCAGCCCACAGTGAGATTCTACTTTCTGGATGTAGGTCCAACTTTCATGATCACTGAAATAAGTGGAATGCAAAGTGCAATAGAGGTACTGCATTTGAGAACCTATGCACCCAAGCCTGCTTCTCTGTTAAAATGCATCAAATGCTCAAGGGCTGGAAGGTACTTGCCACACTGTACAATGCAGCTGTAATTGTTAAGGTAGTTTTGATTAGACACTTTAGATGAGAAAAAACCAAATCTTTCCTGTTGAGTTCATCAAGGGCAATAAACAGCACCAGTACAACATGTTTATTAACTTACTGCATGCTTAGGTAAAACTTGCTTAACATGCACAACTACACAAAGAGATTGTTTGGCTGTGGTTTATTCATCTGGCTCTTATTAGAGCTTTTTTCATCACTCAGAATTCCTGCAGGTAAAATGTCCCTCAGCCAGCAGAATTTCTGTGTGATGACACAAGCTCGGTCATCTTGTTACTGGCTAATTTTCAGTATGACTGATTTAAGGCTCTCCCTAAGCTGCTGGTTCCCCTCGTTTCTTTGATACTTTTCTGTATTCAGTGAAATCTCAGATCTTTGACAGCTGCCTTAGTAGCTCTCAGCAGCAGTGCCTGAGGAAACTGAGACCTTTTTCTGGGTTTCATTAATTTGAGTGAGAACTTTTCTGAGCTTATTCCAATTGATATGAACAGAAATCAAAGGAAGAGGAGGTTCTCAGTAGGCTGCAAGCCTACATTTTTTAATACAAACAATGCAGAACCCCTGGGCCCACACTCTGTGCCAGCACAGGTGGGATTACTTTTGCCCTCTCATGAACCAGCCTGCCTTGGACTGTGCAGGGCCTCCCTGCTCTCCAGAGTGCAGAAGCTGGCTTCACTCCACTGGCAAAAGCCACATTGCTGTTTCACCAGCTCCTGATAAAGCTCCACAGTCATAAACCCACCATGAGCACTTTTGGAGCTGCTTTAGCACCGTAAGCAAAGATTGATCAATTGCTACTAAAAGATTTTGGAGGATGAAACTTCCCAGCTTTTCCACACAGAGAATTCTGAGTATAATCAGTTAACATTCAGATCTAGACTGCTGTCTTTTAAGCGAGAATGTGGCGCACCAATGGCTTTTTTTCTCCAGGCAAAAAGAAGTGAGTGTGCTAGATGTACGTGGCCACTCCACCTTATTCTCCCTCTCTTTAGCAGTTACAACTTTCCAGGCCAAAACACCCCCTCTCTGACCCGAAGTTCTCAGCAGGATAGTAAAAGTACCTTTGAAGGTACTCTAGAGAGGCATAGGGAAGTGCTCAGCCTCATCAAAAATTGTAGAATTCTACTGCTGACCTTTAGAAGATTTCACGTTTAATTTTAATAGGGCTTCTGTAAGAAAAGGCAAGAATCTGGTAGAAATCAACAACATTAATCTGAGAAGGAAGAAAACTTTTGTATCTCTCTTTATCTCAAGTCATACAAATCAGGCCCAAGACTATCACATACCTTATTGGCCATATTCCTTCGACAACACTGTCTTAGGTGTCTTACAGGCTAATAAAAGCATTCTTTTCTGCAAGTAACTAGTGGTTCTTAGGACCAAGGTGATATATCTGGGGGCTCTTTGCATCCTGGTGACCCTTTTAGTTCCTCCTCAGTTTTCACAACAGAAACTCTGCATTTCTAGGGAGGATGGAAGAGCACAGGTTACAGCAATGCCTTTTTCCTTGGTGTGTAGCTTTGTAGATTTTCCACATGCCTTTCACCACAGAGCTTAAAGTCTCATTAGAGACAATACTCCATCTTCCCTGATGCCAAATGATGTTTATTCACCACTAGTACTAAAAATGGGTAGTAACTGGAAATACTGAGGGAGTAGTACTAGCTGGTTAATTTACATGAAGTAGTAAAAAGTTCTTCTAGAATGTTTCCCTCAACAAAGCCAAGGGTCCGAGTCACTCTTTCAGACAGGCTGCTGTGGTGTTTGTTCCCCATCTCCTCTTACCCCAGCCACACCACACCTGGCCTTGCCCCTGACAACCAAACCTGAGCCATATCACTTGATGAGTGGAACCTGCATTGCTATTTGAACAGGAACTAGCAAACCCTATTTTCTCAGGTGGTTTCAGAAATCATTTCCTTTACCCTGTGACATGCAAGCATGATGTTGTACTGCTGACGGTTCCATCCACTACTGTGTAGGCAGCAGCTCTACTATTGACACCACTAACAGCAGCAGCAGCAGCAGCATTCCTTCAAAGCTCACAGTTTATACCACACTTCCACACCCAGAAGCAGTATTATAAATAGCATCCTTTAAGCTTTTATCAGGTTTTGAGAGGGCTGATATACTACTGGGACCTACTCTTAATACAAGCAAGTTAAAAATTCAGAGAGCTGCTACTGCCTGTCGTTATCTTCAGGAAAAGAACCACATCCACCCTTAAAGCAGGCCGGGCAGTTTATTTCCATTAGACACACACAAACGTTAAAAGCAACAATTAGGCCTTTGCTGGAGGCACTCAGCCACTGTCAGAGCGGTGTTTGAAGGAAAGCAGTGCTGTAAAGTGATAAAACACGTCGCCACGCTGTTGCTTGACCAGCTAGGTCCTCCAGCTTCTGTCCTTACATCTCTAGAGTATTCCTCATTCTCAGGCACCAGTGAGAGTATCACACAGATCTTTTTACTGGCTGAAGACAAGTTGTTCTGAATGCTGCAGTCTAAAGAAAGACAATGCATTATCCCTACTGACTCTACTGCATTTTTGTCACTAGCAACCACCAAACAAATCTGTCTTGATGAATCGTGTTCACTGGCCACGACACCAGTAAGACCCTGCTACCAGTTAAGACTTCTGTTTTACTGAGAAACAAGGATTTCAGCTTAAAGATCTGGAAAGGAAAGAGGTTAGGATAGAAAAGAAATGCACTAGTATTAATGAAACTTTTTACATTTGACACATACTGTATTACAGATATCCTTGTAAGACCATTTGTTGCTGGGCCATAGGTGACTTCTATCTAGTTTACTACAGTAGCTAATAAAAACTTGTATAGAGAGCCTTTTTTAGATACCGCTTACACGTATGGAAATGTATGACACCCTTGTACTATGGCTTGCACTTTACTTGCATTAAACTGTGAAGTAGGCTGTAGTAATGTCTTTGTATATTCAGGGGTTGAAATACCAAAGCACTGGAGTATATGGTACTGCTGGTGTTCAACCTGCACTCTTAATTACATCTGACCGTGCTGACAACGCATAGTTTGAAACCCCACTGAATTCAAACCTTTAGCAAATAACGCTCTGGGGTCTCCATGGCCTTTGTTTCTTTGTAAATATAAACATTCTTACCGTTTCTGTAGCAATAGGAGGTTATAAACCAAACTTTCACTAGGACTGTTTTCAATAACAACAACAAATGAAATCTATAGCGCCTTGTACAAAATCATGGAGACTCCATGACCTGTGGGCATTTTTTGTTTACAAGCAGTGTGTATATAGGTATTAGAGGCAGAACTGTTACTTATCACCAAGTTATGTCGTGGTTGGTTCTTTCTGAAATAAATACATGTTTTCTGTCTTTACAAAAAATAAGGGGTTTAGAGCCATCTTGACAAGCTTGAAGCGGCGAAGCCTCAAACGCCAGTAACCTTCCATGGTTCAGCCTTGTTTTTCCAATCAGCTGTGAGATGAACTGAGAGGCAAAGGTAAAGCCCCTGCCTGCGGTGGGGAGAACGTCCAAGCTATGTCACAGTTGGAGCGCTCTGCAACTTCTCTATCACCTCCATCTCGCTTAAGAGCTTTTCTGAGCAGATGCTCTCCCGGTACGGTAGTAAAGTCCCTCAGCTCATGGATGCTACAGAGAGAGAAAACAAACTGCTCTAGACTCGTACAGGTCCAACTAGGTTTCAACCCCTGGATAACACAGTATTTCTTCAGTTTCACAGCAGTATTTTTAGTTTTATACTTGTCTGTGCTGGGGGACGATCCAATAGTTTCTATAGGCAATGGGCGCTAGGTTTCTTTTCCCCGTCCTTCCGGGTGAGTTCTGTGTGAGTTCCCCTACCCGGCTGCGTTTTTTCTATCACAGATTAACTTGGTAACTTTTTGTGTGTCTACAACAAAAACTTATGAATGGAAAACTTCACTGTGTGTTGCTCACTGGGCATATACCTCATGGTACATTGCACAGACGTGTAAGTTGTAAGTTGCACTGCAACATTAAAAGAAAAAAAAAAGGAACATATTGCTCTTTTTTCAAAGATATTAACTTATTTAAGAGATATAGTCTGTACATTATTAAAAAGAACATTTATTCTTCCTAAATTCAAACAAAGCTTTTTTTTTTTTTTTGGTGGGGGGGGAGAGGGGAAAGAGAAAAAAGTTGTAAACTTCAGTTGTAAATTTGGACTTCAATAAACGAATTATCTGCACTTAAATGTTGTGCTTTTCTCTGTGTGTGTGCTCTCCAGCACCTGAATTCAGAGCAACCACAGCCCAGCACCAGCTCTGCATCAGAGCTGGGCAGACTCAGAGCTGCCAGCCAGGTTGGCCTGACCGTACCTCCCGTACCGCTCTAGCAGCTCAAGCTGTGGCTGCTTAACACAAACACCTCTCAGAAAATCGTTGTGGTCACCTCCTGATTAAAGCAGATGCAGCTTGCTCGGGTTTGTCTCTGGTTTGTGTTTTAAAGAGGCAGCACTTGGGATTTGCGCTTCTCCCGTCGAGATAGAATTAGCAATTGTGTATTCTGAAGTAAGCGCTGGGGGGAGGGCGTTTCCCAGGAGCTAGAAGGACAAACGCAGTACCAGAGCGACGTCGGCTCATGACAGGACGGCTCAGTGCCTGCCCCGCGGGGTCACACGGCCCGGCCCTCCCTGGCGCTCTGAGCCCCGCCCGCCGCCGGGCCCTCGCTGCTCGCCGTAGGCCGCGGGGGCGCCGCTAACATGGCGGCCAAGGTGAGTGCCGCCTTGCGCGGGGGAGGGCGGTGCTGCGGCGGCTCCCCGGGTCGGGGCTCCCGCTCCCAGGCACCCACAGCCTAGGCGGCCGCGGGACGATACCCCGCGGGGGCTCTGTCGCCTGTCCCGCAGCTCGGGAGCTGCCCGGACAGCGCGGCCTGCCCGCACACTCGCCTCCCCTCAGAGCCAGGCCGGGCGCCCCGCGGGGACCCGCCGGCTGAGGAAGAGGAGAGAGCTTCTTCTGCCGGCGACGCTACGCGGCCCAGAGGCGACCTCAGCCGGAGAGCCGCCCGGAGCTGGCCGGGCTGTTACTTTCAGTCCGGGTCCGGCGGCTCCTCCGGCCGGAGGAGCGCAAGGGAGTGCGCGGTGCCTACAGGGGAAGCAGCCAAGCCTGCCAGGCCGAGTAGGTCCTTGGGGTGACGCTACTCCAGGCCTCGGTGGTCGCACTGCATCGACCTTCCCAGTGCTGAAACTGGACTGGCTCCACAGTGTCTCTCCTCCATCACGAGAGGATTAGAAGGTTGTGGTTTCTCGGAGTGGGGACACTCCTTCAGCCTGTAACCAAGGGTTCAGAGGAAGGAGTAAGAAAGTAAGAGCTCTCAGTGTTGCTTTCTCCGTTGCAGGACCAGATGGGAAGAGCAGGTTCATGAGGGTGGTTAAGTTTTACAGCAGGAGATAAAAGAAGTGCTCCTTTTGTTTCTCCGCATACTTAGAGCTTCTGAAACTCTTCAACTCCTTCCCCGGGAGTTGAAATAGAAGATAGGAGTTTGGTAGTAGCATTGTAAAGTGTGCTGCTGTTACACCGTCACTAAAGGGTGTTAAAATCATGCTGCCACAAACTAACAGGGTCGCGAGTATCTAAATGATCTTCACTAGTAGAGATAATACAGTGCCTTTAAACAGGGGGAGATGTGTCTGCAAAGAGCTAGGCTGTCTCAAAATATTTAGACATGTTCCCCAGTTTCAGAGTCAAACTGATGAGTAGGTTGCCCTCACATGAATCTTGTTTATTTTCGCAAAGCATTTAAAACATATATGTCTGTAAAGGAGAAGGTGATGTAAATCAGGGGAGCCAAAGGAATCAGAGGGCTGGAGCACCTCTGCTATGAGGACAGGCTGAGAGAGTTGGGGCTCTGCAGCCTGGAGAAGAGAAGGCTTCCAGGAGACCTTAGAGTGGCTTTCCAGTGTCTGAAGGGAGCCCACAGGAAGGCTGGGGAGGGACTATTGACAAGGTCTGGGAATGTCAGGACGAGGGGGAATGGGTTTGAACTGGAAGAGGGGAGATTTAGACTGGATGTTAGGAGGAAGTTCTTTACAGTGAGGGTGGTGAGACACTGGCACAGGTTGCCCAGGGAGGTTGTGGATGCTTCCTCCCTGGAGGTGTTTAAGGCCAGGCTGGATGAGGCCTTGAGCAACCTGCTCTAGTGGGAGGTGTCCCTGCCTATGGCAGGGGGTTGGAGCTGGATGGTCCTTGAGGTCCTTTCCAACCTAAACCATTCCATGATTCATTCTATGAATGGAAATTAAATGTTACCATAGCTCATTGTGAGACAGGTAGCTGAAAAAAGCCCCTAGCTGGTTTTGTTGTATGCCTGGTGATCTGGAAGTGATAGCCTTTGCTACGTGAATGATGGCACTACCTTTAGTGAAGAGACTTAACTTGTGTGTGCTTTATTACTTAAGATGACAAATTAATGGAGTTCTAATCTTCTTAAGATTTCACTCTCTCTGGGTTGCCGTTCAGCAGGCAAAGATGAAAGACAAATCTGGAGTCAGTAAGTTGAGCTGAAGCGTAAGGATGCTTTGTTTCACTGTGTGGGGCTTTTTGTAGTTGTCATTAGAGATTTATAAATAAATGCATACCCAAATTAAAATACTAGATTTAGCCTAGACATTTCTGACAATTGTCATGCCTAATGCAACCTCAGGGGAAAGTAAAGGAATTTGAGACAGTTTTCTGCTTCAAGACATCTGAGTGCTGGCAGAAAAACATTAACCTGTGCTTCTTACGGCGGGAGTAACAGCTTGCCACTGAGGTTAGCTAATGGCTGTCTGCTAATTCATTTCAGTCTTGCTTATAGATTCTGCTTTTGTAATAGGAAAGGTGCATGTATAGACACACACATGCCAGTATGTATGTATGTATGTTGGAGAACCTCTGCTAGAGGACAGGCTGAGGGAGCTGGGGTTGTTCAGCCTGGAGAAAAGAAAGCTCCAGGGAGACCTAATAGCAGTCTGCTAGTACCTGCAGAGGGCTACAAGCAGCCTGCAGAGGGACTGTTTGCAAGGCCTGCAGTGACAGGACAAGGGGCAATGGTTTGAAATTAAAGAGTAGATTTAGATTGGATGTTAGGAACAAATTCTGCACCATGAGAGTAGTGGAACACTGCAACAGGTTGCCCAGGGAAATGGTTGAGGCCCCATCAGTGGACATATTCAAGATCAGGCTCAATGGGGTCCTGAGCAGCCTGGTCTAGTGGAGGATGTCCCTACTGACTGCAGAGGGGCTTGGGCTGGGTGACCTTTAGAGGTCCCTTCCTACCCAGACCATTCTGTGATACTGTGATACATAGCTACACACATCAGAGATTTGTATGTGCTCTATTTTGATTACCTGTTTTCATTTTGAGCCTTGTTCCTACCTTCAGAGGGAGTTCCCTTCTTTGTGCTCCAGCACATACACAGAATTTGAGCATTTGGGCGAGAAGCAAAACCTAACATCTGAGAGATTAGCATAAGTTAAATATGAGGGTTTATTATGCTTCGGTTTCTATTCTGCATCTTTTGAGTAGAGGATAGGGAGTTCTTTGTAGTGATGTAGCTTTTTAACTTTTTAAATAGGATCTGTATTTTTGATCTGTGATAAGATTCCAACACTTTGAAGTAGATTGTTTGAAATGCAAAGACTTAGAGGCAGAATTATCCAGGTACCTTTGACAGGTTTATTGTTATATTTTGATTAGTTTTACTCCAGCTCTGCTATTAAAAGGCAAAGCTGTAACAATTTTCTGCTAGAGAGCATAAAATAAAATTTCTGAGCAAATAATTGCCATTCAGTCTTCTCATCAAAAATAGTGCCACGTCTCTTAGTCTGCACTGCATAGTGCTTTGCAATATCCAATGTCCTTTTTATGCCTGTGGAAAAACCAACCTACTGCTGGTACGTGTTGCAGTCTGATGGCAGTGTCAGTAGCATGGTGCTGGTGTTACTGGAAACCTGCCTATCATGACCATTGACCTTTCCTTCCACAGCCACCTAGGGCAATAGAATCATAGAATCACCCAGATTGGAAGAGACCTTCAAGCTCACCCAGCCCTAGCCAATCAACCAGACCATGGCACTAAGTGCCCAGCCAGGCTTTTCTTGAACACTTCCAGGGATGGTGACTCCACCACCTTCCTGGGCAGCCCATTCCAATGCCAGTCACTCTCTCTGGCGACAACTTCCTCCTGACATCCAGCCTATACCTCCCCTGGCGCTTGAGACTTGAGACTGTGTCCCCTTGTTCTGTTGCTGGTTGCTTGGGAGAAGAGCCCAACCCCACCTGGCTACAGCCTCCCTTCAGGTAGTTGTAGCCAGCAATGAGGTCTACCCTGAGCCTTCTCTTCTGCAGGCTGCACACCCCCAGCTCCCTCAGCCTCTCCTCACAGGGCTGTGCTCCAGGCTCCTCACCAGCTTCATTGCCCTTCTCTGGACATATTGCAGTACCTCAACATCTCTTGAATTGAGGAGCCCAGAACTGGACACAGCACTCAAGGTATGGCCTGAGCAGTGCTGAGTACAGGTGCAGAATAACCTCCCTTGTCCTGCTGGCCACGCTGCTCCTGATCCAGCTCAGGATGCCATTGGCTCTCCTGGCTACCTGAGCACACTGCTGACTCATGTTCAGCTACTCTCTGCAAGCAACCCCAGGTTCCTCTCTGCCTGACTGCTCTCAGCCACTCTGTCCCCAGCCTGTAGTGCTGCTTGGGGCTGTTGTAGCCAAAGTGTAGAACCCTGCACTTGGCCTTGTTCAGTCTCATCCCTTTGGCCTCTGTCCACCCATCCAGCCTGGCCAGGTCCCTCTGCAGGGCTCTCCAACCCTCTAGCAGATGCACACCTGCTCCTAGCTTGGTGTCTGCAGACTTACTGATGTTGGACTCAATCCCCTCATCCAGATCATCAATAAAGACATTGAACAGGGTTGGGCCCAGCGCTGATTAGGGCTGGGAATTTCTAGTGCCTGGAATTCTGGTGATGTTTTGATCTACATTCCTATAGAGTTCATCTCCAGAAGATGTCATCTGGGCTCAGGGCTGTCATAACTGCAGCTGTTCAGATCTGTTGCCAGTTTAGCTATTTCAGTTTTTGAATCCCTGAATCCATCAAAGAACTCTTTTTTTGTTAGAACCTCTTTGCCAGCATAGCTAGGGCAACACGGCAACAACACATTTCTCTAGAAACATGATTTTTGGTGTCCCACTCTCTGCCCCACTCCAAATCTAGGTGTGTTGTTGGCTCAACTTGCAGGGTGCCTGCTCCTGTAGCAGTGTGTGTGGAAACCTCCCTCCCAGGTGAGGAAATGGGCAGCAGCTACCACAAGGTCCTGCCTTTGAGTCCCTGCCCTGCCTGCCAGCTTCACTCAGTTTCTGCTCTGTGCTGTCTCCATCTCCTTAACTTCTGTCTAGTGGCTGCCTTCAGCTGTTCTGTATCAGTGCCCCTCAGGCCTGCTGCACTTCAAAGTAAAGTGTAACAATGATATTGTGGCATCTCACTAATGCACATTAAAAGGATAATGCATTCAGGTCAACATGGTTGTGTTTGCAGAGATGGCTTTGCCAGCTGAGATCTGCCAGCCTAGCTGAGCTGCAGGTGTGGGGTTTTGGAGCTTCCAGATGACAGAGGCAGAAGAAAAATGTGATATCATCCTGGCCTGAAGAGGAAAGGAGATGAGGTTGTGTTTATTGAAGCCAGTGAGCTCAGTCCTACACCTTGTCCTGCCAGTTCTGTCTTGGAGAAAAGCATGGAATAAACAGTAGCTACTAGCAGGCTTCTAGGGTGGTGCAGTGATGCTGACAGGAAGGGGTTGTGCTCCAAGGATAAGGAAGGGGCACCTTGGCTGTGTGTGCAGAGTGGGAACATCTCATATTAATAAAGAGAATATAGAGAAACCTTGCATAACCTTTCCTCCCCTCAGCCCCCCTGTGAAAAAGTGCAGCTGAGGAATCATTTTGAGCTTTGCCCTACCTCTTTCAGCTCTGGCATTGTCTGCTTGCCCCTTCTTTCACAACAGTTCACTGCTCCTAGCTGTGTCCTTCTTTGTTCTCTTGCAGCTCTCTGGGTGGCTGTGATTGCATGTTCTGAAAGCTTTGCTGTGATGATCACACAGTGTACTTCAGAAGTGATGGTGTTCTGCTGTCTTGAGTTCAATCTGCATATGATTGGTGTCTGAGGAACCTGAGCTCGTTCGGAGTGGTGCTTTTGCCTTTCTCCATGTTCATTGTGCATTCGTTGCTACATCTAAATGCTATGGAATAAATCCTGCTCCTCTGGCAGGATGTTCCAGTCGAAAGCTGAGATAACAGTGATGAGATAGTAGAGATTTGTACTAGAGATCTAAGGCATTTCCCAACATCACGTTGTTTTTACCCTGCTTTTCTGTTCTTTTGGCAAGAATCCAAGCCTGGGGGGGACTGGAAGTAACCTCGGGAGATCATCTAGTCCAATCCCCTTGCTAACTAAAGCAGGGTCACTGCCACCATCCCCTCTGTGCAGATCCTGGGAATGGTTTTCAAGCTTGTTTTTGTGAAGCTGCAAGCATGCTTCAGGTGAAGAGCAGAAAAGTCTTTACTGATACAGAAGACACCATAATCTACCGAAGCTGCTGATGCTTTAAACATTGTGGCAAGTTTTAAAACACATGGTGTGGCAGCATGCTTAGTGCCAGCTCCGACTGCAGCCTTCAGGCAGCTGGTTACAGGTGAAACTGTATTTGTGTAATACACTCTGTCAGGTTTTTTAATGATGTTCTAATGTTAATGTTTTCATGGTTTAATGTTCTAGACATGAAACCTCTACACCTGTAATTTACACTGCATCACAGGTGATTCAGAAGGTCAAGACAGTGATTCTTGATGCCAGTAATTGCCCTGAGCTTCCTTTTATTGTGAAGAGAAAGTTGTTCCAAACAGGCAGTAGTTGAACCAATCCTTGAACTGGAAAGGAGATGATGTTTTGTTTTGTCTGTTGTTATGGAGAATTCCTGTCAATAAAGTTGAGATGTGTTTTGCTGTAACAAGAGGTTCATTCACTGTCTTGGAGTATGTTGAGTAGATTAGAACTTAATTTATCTTAAGGGGTGATGTAAGCAGCAGCATGGCTCTGGACACACAATTCTAACTGGTCTTTTAGACGTAAGTGTTGCTGTCAGTCCCCTCCAGCTTTTTCTTCACCCTTGTAATCGGAGAACCTCTTGTCTAAGATCAAAGGGGTTTCTGAAAGGTGTACTGTTTTATAAAGGTTTTAATGGTTGGACTCAAGGATTTTAAAGGTCTTTTCCAACAAAAGAGAAACAGTTCTATGACTCTAGAAGTGATTTGTTCAATCCCATGTTTGATCAAGCACAACTCAATAGTAAAATCCAGACTTCCCTGGAGTGATTTTTTTTGTGACTGCATTAAGACTCCCTTTTTTCATCCCTCTGTCCCAGGTGGTGAGGCTGGCAGCTCTTTCTTCTAGTCTGCCATTTGCTTGTTTTACTGTGCATGCAGCAACAGAGAAGGAATCCAAAGGTCAGCTGGTGAAGCCACATCAGGTGAGAATCTTGCTGTTGGTCAGTGTTTAAAAGAATAGCAAAAGAGTGTGCAGAATGGCATCTCTTTCTGTGGAATTGTATTGCTCAGTGAATAAAATACAGAGCTAAGTAATAGGTGATGATAAAAATTACCTTTCAAATTACTGGCCACTATAGCACAAATGAAACATGCAGTGTTACAATAGCAGGTCAGTGAAGTTTTATCTCATTTTCATTATTACATTTCCAGACTCTAGATGAAAAAAAAGAGAGTATAATAGTGATAATAATGGTCCTTTTCCTACTGTGCAATTTCCAGTCATACATTTGTGCATCTTCCAGCTATTCTGCTCATGTTTTTTTTCTGAATAAAAGGTATTTTTATCATACTCAGTAATTCTACTTCTTGGAACTGCTGCAATGCTTTCAGTTTTTGTTTCTGCAGTCACACTTGTGTAAAGTATGCTTGTGGGTTGAAGGGAGAGTGCTTCCATATGGAGGCTTTGGTTGCTGTGATGGGAGCCCTAAGAGGCTGTGGCCTTGAAAAGTATGGTTCAGTGTAAACACTAACCAGTGTAGAGAGCTACCTCCCTCAGCAGAGCTGTGCTTCTCTTTCCAGCTTCCCATTTACTGTGCACCGCCGCTGCAATCGCAGTACGTGGAGGAGCAGCCCGGCCACTTGCAGAAGCGACTTTCTTCAGTAAGGCAGACAACTGGGCACTACCTTGGGTGGTGCAAGGTGAGAAACAGCTGCATCCAAAGTGCCCTCAATTCCTGCCACCACTCAACTGAAACATTGAGCTAACCCTAGAGTGTTTCTCTGGTTCCTTGTGTGAGCACAACCTGCAGCTTAAGATGCAAAACTGAGGCCTTCCTTCATTTTGCTCTGCTGTGTTTATAACAGAGAACCTGGTTGTTCCCCCTCTTTTCCAAATCAAAAGGCAGCAAGACAAGTCAGTGTTGAACTGAATCTTGGCCAACTCACAATTCAGGTTCAGAGAGATCTCTGGAATGAGCTTCTGCAGCATGAATTACCTAGGTAAATTCTTGCTAGTAGAACTTGATAGCATTTAGGAACCTGAAATTCCAGGTACACTGCACTGAGAGAGCTCCTTCCAAAGTGCAGCTTAAAATATTCTGATTAGGTACTTGGGGAAGACGGACTGAGCCCATGCAACCTGTTCCAGCAGGTTAATATTAACTAGTCACCTGCACTGAATGTTGTAGGCAGAGAAGAAAATGTGATGCCTGTCACCGTTTTCCTGAGTGCTGATTAAAGGCTTCACCCTGACTGTCCTTAGTAGGAACAGTTACTCTTGTATTCTTCTCTTACAAAAGAAGTAGACCCTGTTGCTTGACAAAGGCAAAGACAACAACGTGTCTTCCTGCTTTTTCTGTTAATTTATACTTCCCGTTTCTGTGAAGATTTTGTCAGTGGGTGCATAGCTGCGGTAATGTAGCGACCGATCTCTGCCAAGCTTGGCCGTGCCTTTAACCCGGGGAGGCTTTCGGCGCTTGAGTAGCAGTGACCTCTGCTGGTAGGAACTCTGTTACTGCAAGTAGGTGGCTTCAGTGACCTGGCTAAATGTGTCCTTTGAGTTCATTAATCTCCTGAAGAGTTTGTATTTACTCGATTTGTTTAGCAATCTGAGCACACCGATGCCAATAGTAGGTGAGTAGCAGGGGTTTTTTCCATTGCTGTCTACAGCTACCTGAAGGGAGGCTGTAGCCAGGTTGGGGGGTCAGTCTCCTCCCAGGCACAGAACAAGGGGACACAGTCTCAAGTTGTGCTAGGGGAGGTATATGCTGGATGTTAGGAGGAAGTTGTTGCCAGAGAGAGTGATTTGCCATTGGAATGGGCTGCCCAGGGAGGTGGTGGAGTCGCTGTCCCTGGAGGTGTTCAGTAAAAGCCTGGATGAGGCACTTAGTGCCATGGTCTGGTTGATTGGACAGGGCTGGGTGATAGGTTGGACTGGATGAGCTTGGAGGTCTCTTCCAACCTGGCTGATTCTATGATAAAGAAAAACTTGTAATTCAATAAACTGAGCAGTTTGAAGGGGGTAATGCAAACTAGATGAGCACACATCCTAATCTAAATCAGTATTGATTATCTTTAGGGAAACTGAGCACTGTCTTGACAAACTAAAAGGCAAAGTCAGTTTTCCTGTGTAGTTCTCTCTAGGGAGGAGCAGATTGTATTTTATAATCGAATTTTCTTAGGCTGTGCAGTTGGTGTCCAGGTGTTTTGCTACCCTACAGTTTTGTTCCTGAAATAGTTGAAATTCTGGAAGTGATCTTGTTGTGTTGATGAGATGTAAAAAAAAAAATAAAATCAAATATAGATGTAAGTTGTAAAAATACAAATGTGGTAGTCAAACAAAGGGGCTAGATCTAAGCACAGCTTTTAAAGAAGATCCTGGATCTGGTTTGGACTTTTTACAGTTAGACAGCATTTCTCTGTCTTAATTTTCTGAGCCATATTTATCAACCCAGTAGTTTTGTAGTGAAAACACCTACTTCTCTAAAGGTTTTACATTCATTTTGTTTTCTTTTGGGTTTATTTTTGTAGGATGCTTTTGTCTTTATTAAAAATGGGATAAAGGATTCAATCCAGTTTGGAAAAGGTAAGCAAGTGATGTGAGTCTGAACTGAGAATTCTCTGTTCTTTGTCCTTGTGACTTAGAAGGATGGTCTAAACAGCAAATTCTAGTTGCAGGGAGAGGAGAGGGCACTGGAACACTTTCCACAAGTGTGAAGGGAAAAAGTGGGACCACTCTTAATTCATTGTGCAGTGTCGTTTCTGTTCTAAATGAGAACTGACCAATGAAGTTGTGTTTGTCATTCTTTGGATCTTTAGCTTTATTCATAAATCAAAGTGTTGCAAAATAATTGAAGTTAGGTCTCTGGAGAGCCGTAGATCTCTCTGCAGATACACCTGTAGATCATCTGGTCCGTTCATCTGCTTGAAGCAGGAACAAAGTAGGTTGCTTATATCTGAGTCCAGTCAGTTCTGGAACATCTCCAAGGATGGCAGTTGCACAACCTATCCTAATTATAAAAACAGCTTCTTAATTCTAGCACAAGTTATGAGCAGTATTTGTATCAAGGCTCATTATCAGAAGCTATAGGTCACAGTTATTTTCCTTAAATATATTGGAAGATTCCAAATCTGTGTTGTCTCATTTAATCTGTGTTAACTCAAAATCAAAACTTAAAGCTATGTTTTCCTTTTCCTTTGTCAAGGACTAAGATTTTACAAAGCAGGAAGTACCCAAGGAGAAAAACTGATAAATTTCCTGCTGTGCTCCAAGGACTGTGATTCTGGGTCTGTTCTAACACAGGCTGCAGAGTGTGTGAGAAGGAGGAATCTGTACTCATTAAAAAATCCACTCTTGGACTGTTCTCAGTTTTGGATATTAATAATTATAGTTCCATGTTTATTTCTTACATGGGAAATAAAGGGATTGATGAATTTTTGTGTTTTCTTTTTTCTCCTCCTGTTTTTTAATTCCCAGATGCTTATGTTTACCTGAAGAATCCACCCCCAGAATTCCTTCCCAAAGCTGGTGTAATTACAATATCAGGCTTAGCTGGCATGGTGATGGCAAGAAAAGGTAGGGATTTGGGCTCATTTTTATTATGGGTATGATGAATGTAGTATATAGTAATCTTTTTCTCTGAAATGGGCAAAACCCCTATGTAACTGGTGTTAAAGAAACCCTCCTGATCATTGCAGGGTGAGTCTTTCTGGTAGAGGCTGGCTAAGACCTAATAGAGCAGGAGTAGAGAGTCGTTTGTAATGGTGGAGCCAACAGATTCAAAGCAGGATGCTTGGTCTGCATTTGTTCATTTTTGGTATTCATAAACAATATGTGTATGGAAGGAGACAGGAGACAAATTAAGAGGTAATGTTACTGAATATAGGGAAAAGTAAAGGGATGTAGAGGAAAGAAACTAAAGAACTTTGGCATGTGGCAGATGGGTACAGAGGAATCATAGAATTAGCCAGGTTGGAAGAGAACTCCAAGTTCATTCAGTCCAACCTAGCACCCATCTCTATTCAGTCAACCAGACCACGGCACTAAGTGCCACATCCCGGCTTTTCTTGGACACCTCCAGCGACAGCAACTCCCCCACCTCCCTGGGCAGCCAATCACTCTTTCTGTGAAGAGCTCCCTCCTAATAACACACATCAGAAGGGGTGGTTTTGGCAGCTTTGAAGCCCAAAGGGCAATTTCATAGATACAGCCACCTCTTCCTTCAAGGTAAGGATTAGAGGAATGATACGTAGCCTGCCAGAAGACAGTGTTCAGGAGATGTTCATCTGTAGTAATTGAGTGTGCCTATCTGACTGTTCCACAAGAAATGTATTAATCAAAGTAGTGGCAGGTTAGTAAACATACTATTCATGTATCCCTGTTACTTTTTGGTGGATGGATGTAAAAAAAAAGAAGACATGGGCTTGAGAATCTGTCATGAGGGCTTTGTCAGTGGTCAGTACCCTGCTCTGGGTTCAGCTTCACTCACCTTTGAAAAGAGGCCTCATTTTTCCAGTCTCCCAGCTGCTCCAGATGCTGCAGTCTGTGTCCTCAAGAGCACAGCACCTCTGAAATGACATGGACCTTCTTCTCATTTTTCACAGTACTGGAAAATCTAAGTTGGTATTGTTTCAGGAATCCACTGTTGAAAATCTCAGTACCTTCTGCAAACGTGACCACACCGAACTGTTATCACACCAAACTGTTACCACACCCAGTACTCTCTCCTCCAGCTGCTTTGGGTTCTGTTCAGTGTAAGCACTTAACTGATACAACTGCTTAGCTTTACATTTCATTAGTGTCTAGTTCTTTTAAATATTTGGCTTTATTGCAGGCTCTAGATTGAAGAAAATTGCTTATCCATTGGGACTGACTACTTTAGGAATTGCTGTTTGTTACCCGGCTCAGTCAGTGGTATTTGCCAAGGTAAGTGTGTTTGTACTTTAATATTGAATTAAAAGTGAATCTAGTTAGAACATTTAGCATCATGGGACTAGGAGTCAGAATTCACATTCATCTCCATTAAAACATGTAATGCCTCAGAGGGGTTAATTGCATAGCTATAAAAAATTAATAGAATAACTGAAATTTAAAATGCAGCCTTTCAGGTTTTAATCCTTATTTCTCAGTTAAATGAAGATGATTTCACCTTGCTGAAGAATATTCTTCTGAATGAAGAATAAAGCCTTGGCAATCTGGATCCTTGTTTCCCAGTTACTGTCACCTTGCAGTTGTCTGCCTGAGTAGATTATCTTAGCTGTTGATGTGGTAAAGCAGAACTCTGTTGATATTTTGTATGCAAGAAGTGTTTGCACACATTAATTTTCTACACAAAAAGAGAGCTGAAGAGCAGAATATAAAGCCTGTAGAACTCTTCCTTCTCTCTAGTTTTCCAGTATTTCCCTGCTTCATAAGGATTCCTTATAAGTCCTTGACAGACTTTGTATTTATACTTTCAAACTTGCATTTCTGTGTTAAATTGTTGAGACAGGAACATCATTAGTTGTATTTGGGTCTAGGGCTTACCAATCTTTTACTTACATGATCGGTTTCAGTTTTGACAGATTTGTGGAAGATGACTCTGAAACCTGCCTGAAAAAGCCTGCTATTGAATCTCAGACATTCCATTGCTATGAATCAATT
Organism: Tricholaema leucomelas; assembly: GCA_013400475.1. Taxonomy (NCBI): domain Eukaryota; kingdom Metazoa; phylum Chordata; class Aves; order Piciformes; family Lybiidae; genus Tricholaema lacrymosa; species Tricholaema leucomelas. The sequence continues at coordinate 96,412 of WAAF01017100.1, read as the reverse complement.
GTTACTGTTTTTATTGAGGCAATTTGGTAGTTTTATACTTCAGAGTACAGTTCACAAAGCCCTGTACTGTGGCTAAAATCTTTGGGCAATCTTACAGTGCCAAGCTGCTCTCTTGCTGTTTTCTTGTGTGCAAATCACTGAGGATTACAGTTTCTCAAGAGGCAGTGGGACTCCTTAGTTCACTGTCATAAGAGTTAAATGTCAGAGTTCGAAGATGGAGAGGTCAGTAGGCAAGCTACACTGTACCTTATGATCTATCTCAGGAAGTTAAATCCTTGTCTGCTGCCTGCCTATGTTATGCATCACCTTCTGCACAGTACTCTGTAGTTGCAGCTGTGAAGTATGCTGTTTCTGCAGAGCATTTGTAAAGGTGTTCCACAGTCACTGCAAGATTATAGAATTACTCTTTGAATAGAGACTGGAGGATTTGGCCATTTGTAGAGCAAGGCAGTGCTCACCAGCATGGGCCAGGTCATCCTGTGGGGCTTTTTTCTTTTGTGGTACTGTTTTGGATAATTTCCAGCCTTGTGAGACAGGTTGGGATCCTGTCAAACTGCTGCTCTAATCTGTTGTGCTAACACTGCCCAAACTGTTTGCTGGACAGGTTTGGATTTCATTTGGAATAGATGGACCTGAAACATGAATGTTACCCCTGGGTTTGTGATACCAATGGAAACATTGCTTAGGATTCACTTGGTGTCAGAGAGTTACAAAAAGTAGATCATTAAAATGCCTTAGTATGGTGCAAACAGTTTCCTGTGCAAATAAAGTGGACTTCACTGGAATGGTCTCTGTGCCTTAGTGTTTTTTAAGCTGTTATTAAATTATGCTTTTCTAAAATAACAGGTAACAGGGAAAAAGTTACTTTGTGCAAGTCATCAAACCTACGAGGCTGTGCGAGCGCTGTGGGCAGGACCGGGAGACGTACCCAAGGTAGGCTTGCTGAAGCACTGACTAACTCATATGTAAAGGAAGAAAAAGGTAAACTAGAAGGTCAAGCAGTAGGTCTGCTGATACTGTTTGGGATTGCCAGTTGTGATAAGTGAGGCACAAAACCCTCTAACTTCAGCATTTAGTATTTGTTCTGCCTCCCAGACCAACAAATGTTGAGATCTCTGGTGTAGTCCTACAACACATGCAAGATGCACGAGAGAAGGCTGAGTTCCACAGCTTATTTGTGATCTGGACAAAAATAACCCATGCTGGTTCAAGCTTTGGTCCTAAGCAGACCTCTGAATTTGAGACAAGCACAGTTCCAGTAGGCATAACTGGCTTGTTCTTACACATATAGTGAGGGAAATTCCACACCCCTTACCGAGAGTCTGTTTTCATTAACTTGTGATAGAAATTGTCTGATGATGATGACTTTTTCTTTCTTGTCCTGTCCTGATTGCAGCCATAGTGAATATTGACCTATGGAAAAAATCATCATGGGTTTTGGTATTATCTTCTCCCTAGTAGAATTTTCTAACTCTCATATAGTTCTTGTTCTTCTCTGAGCGTTCTCTGCTTCCTCTCTCTCTCCTTTTTCTGTTTCCAGAGGTTTTTGTGTGTGGTTTGTGTTGTTAGGTTGGAGTTCTTAAAGTGAAATGATCAAGATAGGAGGACATAGGAAGCCAGCTGAGGCCTTGCCAGCATGAAGTAGAGAGGGATATTAACCACGTAGAATTTGGGTTAGTACATCCCAGAATTAGACATGTTTTCTCTGCAAACTGAAAGGGGTTTGCTCCAGAGAAAATGTATAAGCCCTTTGCAGAAGTGATACTTCTCTGAGTAAAACTTCAGCTTTGGGATTTTTTTTTTTCCCACTGTAAAAGCAAATGAATGTTTTTCAGTTACATTAACATTTAAAAGTGTTTCCCTTTAAATTTATAGTATTCATTCGTGTGCTGTCCTTCTATTTTATTTCCACTGAGGAGCACAAATGGAATTCTGAATTTTGAAAATAAGATTCAGATAAATGTTATCAAACTGATAGCAAAACAAGAATTGATACAGTAAGACACTTTGTCTTGATGTTTTTTCGCTGAGTGAAGCCTGTTCCCCAAACAGTACATTATTTTCTGTTACTAGCATGTTACCACAACTTATCTTTGCATTTTCTGTTGCCTAAGGCTAGTAAGTGGTGTGTAAAAACTAAATGCTATCTGAGTCTTGTGCAAGACTCATCTGTAAATGAACAGTGATTTATTCAGGAAGTAATTTGAGAGTCTGAGGTAAAAGCACAGAGAACATCAGACTGACTTGGGACAAAGAACATTTCCTTACATGTGGATTTGAAGTTACTGCACCTGAAGTGTGGGATTCTTCCAATTCAATATCACAAGTTGACTATCATTGTATGATATCATATCTGAAAATAATTTCATACAGGATAAGCTCTCAGGCTTGAAAGCTTTATTTTGTGATAGTGTATAGCCTTTACCTCTGCCCATTTGTATTTTCATCAATGTTTTTTTTCACAGCTGCAGCAAGAGTCAAAATCTGTTACACAAGAAGATAAGAAAAAGAAAGAAATGTCTAGTATGAAGCCTGAGTCTGCTATTGAGTCAAGATCATTTAACAGAACAGAATCTTCTCCAGTAGAGTCTTGGAGTAGTAAAGACCCAGTGGCTTCACCAGGTGACTTTAAACATTTCAAGTGTAACATCAGGGCATTAAATTGTGGCAAGGCATGACTCAAGTTTGTAGTTACCCTTGCTTTAAACTGGAGCAAACTGTCAGAACGTGTCCTTCTGGAGAATTTATTGTACACACTGTCATTTAATGTGTGCTTCAGAGCCTCAGGGGGGCGATCATTCTCCCTCTGTGGACCTTGTCACAGTATCAGAATCGTGATGTATTTGTTGTTCACTCTGCGTGTTTTCTTCAATTCCACAGGGAGTGGGCCATATCCTTTGTTGTTAGCAATGAGTACTTCTGTTAAATACCTACTTCAAATTAGCTTTCTCTTGTCCAAATACCACAAGTGTAGTTTAAAGGCTTACTGCTGGATTTTAGTGAAAACAGCTGGCTTGAACTGCTTGTCTTCAGGGGTTCTGTATCTTCAGCTCCTGTGTTCTTTACCAGAACAGTTTTTGTCTGAGAAGCAAGCACTACATATTTGGATGGGGGTTTAATGGCTTTTTCTCCCTTTATTTTCACTCTAACTTACATTCACATCTTTCTTTGCTTTGCACCTGTGTTTTTTCTGGTTTATTTTGTGGAATGCCTTGATGTGGTTTTGCATTTGCTGCAGGCCAAGCTGTCCTGAACAGTTTCATACACAGATTTCTTCTGTCTTTGCTGGCACGGGTGGAATTCATTTATGTCCCTAAATCAGCCCAGAATCCCCATGCCCTAAATTAGTCTGTGTTGTCAGATGGTTATTTTCACTAGTCCAAATGGGGCAGAGCTTTCAGGAGAACACAGCAGCCTCTGTTAAACCAGATGATGTAACTGGAAAGGCAGCAGACTAGTAGTAGGAGGCACAACACTAGAAAATCTGCCTTGATATTCTCTTAGCTCCTCAGGAGTTACAGCATTGTTAAATCTGTCAGTCTTTGTGCACTGTCCTGCAGGGTGACTGTGAGGGCTCAGCATTTTAGTAACCTTACTTTATTGGGTTTGGAAGGCATGAAGAGAAAGTTAAGTAAAAGCATTTGTCTTAATCTGGGATTCTTAACTAGCTGGCAGCAGCTTCAGGGAAGACACTGATTCAGTTGGCTTGGGGAGCCAGCTGTGCTCCTGGGAGCAGTTAGGGAAGAAAGACTGGAAATGTCATTTTTTTACATCTCAAACTTTCCCTTCCTTTCCACATGTAGGACAAAGCATCAGTATTTCTTCTCACCTGCTGTGTTCAGGAAGTAGTGTTAAAGTATAGAGTGGGGGCATTTTCTCCATCCAGTGCTGTATGCTAATTACAACATGCCTTTGTTGTCAGGTGAGCTGTGGGTTTTCCAAGTGTTGGTAATACAGTAGTTCTCAAAAAGTGTCATTAAGTGATTGGTTGGTTGGTTTGTTTTCTACATCTCATATATATATATATATATATAAAATATTTTTTTAACATTAAATTCCTTTAATATCTCTCACAGGAACAGAGAAGACACCAAAATTTAAACCTGATCCAAGACTTATGGACCATGGTCAGTCCAGCCCAGAGGATGTGGATATGTACAGTACTAGAAGCTAAGAGAAATCTGCTTTACAAATCTTTGCAAAGTACCACAGATAAGGGAGAGGAAAGAAGGGAAGGCCTAATTATTGCTATACATACTCAGCGAGGTGTAATTTAATCAGGTATTTTCTTATATCCCAGCTTGTATTACTGACTTACACAATTCTGTTCAGTGAACATTTTGTTTCTCACCACTTATAAGCAGTGAGAATTCACTCATTGCCAGTGTCATCAGTGAGACACTGAGAAAGTGAGATTTGTCAGTGTCTTCTCACAATGAGGTTTCTCTGTGCCAAGCTTGTTAATAAATGTCACTTCACAAAGGGTTTGGAAATGTAAGCACTCTATACTTGAGCTCAGATGTTCATTGATCTGAAAGAACAATGTGATGGATGGGGTTTGCAGAGGCTTGTCTGTTTCCTTGCAGCTCTGAAATGAAGATTCTTGTTGGTAAAAGTTGGTTGTTACAGCATACGAATGGCTTTATCTTTAGTGGTTGTATAAACGCGGCACTTTCTTTCACTGCAAAGTCATTTGTTGTTGTTTGCCTCTTTTACCAGGGTGAACGGAAACAACTTCTTGTCCTGCCTGTTTTTTGTATTGAAATGTCACTTAACTTTGGGGAAAAGAACACACAACTGATCTCTGAAACATTAATGCATTAATTTTCACCTACTTCTATACTTTGAAGAACTGTTTGTAAACTGCTTAATCCATGAAGCCGATACCATTGGAACTTAGACAGAATGCAGTAGCAGTTCTCAGGAGGTTGGAAACCTTCTGTAGTGTCAGTGTTTAAAGAGCTAACAGGTAATAGAGGTGAAAAGCAGCCAGCATTTTCTTCCCAGAAGTTTGTATGCAGTACTCATTGGTTTTGGTTGGATTTCTGTGAAATTCTTTCTTTTTCCATAAGAATGAAATTAGGAACTAGGTTTCATGAATTCATAGAATGGTTTGGGTTGGACAGGAACTTAACAATCATCCAGTTCCAACCCCCCCTGCCATGGGCAAGGACAACTTCCACTAGGTCAGGTTGCTCAAAGCCTCATCCACCCTGACCTTGAACACGTCCAAACACTGCTTTTATCATTGTGTACATCTGTCAACTTCTGTTCATCCTCCATTTGTCTTCAACACACTCTTACAAGAGATGGAATAGATCTGATGGCCTTCCTTCAATACCCTGGAACTCTTATCAGTGCACCATGATAATCAGCCCACTACCTGGAGATATCTACTGTGCTCTCTGCTGGGGTATCATCTGTACCTTCTGTGGCACTTGCCAACACAAAGGGCAAAAGGACACTGTGCTGGTAGATTGTCCTTTGATCTGCTGGATTCTGTTATCTTTCAATTAATGCTTTGTTGTGAAGTTGAGGAGAGAAGAAGAACAAACCATACAAACAGAATTTGGTTGGGAGATTTAAACCTGAAAAGACATGATGCTTCCTGTGAATGCATTCTCAGCGCTGGGATATGAATGGGTATTTGCTTCTGTTCTCCATCCATAAAAGCTTTCACAATTTGGTTCCTTCTATACAGGCTGCTAAAGCAAATGATTGGCGAAGTAGAGGCAAACTGTTCATGGCAAAGTTGTGAGGAGAGATAGTGAGCAGTGGACTGTGCACAAGGCACAAATGATCAGTGAGCAATAGAACAAGTAAGGCTTTTGTGATTGGTTCAGAAAAGGAGAATTATTGACATTTTGGAATTCAAATGGCAGCAAGGTGGTGGACTTTGTTATAGAGTCCAATGGAAGATGAAGTCAGTAAATGTGAAGTTGAAAGAAGAATAACTTGCTTGGGGCAGCTGACTTAGAATCTATGTGTTTTGTTTCTTTCATCATCTCTTCAGCCCAGAATGCTGTCAGAATTCAGGGAGCAATCAGAGTATATTAAATCAATCTGCAGAGCTCCTGGACAAGACAGTGTTCCATCACAGAGGCAGGAATAGAAAAATTAGATGGCTGAGCTTCATATATCATTTCCAGGCAAACAGATGAAGACATAAGGGCAGGAAATTAAAATGGTGAAGAAATTCTCATTTTCCAGTCCAAGACTGCATGGCAGAAATTATATCTAGCTCCCTTTGATCAGATTCTGCTTTACCAAAAAAACAAAGGAAAAGTCATCTGCTATCTTCAGATAGAATTCTATCTGAATTCTAGCTTATGTCCTTTGAGTGATGCATTGCCACAGAAAGTCACCAAGAAGGTAAGATGGTGCAGGTTTGTGTGGATTTCATAGGGGTTTGCTATGATGACATTTTCAGCACATAATGGAAAGCTAGGCAAAGAAATTACTTGTCTGGGAGCAAGGAGAGAAACTGCCTTGGATAGCTGTGAAGGAACAACCAGGTCTGCCACTTCTTTGCAAGAGTGGGCCTTAAAAGACGGCCGTGCCAAAAGCTACTCTGGCCCTTGCCATACATTAAGGGCATTAGTGCTCAAATCTCATGATGCAACTGAAGTGTCTGGGCTGCAGAAGGGCATTGGACTCAGGGTGGTTAGGCAGTGAAGAATTAGATGTTTTGTGCAAGCAGTTTCTATTGCAGCCCCTGAGTTTACAAGAAGTTGATGCTGTAACAGGATGTGATACACAACACTGGCCTTAGGCTTTATTTCAGTCTCAGATAGCTCCTTAGTGTACTCAAACTATGCCTCAGAGTGAAATCATCATTTGGAAGTCTTAGCTAAGTTTTCTGGGACATACCTTAAAATTATTGCCCCTCCCCACATTGGTGAATGGACAGGACAAGGAACACAATTCTGGAGCTCATGAAATGGTCCCACTCTGCTGTTTGGTGTCTTCTTGGTGGACAAGAGGAGTGAGCTAGCACAAGTTTGTTCCACTACAGGGTTTGCCTTCTTCAATCACTTCTTAGTTTACTTTTTCCTCCGCTGAGATTTCTCTATTTCATTCCTCTGTTCAAAACAGGGTAATTTTTTGATGCTGTTGTTGTTTTTTATCAAGAGCTTTTCATTAGTATCTCCACACAGCTGAAAAGCTGGGACTGAAATTCAAGACAGATAAAGACATCTGTTTTGGCATTCACAACTAGGGAAAGTGGGACAAAAAAAAAAAAGTATGAGAAGCTTTGTCTCTTGTCTGGGTCTGCATTCTGCTTTTAGGAAGACCACAGTCCATCTCTCAGTTGTTTTTGTCTTTTTTTGCCCTGGAGCACAGACTATAAGTAGTGGGAAGGAAATTTTTAGTAACCCCTGGAACGTAATCCAATAAACGTGTGTTAGAGTTGGTCGTCATCTTGTCCACCCATGTAAGCCACATGCTGAGAGCAATTCCTAGAGGTACAATAAAAGATGCAGGTTAGAGAAGTTGGGAATGTATTTGCTGAAGTGAAGGCAGCCCAGACCAAATTCCTGATTTGCCCTTGTATGAATATTGGATAGTGGCTGTGGATCTTTGTTACTCAGCTCCATTTTGTGAAGTGCTTCATTGCCAGCTCTAAAAGGTGCCTGCCCTCTTTAGTTTGTTTGTCTGAACCTCCATGTTTTACATGGTACTCTACAGATGGCTTGTTCTGGATAATCACAAGCAGCTGTAGCTACATCTATGAATAATTTCCAGTAATGGTGCTATGCAATGGCTTTAAAAGAGCAAAGTCAAATCTCCATCATGCCATGCTCATGAGTCCTCATCTTGTATAAATGTGCCTGACTCGGTCTCTTTAAGGTGTCAAACCCAGTACACAGACCTGTTAAACAATGGTCAGTGAAGAGAAGTACATGGGAGAAGCTGCACTGCAATACATGGTTCTGTTACTTTCCAGTGAAAGCCTTTGAAATGTCTCTCCAATGTATCATTAATAATCACCTGAAGTTTCTTTGGCCATGCAATAATAGAGGAACACAATAAAAGAAGGAACGTGTAGTGTAATTTTATATGCTCTAAGTTGTATATTGGTCTTAAAGAACTGGGGCACACGATGCTATTTTAGAATAGAGAAGTAGTTCTAATTTAATGCATGGGGTTGCTTACAATTCCTTGTGTTCAATCTACAGATCTTTGGAAGTTGTTGCTATTGATTTTTTTATTCACATAAAACTGATTGTGATACTTTATTTTGTCATACCGTCCTGAACACCTGGAAATAAAAGGTGATAAGAGACTTTTTAAAAATCCTGTTTAACTTCTCTATGTTCTCTCATCTCTAGGCCACACTGTCAAGTCCTTCTCTCTAAATTACATTTTTAATGTTAATTGGTAAACTTGGCTAAATCTCACCTGTTCCACTAATGTTGGGGGGAAAAAAAACTTCACCCCTGAAGTACCACAATGTATTTCTGGAAGAAATCGCCAATGGAACATGCAGGACATGTTCATGCGTTCAGTTCTTTGTGCATCTTAAATTTGAGTTGTGTTTCCATTTTCCTTTCTTGGCAGTTTCTTAGCAGAGATCTTGGAAAAAAGGTGGTGAGAAAAGGCTGCTTTTACCCGTCCTGGAGCAGTGACACATGGTGGCAAAAGAACAAGGCAGGTAGCAAATGTATTTACCTCAGTGTGACTCTGTGGTAATCTTCCAGATAAAGTAATCTGCCAGTCCAAGGGTTATAAGTAATGTAATACATGGTGCAACCTACAGTGGAACTGCTTAAGAGAAACTGAGTAAGTAGCCTGGCTGTTTCAATGGCAGGTTATCCTTAGGACTCCTGTGACTAACTTAGGAAGTATTGCAAAGATTTTTTTACTGCAGCAGTATGGTTACCCTGTAGAGAAAGGTCAGAGTACTGTGGAATCAAATTCGAGTACAGAGAAGGTATTTTCAATCTAAAAAGAAAGTGGGGTCCTACAAAGCCTATACTGGTTAAAAAGTATGCAGGAGACTCTGTAGTTTTAATTTCAAATTGCAGGGATTCTAAAAAGCAGAGCTTAGATGTGAGCTGCAGTCAAGAAAGACTAACTGAAAGCATTCTAGAAGTGACCATGTTATTTATGTCAGCACAGCGGTGATGTGCTCTTGTAGAGCAGAGCAGGAACACAAACCAAACCGAAATGTTAAGGTGAAGGAAATCAGATCTGGAAAAAATTCTTGTAACACTATTTCTTTATTTGAAGGAACTTTGTTATGTTTTAAAGTCTGATGGCTGGATCTATTTTGTGTGGCAAAAACCTCAGCCTATCAGTACATACTAACAAGGTATAGGAGAAGAGGAAGGAGAGGCTCATCATTGACTTGCAAGTGGTGAAAGGAGGCATGTATTTGGGAGTTCTGAGTTTACTGTGGGGTAGTCAGAACACCATTATTCAGGGTGCAATTAGTTCTTTGCCCTTTCATTACAGGCTGTTAGGACCTTGCTTTTACCGAAAACTGGAAGAAACTCCTTGCTGTGATCAGGTAATAGGTCTAGCCTGAGATCATTGTGGGTTTAAGTGTTTGCAACGTTTCTTGTGCTTTATTTATAGCAGTCCTCTTACCAATCTTTGAGAAATATGTAGCTTGCTATCTGCAGCTCCCTTAGAACCTTTGAAGTGCAGTGATAGTAGAATGCTCTCCAAAGCTGTTTGGAAGCAGATTCAAGTAAAGAGAGGCAGGTTGAGACCCCATCCCTGGAGATATTCACAGTGAGGCTCAACAGGGCTCTGGGCAACCTGATCTACTGGAGGATGTCCCTGCTGGTTGCAGGGCAATTGGACTAGATGATGTTTAGAGGTCTCTTCCAACCTGGATGATTCTATGGTTCTATGACATGTGCAATTGACCAGCTTCCACCAGTAACCAAAATTAGTGATGCTGCTTTACTTGCAGCTACTTGAGGAAGTAAATTAGTCAATGTGTAGTCTCCCTGCACTGTAGTTGTAGAATGCATAAGGTTCCACTTGATTTTGCTGTATTCCAGAAACAAAAGCTGTGAAATACAAAGCTAGCAGCTGTCCAGGCTCATTGGCACTGAGTTTATTTGGTGTTGCCTATGTAGACAGTGAAAAGAGAAACGTCACTGGTGGCCTCTGCAGCCCTTCTGTGAGGCCTAGGCCAAATGTGCTGCATTCACAGAATCACAGAATTAATCAGGTTGGAAAAGACCTTCAAGATCATCGAGTCCATTGCAATGCTGACCGTGTAGCAGGAAGTTAGTCTGGGTGTTGTAGTCCACCTCATCAAAACATCTCACCCAAGTCGAAACTGCAAATTGCTTTTCTGCATCTCTGCTTAATCAACTTGAAAAGCCCTAGGTAAAGGTGTTGTGTTTATCACACAGCTGAAGTACTGGAGCCAGAGGGAAGGCTTCCTGACAGCCAGGAGAACAAAGCACACGCAGGAACTGGTGCTTCACACTTGTGCCTCACAGCTACAGAAGGCTCACACCATTGCTTTTACTGAGGTAGATGTTAATTTCTCTGTTCCTGTGAGTGTGATTCTGGGGTCTGTTGTAAAACAGTCTTCATGCAGCGCTGAGAACAGTCTTGTCCCCTGCTGTAAAACTAAGTGCTGTGTTTTCAGACAGCAGTATTCTTGCAAATATTTGCTGGGCATTGGTTTTTATGGATCATTGTTTATCCTTTGAAAAGTAAAGGTTAAAGTTCACCTTTCACCGTTAATGTAACTGCGTTTGGTGTGTGTTCATAAGCAGCCAGCTCCTGTCAGATGAAGAAAATCCATGTTGGGGTTGTATCAGTTATGGAGAAATTTTGAGGGCACCATCCTAAAAACGAGCACTTGTGCTAACTTCAATGCAGTTGATCTTTCACAGACTCGTTTCTTCAGGATGATGAATCAATCACATAAAGGCCATCACACATTCAGCATCTTTGCAGTAAATGCTGAGAATTTTGAAAGGACTTTTTAAGTAATAAAAAGTTGACAGTGTGGAAGTGTGTTAAGGTGTCAGGTTTTGTGGCCATTCATCCTGGCCAGAGGGGGATTTTTGATTGCAAAAGAGGAAAGTTAATCAGCAAAGCTTAATGATAGATGAGTACAAGTACAGGATTCCTTCTTAGCTTCTGCCTCATTGTTAGCTTGAGGGCCAGTGTGCCTTGCACACCCTTCCAAGGTTACACTGAGTTCAAAGAATGAGATAAAGAAATCCATTCCTTTCTCCCATTTGTAACTTGGCTCGTGGTGGTCAGACTACGTGTAGCAGCTGAACGTAGGAGCTCCCACACAGAAGGAGTCTTCTGAGTTTATACACCTCAGTAGAAGGTGTCGATGGAGTTGGAACTAGGCGATCTTTAAGGCCCCTTGCAACCCAAATGATTCCATGCCTATATTCCTCCTAGATTTAAAGGCTATTTAAAGGCTTCCTGCTCCTCCAGATGTTTTTAATACTGTTTTAGCTCTTTCATGATGTGTATTACCAAAGTTTTTGTTTCAAGCAAAACCCAATCAGAGCAGCAGTAATGCAGCAAGACTCTTTGTTCCAGGGGCAGAAACATTATACTCAAATTTTAATCATCGTTCTTACGCTCCTGACCCATGTCTTTGACACATCTTTAAAAGCAATTTGTATTCAATGAACTTTGTCTTCAAATCCATGCAAAGTTTGTTACCTTTGAAAGGTGACATAACCCTTGATGGAGAACAAATAGATGCTTGTGAAAGATACCTTAGAGAGCTGAAATGTGTGTTGTAAGGGGAGTGCTTTGTAGATGTATTCAAACACTCAGAAGCAGCAAGAGTAAAGAGATATTTTTATGGACCTGCCCAGCTGTCATAATGCAAAATATGGAGAAGTTACCAGGAAGCTGTATCTGTTATAAGTTAATTAGTAATTCTCTCTAGAGAAGGATGCTGTAAAACAAGCTCAAAATCCACGATCCTTGACTTGCTACAGTAAGCAACAGTAGCAGAAAGGAGAGTGTGTTCTGTGGCTAGCAAGGTCGGAAAGAAACTGTCTTTTGCCATCACCATCTCCAGGATGAAACTCTTTTTTCCTACAAGCAGCTTCAGGATGTCCATTCTTCAGGTGTTGCTGTTGGTTCTGCTGATGGCCAGCCAGTCGCTGAGTGAACAAGAACGTAAGATCTGGTTGTGTTTTCACTTCATAGCTTGTGCCAGAATAGGGATGTGCCTGTCCGGTGCCTGCCCTATCTGCAGTAGCGCTGCTGTGGTGCTGCCCAAAGGCAGTGCTTCTGAGGAAATCCTCCTTAGGGTTTAGGTAGAGTTTATTTTTAATTACTAGGAAAATGTGAAGATCTTTGACAAGTGGTGACCCTAGAATTTCTGTCGTTTGCTGTTCTGAAGTTCCTGAACTCTGTGCTGTCAAGAGTACAGTGATTTTTTTGACAGAGACATAGGTTATTAGTTAGATTTATCCCTGATTAACAATCAGGGTTGGATTAAATCACCTCATGCAGTGGGGAGGAAGGAGGCTTCCAGCTGGCTTTAAAATAGAGACTGCTCATAGCATAGCTTCTCAAGCTAATAATGCACTAGTCTTGAGTCTCCTGGTCCGCCCGTTGTTGTGGTGGTGTAAAATATCAATAGCAAAGCAGTAACGTTAATGATGCTCTGATACAACTTTCTTCCTGTCAGTTGCCAGGGATGCTCAGAAGGATCAGCTCAAGAGATCTCTTTCACTTCTGACTTTCTGGCTTCGTTCTAAATAAATTTCAGTCTTTGTGAAAAGTTAAGACAAAAATATACTTAGGTGTATTGGCTGCTTTGGGGGTTTTAGCCTTGCGATGGACAGTCCGGATGTTATTTTCTCTCTCAGCTATCAGTGGTGTCTTGTGGTTGCTCACTTGGTTACACATTTTAAGTCAAGATTTGAGGTGCATCTCCATAAATCTTGGACATAAGCCATTTGGGGGCATTCAGAGTGTGACCAGCAAGTTGAGGGAGGTTTTCCTCCCCTCTACTCTGCTTCAGCAAGGAGTACACCTGGATTACTGAGTCCAGTTCTGGGATCTCCAGTTCAGGAGAGAGTCCAGGGAAGGCTACAAAGATGCTGAGGAGGCTGGAGCTTCTCTGTGAGTGATTTGCCATTGGAATGGGCTGCCCAGGGAGGTGATGGAGTCATCTCCCTGGGGGTGTTCAAGAAAAGACTGGATGGAGCACTTAGTGCCATGGTCTAGTTGACTGGATAGGGCTGGGGGCTAGGTTGGAGTGGATGATCTTGGAGGTCTCTTCCAACCTGGTTGATTCTGTGATTCTGTGAAAGGCTGAGAGCCCTGGGACTGTTTAGCCTGGAGAAGACTGAGAGGGGACCTGCTCAGTGATGATCAGTATCTAAAGGACAGGGGTCAAAACAGTGAGGCCCAATTCTTTTTGCCGGTGCCCAGCAACAGGACAAGGGGCACATGAGGAAAAACTTATTTCCATTGGGGGTGGCAGAGTCCTAGAGCAGGCTACCCAGAAAGGTTGTGGAGTCTCCTTCTTTGGAGAGGTTCCAGATCCTCCTGGACAGGATCTGGGCACCTTGCTGTGGGTGACCCTGCTTTATCAAGGGAGGTGGACTGGATGATCTCCAACCCCCACCATGCTGGGAATCTGGGATCAAATGATTTCAAAATTTTGAAGGAGCAAGTCACTGGAAAGCAAGATCTAGCATCATCTGCAGAGCATGTCAGGTGAAGCTGACATTTCTCATGTAATTAGAAATACAGCCCAGTAACAGTATGACACTGTCTGATTGCATTGAAGAAATACTTGTTTTGTTTTAATTTACAGCCAACTGCACAGGAGTTGAGGACTTTAGTGATTGCCTGAATGTTACTGACAACTTCTGTCCTACCAATGTTACTTGTCAATGTAAAGACGAAAAACCTTTTTGCAGGTAGGATCTGGAGCTGGTTCATTTAAATGTGTGCTATGTACACTCAACTTGTCAAATGAATTCTTAGTGATGAGCTGAATTCAGACTCCACAGTGTAATGCATGAAAGAAGACACTGACTTTCATTCACAGTCTGGACAGAAAGCATCAAATCTAGGATCTGAGTGCAGCATTTTCTTTTTTGGGAATATCTGTAGCCATGTAGTTCACAATCCAGGTCATCATTTTAATCCTCTGTTTTCACATGCTTGCTGGTGTCTCAGATACTTTCCTTTAGAACCAGATTATGCTGTGTAATGGCAAGTCAGGGTGTTTTTTCTCAGGTTGATCACTTTTTTTTTTGAGTGAAAACCTCAAATGTCTTCCTATCCGGGTGCCTTTCGCAGGAGGTGCATTAGTGTCAAACGACAGACGGCAGTGTGACATTTCAGTTTTATCTGTATAGGCTGTTCGAGAAATTCAGTAGTGTTGCCCTGCTTACAGCTGGCAGAGAGATCTCTGACCTGACCCATGCTGTGACGTGGGTGATACACCCTGTTCTCAACAGAGCTTCCTATCTTAGACTTACTGGAACAATGAGTCATAGAACCATGGAATGGCTTAGACTGGAAGGAACCTTAGGTCATCTACTCCAACCTCTCTGCTATGGGCAGGGACACCTCTCAACTTGGGCTTGATTTATCCAGATCCTGGCAAAGGTCATTTGCATCAAATCTAGAGTAAGGTGTCTGTTACTAAGATAATATTTAGGCAAGCAGGAAAAAAAACACTTTATTTCATGACCCCTGCAGTATTCAATAATAACTAACAATATTGCTAAATATTTTACTGTTTTGACACTACTTCTTTTTAAACTCGAGTTATGATGCTAAAAATGTAATTTTATTTACAGATGTGATTACTTCAGATTGGACTGGAAGGAATATTGGTACATGGGCCCCAAATGTAACCACCTTTGGAACACTCTAGATTTTATTTTAGTAGCTACTCTTCCTGGAGTAGGACTGGTTCTCATAGTTGTGATAATATTTTCCTCTGTCATCTGCTTAAAAAGTAAAAAGGCTGGGTAAGTCAAAAGGGGGGTTACAATCCAAATGGAAGTAAAGCGAAAGAAGCCTGGTATTTTGATCAGTTCTTAACCTCTGGGCATTTAAACCAACAGGCTTGCCGTGCAGTGTCCTCTGCCAAAGTCCTGCACACACAGTGTAAAACTAAATCAAAGCATCTTCCTCAGCACCAAACAGTTACTCAGCGTTTGACTGCTCTGTGCAGGACTTCACTCTGCATCATTGCTGCTCTTCTTTAGGTCTTTAAAGTTTTAAAGATTGATAAGCACATTTACTGCTTTAACTCACAACTACCAAGTCTGCCCTGCTGATTGATTTGCTCTTAAGGGTTGGCTTTTTTCCCACAAGTTCTTTAAAAAAAACCCACAAGCTAATAAGGTAAATAAACATTGATAGGAACCTTGGTGGTTAAGCACAATTTCTCCCATTCTTTGGTCCTAGGAATTGGCAATTTGAGCTGCTTTTTGCTTTGAATGCTTTATCTTTCTTTTTCTCCCATCTGATGCCTGTCCCAAATACAGACAATAAGTGTTTCTTCTTCTTTCATTGAGCTCCATTAGTGTGTATCACTGGCACTCCCTTTGACACAGAAAAGTGTGGTAATACATAGCTGTGGCATAGTCATTGCCACAGCGCATCTCAACCTACCACACAGCTGCTGATCCGATCTGCAGTACAAGAAGAGTTGCCAGAAGTGTTGCAAGTGCTCTAACTTCATGTCGTTCCTCCACGCAGGAAGCAGAGAGCTTCTCCATACTCTGAAGCACATCACAACCCTGCATTTACTGCTGCGAGAGATGGTAACTTGGAGTATGGTCACCAGCCAAGGGTAAGAGGTGCTGGCACGTGGGGCAGATCTCATGTTGCCAGTTCTAATGGAAGGCAGGCATGATTTTGTGATTCAGCTGACTGGTATATGATTTGGTATATGAATAGTTGTCTGGTAAAATTAAAGGTAATTTGAGTTTAAAGTCTTCCTTCTGTTTGCTCAGTATTTGATTTCCAAGAGCATCTAATGCATGTGAGAAAGTGAAACTCTTCATCAAGGCTGAAGTTAATCTAGTTTGTACAGGAGAAAACAAAGAATGAGGGATTCATTTAAAAGGATGTTCAGCTAAATATTTCCTTTTAGAGCAGTTAGAAGACCAGCATTAAAAAGAGGGATGACATGGATATGAGTTCAGGCTACATGCTGCAACCTTCTGTCATTACTGTGCTGTCCAAGCTGCTGGGTGAGCTGGTTCCAGCCTGATCATCTTGTGGTCACTGAATGCTGTTACTGGTACTAGTGCCTGTGCAAGGAAAGGGGCAGGAGTGCATGGCCAGAAGGGAAGAGTTCAGTAGGCTGCCCAGACTGCAGTTTAAGCTGCTCAAAGCCATGCCTCTGGTTTCATTTGGCTGTTTACTAATGATGCTTCACCAGAGGAAGGACTGGCTGTTTGTCTTGAAGGCTCTTTGCTTGTTTCATTGCTGCTGTGAAGGCAGCCACAGCCTCAAGTCCAGCTCAGTCAGTTAATAACTTAGAGTTACAGTGATACATTGATAGTACTTCAGGTATTTACAGTTTGCCTTCTCTATGCTTCCATTACTGGCTGTTCCCAGTGCATTAGGAAGCCTGACTCAGTTTTCTCTGTTCCTATATTCTACTTCTCTATGTGCAAAGTACATTTTGCAAGTACAGGATATGTCAGAGTGCAGAGAGAGAGGCCTAGTAAAGCTTTGATCTATGTTGTTTACTTCAGAGGCAAGAAATCAGCCTTACTTTAGTAATTAAGATGTATGTGGTCACCAGCTGGTGCTGAGCAGCGTAACTGCACAGCTGAGTTAAGGCAAACTTTAAGTGCAAGCTAAAAACCTGACCCTTTGTGAATAAACACCAGACAGTTCTGCAGGCCCATGGCCTCAGATTCAAACTTCATGGAAGTAGAAGTGTTTATTTCAAAGACATTTTATCCAGTTGGGAGGAGAATGAAAATGTACAGCACGGATCGAATTGCAGCAACATGACCCTTCTTTCCTGGTCGTGCTCTGAGTAAGACTTTCCACTGATACTTCTGGAGCTTAGAGGATGATCAGTGCAGATGAGGAGATGGGTATGGCTGTACCAGCTGTATTGTTTACCTTTTTAACCTCTCACCTACGTAATCTCCACATGGTAGCACAAACTGCTTGCAGAACAGAAGTGCTGTTGGCATAGTTTTAGCTGTGTTGGTTCAAATTCCCTACAACTGAGTTAGGTTTGGGTCTAAAAAATTGAACCATTTCCTGCTTTGTTGGTTCTTTTTCCCCCTTTCTTTTTCCCCCTTTCTTTTTCCCCCTTTCTTTTTCCCCCTTTCTTTTTCCCCCTTTCTTTT
>WAAF01017100.1:0-78817 GCA_013400475.1 Tricholaema leucomelas | reverse complement strand
CCCCCCTTTCTTTTTCCCCCCTTTCTTTTTCCCCCCTTTCTTTTTCCCCCCTTTCTTTTTCCCCCAGGAGAAGCTCCTTTAGAACAAATATTGTTACCTTTGCAACATTCAGAGTACACAAAGTCATTTATAGCATGTCAAAGGTGATCTGTAACAGCTGGAATGTGAACTTCGGTCCCCAGGGGGCTAGGTGCTGCCTTTTTGGTCAGGCTAACACTCTGCTATGCTGGTGTTCTCCGTTTGCCAACATGTGCTTCATAGCAGAGATCATTGCTTGAACTAGTGGATATCAGAAGAAAAGATGGATTAATGCTGTTCAAAACAAGGACAGAAACATGGAAGGGAATGTATTTGTGTACGTGTGTTCATTTCCTCATCCAGTTTTGCATATTAAGCAGCGTAGAAGTGAAGGTGACAGTGTAGGCTGACTGATATGATAATCAAGTCTGAAATACTATTTCCTGTTAAAGATATTTGCAAAGTTCCAGTGCCTTAGAAATGCAGTGGGGGAAAGAAGATGACGCCTGAGCTCCACTTCACCAGGAGATGGTGCTGTTTAAGTTTTAATTCCCAATTTCGTTCAAGCGATGCTGGCGTTTTCAAGGTGTGAATTAGTCCCAGCCCTGCACTCTTCCTTAGGGGAACAGCGCAGCTGTCAAAGGAGCTGCTCTGAGGAAGGGCTGCAGTGCTTACTGCTTTCTCGTGTTGTGGATTGCAGCCCTCAGGCAGCCCATGGGATGCTTCTGCCTGCCTCATCTCCTTGCTAGATGTGGTCAAGAAAATAGGAGCTTGTAAAAAAGCACACTAGAAACTGAGCTTTTACTTGTGTGCCAAGAAACCAGGCTGGCGCACATATACATCGCTCTGTGGTCTGCAGAGCCCTCACCAAAGCTGTCTGAGGGAGGCAGGGCAGGAAACTGAAATCTGCACCTGATGGCATCAGCTCCTGCTGATGAACTACCCAGAACACAGCTTCTCCCCTGGGGGTTTTGAAAATAGCTGCAGATCACTTAATGTTTAAGCAAGGGATGCCTTTATCAAATGAACATCATTTACATCACTTACTAGTTTTATGACCTCTATAGAATATTTACTTCATTTTCTTCATGATGTTTTCCTTCTTCCTGTAGCAATGTGTTTGGCAAGGCAGCAGCCAATCTTTAAGTTACTATATTCACAGGATGTCAGGGGTTGGAAGGGCCCCAAAGAGATCATCAAGTCCAACCCCCCTGCCAGAGCAGGACCATACAATCTAGCTCAGGTCACAGTTGATTGTAATTGTTGATCACTGTATTTAGTTTAACGTTTTGGCTCAGTTTTGCACAAATCAGGGATAAAACCACTGCTACTTAGGGAGTGGCATCTTTCTGAAATGCTTAATCATGAAAGACTCAACAGACCCTTAACAGTTTACATAAGTGTGCAGCATTCACTGGCTGGCTGTTTCTCTGTCCTGTCTTGCAGGCTTTATGCAGATATGTAAGGGCTTTTCTCCTGTAGAGCCTTAAATAAATTGAGCTGATATGTTTGAAAATATTCATAGCAAACAATGTGTTTTGTACCTGATAAATCAGTTCGTACAGCTCCATAGCTGCTAACACTCTGTACACGGGCAGCTGGTTGTGTCATCTGCTGTGATTTTGCTGTGTGTAACCACCTGATCCCTCTATGTACAGGATAACTCTAACTGGATTGGACAAATTCCAAAAGTTGTAGTAAGAAGACAAGACTCTGATGCCCCAAGTCCATCAGAGAGTTACAGGTATGCTGCTGGTTTTCTGTCTTTCTGCCCATTTTCACTTTAGACACTGATCTGGAGTTTAAGAATTACTTTGAGGTGTTACCAGTGGCACAGAAGCTAGCAAAGGTCCAGTAAATCCAGGCCAAACTTTGGACTGGATTGTTCACATACATTTTTGTGGCTTGAGTCTTGATAGAAAGAGGTGATTTTTATGTTGTTTGGTTGGTTTGAGGGTTGATGTTTCTTTAATTACTCTCCTCTTTGCATAATTCCAAGAGCATTGCTGGAGTTCTTGGATTCTAGGAGTTGTAGGGCTAATTTGTACATTATTAACTATATATGAGCTAGCACACGGGATTAAATTGATCAGCTTGCTGTATAAGACTTAGTTTGTTTTCCCACTGTATGACCAGAAAGAAGAAGTCAGTGTGTGTTTCTCTTTTCTGAAGCTAAGTCCTAATGTACTAATTTATCCAAAAGCTTGTATGGTTTTCCTCTAATAACTACAAGTATATCAGTTTTCATTACTTTTTAGAAACACAGTTTCCTTAGTTGTATTTCTTTACTTTAATCCTCTCACTAGCACCAGCCACCTGTTGTAGCTCCTACCCACAAGTTTTGCAGAGAACTTGTTTGCCATGAGGCAACTAAATTACATCAGAATATTGTAATCAGCAGGCTTGGACTGCAGAAACAGACTAAAGCTTTCTGGTATTTCAGTCCATCAGGGAGATCTGATTTTTTTAATACAGAATCAGAACAGCTTAGGTTGGAAGTGACCTCACAGATCATCTACTCCAACCTCCCCACCGTGAACAGGGACAGCTCTCAACTAGACTCAGCTGCTCAAGGCCTCATCCAGTCTGGCCTTGAACACTCCCAGGAGGAGGAATCCACAACCTCTCTGGGCAGCCTATTCCAGAGTCTCACCACCCTCATAATGAAGAACTTCTTCCCAAGATCCTGTCTAATCCTGCTCTGCTCCAGCTTCAAACCACTCCCCGTTATCCTGTCTCTAGACGCCCTCATAAAAAGTGCAGCCTTCCTGTAGGATCCTTTCAAGTATTGGAAAGCAGCTCTGAGGTCCCCCTGGAGTCTCCTCCAGGCTGAACAACCCCAGTTCCATCAGCCTATCCTCAAAGCAAAGGCATTCCAGCCCTTGGATCATCTTTGTGGTCTCCTCTGGATGCACTCCAACAGCTGTGTGTACCCACGATGAATTAAAACATTTTCAAAATCATCATAGGAATGTAGAAAATGAGATATTATGGCACCATTCAGTGGGGGAAAAAGAGTATGTTGCTTCTTTAAATTAATTTTTATCTGTGGTTGCAGAATAAGGGTTTGATCATAAAACAAACTTAGAAAAAGCTGAACATTTGGATGATGTTACTGCCTCAATGTCATGCATGCAGTAGTGAGCTCTTTTTATGTTAAACTAATACTTGAGTGTTAAACTAATACTTGAGATAGTTTGCAGTGTATTACTACACATACTTCAGTGACCTCTTGCCTCTCCTTTGCATAGGCACATGTATTCTCAGCCACCGAGGAGACTCGATTCAACCCCAGACTATGCTTCTAGCCAGCACCCTCAGTATAAGCAGTTTAGGGATGATTTGCCCCAAGGAGGTTACGCA
Organism: Tricholaema leucomelas; assembly: GCA_013400475.1. Lineage (NCBI taxonomy): Eukaryota > Metazoa > Chordata > Aves > Piciformes > Lybiidae > Tricholaema lacrymosa > Tricholaema leucomelas. The sequence continues at coordinate 75,436 of WAAF01017100.1, read as the reverse complement.
GAGGGGAGGCAGTATCGGGTACGTATCAACAGCCTCCCTGTGCATGTGTGCTGCAGCACCTTCTGGCTTGGCACCGAGTACAAATGATCATCATTCAAACTGGTTCTGATTATGTCGCTAAGTAAAGATGTGAGCTAATGAAAAGACTAAACCCACCTTTGCTACAGGGGTGTTTCCTTCAGGAATATTCTATACTTGCTAATTCCAGTCTGGACTGGACAAGTTCTGCAATGTTTTAATCCCTTTCTGAGTTGTTTAGACTTAGATACTACAGCTCACATAAAGAGGGCTGGCTGCCCAAGACAGCCCCTTACGAACAGACACTGCAGTCAGTATAGAGATCCCTGCAGCTCTGGCAGAGGAATTACTGGAATTCTCTGTTCTAATTTCCTGTACAGTGAAGGGTTCATATGGCTGACATGAAAAAAATAAACACCTTAAAAACTCTGTGGCCATTTCAGCAGTACTGCTGGTTCATGCCAGCATGGCTTGTGCTTTCACTAGAGTGCTGTGAAAGGTCACAAAGCATGCTGAAAACTTCTGAACTGGCAATATGTAAGAGTGCTACCTCCTGAGGTTAACAACTGTCTCATTACAAGACAAGAGCAGAGTAAAGGGGACAAAATAAGGATTTTTCCTTGCAGAGCAGTAGTTCTGCTCTGTGGATTTATCTGGTAAAGATTACTACAGGGTCAAGAGAAACGTAGGTGGCCGTGTCTAGCCATGTTGTATCTTCTACAACAGCCCTGTGATTTCTTTGGCTCTCCTTTTTAGGCCACAGAAACTTCCTTCAATTTTTGGTGGTTTTTTTTTGGTTTTTTTTTTTTAACATCTCAATAGCACCAAAACCATTCTGCTGCTCCTGCTTCTTGCTGGCCCTCCTAAGGTGTTCTTAAATATTTCAAAGCCTGCAGTCTGCGTGTGCAAAGTTTTAATACCTTCAGTTGTTTGCATGCAAATGAGCTGTTGGTGAGTGCCCACTCAGAGGCACATCCATCCAGACATATAATAAATACATAAAGGTAATCAGATTATTTTAATAGCAATCATACCAGGGAGGATGTGGCACCCTACTGATTGAATTCCAATCTCTTTACAGAAATACTAAGCACCAGTGCTTCCTGTATCTGAAAGGTCTTGGAATGCTGCTGATCAATGGATGATCCAAATGCTGAGAGATCAGTAAGACCCTGTGGGCTGGGACACAGAGGAAGTAGCACCAAAAGTATTGCAGAAAGTCACTGTAAAACAGAATGTGGTGTTAGTATCTGATTTGACCCTGTAATTGATGACAGCTTGTTGTGAATACCTACTAAAACCATAAAGTCATTTTGATTGGAAGAAACCCTTCAGATCAAGTCCAACCCAGCACTGCCAGGCCACCACTAAACCATGACTCTCAGCACCATACCTACATGCCTTTTCAATCCCTCCAAGAATGATTTTATAGTTCATACAGCTGCTTCTAAGTATTTCTTGGTTGCACACCTTATTGGTTGATTATTGATTGTTGCACATCTTATCAGGACACAGTGTCCTCTCGCAATCAGCCATATGTCTCGTGCCTAAATGACAAGAAGCACCTATCACAGAAAGCTGTAACACTGCCCTTCCTCAGAAGAAACTGTGAGAATGGAGAAAGTCTTCTCAAATTTCAGCATGAGAAATGACAAACCTACACACTAATCACTGTTCCTTGATTGCTCCCCAGGATGGTTTCTCTCCATATCAAAGGGAAAGGAGGTTGTATTTTTTTCCTGCTTCTCAGGAAGGTTTGTCAAAGACAGCTTTTGCCAGGTGCAATTTTTGTTTCTCTGTGCCATTTGACTCTCACACTGATTTGTGATCTTTGCTTCATTCTGTGTCATGATGTCCTTTCTCGTAAGGGTGAGCTATGGTTCCAAATCTAATGCTGTTAGTAAGATCATGACTTTCTCTTAACTGTAATCACAAAGACTCTTTATAGCATGTAGAGCCTGCTGTACCCTGAGTGGCATTGCTTTGGTTTTCCTCTTAAAGAGCTGACATCTAAAGAAAGAAAACAAATTACACACCATTCTGAACTGTGCAGTAGGGATCTGTGTTCTTGCTGCACCAGTGCCCAGTAACAGGACAAGAGGCAACAGGCACAAATTGGAATACAGGAGGTTCCATCTCTACGTGGGGGAAAAATTCTTTCCTGTGAGCACTGGAGCAGGCTGCTCAGAGTGGTCATGGAGTCTCCTTCTCTGGAGAGATTCCAAACCCACCTGGACATTGTGATCCTGGGCAGCCTGCTCTGGGTGCCCCTGCTTTAGTGGTGGGGTTGAACTAGATGATCTCCAGAGGTCCCTTCCAACCCCCACCATGCTGGGAATCTGTGATTGCCTGCACTTCAGTAGAAGGAAAGGCTTTGCTCAGGCATTGCCACGCAAGCGCCACTGATGCTGGCAGCATTGTACAGACATAACCAACATACTCTGCTTCCCACTATTGCAAGGTGCATCAAACACTGAAGTACTAACACAGCAATCTCACCTCATCAGCCCATCCCCTTGTCCCTCGTTTCTTTTTCACTTTGTCTTCCTTTGTCATCTTATTGATACTAACAGCTGACTTGGTTTGCCTTTAAAAACACAGAGGCTTTCTTTGTAACTTGTTTTGTAAATAATGCAAATAAATGAATCTATGGAAAATTGACTGTTTTGCCACTAACAAAGGTGCTGAAGTCCTGGACTTCCCAATTTCTGTTTTAACATTCACATGATATGATTATTTTGCTTAGTATTAGACAGTATGTAAAACTGTAAGACAAAAGCAGCATCTTAAGGTTTTTAGGAAGGTGAAAACATTGACATTTCTATCAGTCAGAATGCTCTCCTGCTCTCCTTGCAGCAGCTTCACGCCTTAACTCCATGCTCTCTACAACTCTGTTGTTGCCCGGACTGTGTTGGCTTTCCAATGCATGTACATTAAGAGTGAAGCCAGAAACCTATTCATACCCCTTCATGTCGCTTCCTGTTCCTTGCAAGTGCATAGGGAATAGGTACAACTTCCTGCTGGGCAGAAAGGATGGCTCCAAAGCTGGCAGTTTGGCTTGGCTCTGTTCCTGAGCTGCCACTGTAGCAGCTGTTCTCTCATCTTCAGCAACAATTGCTTTTGTTTGTTTCGTGTTTGTCCCACAATGTGACAAGTACCCAAAGTGGGTAAGTTTCACTGGTTTTACTTCTACTGTTGTAAGATGCCTGTGGGCATTTAAGTCTGGACCTAGCACACACTGAGGGAGGATTTGCCAACTGTAAATCATCTGCTATGGCATAATTGTCTAATGCTGGCAGAGGAATTTTTCATGGATAGTTGAAATCACAGACACCAAAGTTCATGACAAGGAATCCAAAGATTTTCTGAATGTGGAGTTCATTAGTATCTTGTGAGACTGCAGACAGCCTAGGACAGAGCTTGTACATCCCAGTGCTAAGAATGCTGTAGTTGATTAATGCATAAAGAAGCTATATGTTCATCATAACAACATCTGCACAGCCAGCAGCACCTTGCTCTAGCATTACCAGGGCTTGAAGAAAGAATAATGGCATTGCTTTTCCCTCTCAGCCACTGTTCTTGTTGACAGGCACGCTCAGTAAAAGCATCCACCAATCATCCAGTTATTTTTCAAATTCTGTCAGAAATAAGTGCAAAATGGTTCTGTCTGTTATCTTCAGAAGCATATAGAAACTCTGTTGGCACATCTGTTTAGATCCTAGGCTACCACTTTAAACTATTTTGACCCCAGAAAGTCAGATTCTAATGTGTCAGTGAATTTTATCAGTGAATTGCTTTTTTTTTCTGTCACCTCTTAGGCTCCAACAGTGCCATCATTTACCAGGCTCAGACTGTTGTTGACCTCTAGCTCAGTTTACTAACCTGAAAGTGATCACAGAATTTGAGAGTGTTCAGTCTGATATTCTACCAGTCCTGTGAAAAGGAATAGGAGAAGTGATAAGGCAATCCTGTCAAATAAACATGGTGCTGGCAAGAGAAGAGCTATCTGGAAGGTATGCACTCATGCTGTTTGAATGGAAATGGTTAAAGTTTCACAGAATGACGCTTTCCTTATCACACTTTTTTTGTCTCCTGTTCAGTCTTAGACAAGATCAAGCCTTGAAGGACATCGGCCACACAGTAACCACTGTGGCCAGGTCATCAGACAGTTGTATGTGAAAGGAAGCTGGCTCTGGTGTCACTTGTAACAACAACACTAACAAACACCCTTGTGAATGTGTGCCAGCTGCCAAGCATTGTGCTTTGGTGGTTTCCCTCTCACCTGGAGAGCAGAGAAGCTGTGTAATGTTTTGGAATCTTTGTGTTCTCAACTGAAGGGTAAGGAGCCTTCCAGTATTTGAAGGGGGCCTACAGGAGAGCTGGAGAGGGACTTTTTACAAAGGCATATAGTGACAGGACAGGGGATTATGGCTTCAAATTGGAAGAAGCTGGATTTAAATTAGACATTAGGAAGAAATTATTGCATGTGAGTGTGGCAACACTCACTGGAACAAGTTGTCCAGAGAAGCTGTGGAGGCTCCAAGCCTGGAAGTGTTCAAAGCCAGACTGGATGAGGCCTTGAGCAACCTGGTCTCATAGGAGGTGTCCCTGCCCATGGCAGGGAGATTTGAACTACACAATCTTTAGGGTCTTTTCCAACTCAAACTATTGTGATACTTAGAAGTCCAAGTAGATGCTGGTTTTAAGTGCTGAATAACATCCCTGATGTAGTTACTAAGGTATATTCAGGTATATATTCATGCTAATGAAACTTTAAAAAATCACTATGCAAGCAGTTTCTTCTAATTTACTATCAGTGTCAGGGTTTTCTTGTATTAATCATGTTCTTAAGACCGGTAGCTGGTCAGAATGTTTAAGTACTCAAGCCCATATCTTTAATGCCACAGTACTGTACAGTAACAAAGCAGACAGTCACAGCTGCCTAGCCAAGGTGCCTTCATCCTTCCGGGAGATCAATGATGCTGCATGAATCGATTTGGAACTTCCATGAACCTCTTTTGAAATCTTTTCCTTTCACCATGTTCTTTTTGCATTCCCTCTGGAATGTTTGTATATATGTAGAAATGCTTGAAATTCACCGTGTTAAAAATACAGCTAGATCTGGAGCACCCAAAGGTGTCACCTCCAGCCGGGGCAGGAGACGTTTATGTCCAGTAAAAGGCTTGTCGCTTTCCACCGCTGCGCAAGGCAGCGTGCGCAGGAGGGAAGCGGCAGCCAGTCTGTACCGGAGCAGGGCCCGGGAACGCAGAGGCCACAGCGCAGCCTCGCCAGCCGGCCTAGTGCAAGGCGGCTCGCATGAAACGGCTGATGCTCGTGAAATCACAGAATTAACCAGCAGCATCCAGTCCCACCTATCACCTAACCCTTCTAATTAACTAAACCATGGCACTAAGTGCCTCATCCAGCCTCCTTTTAGACACCTCCAGGGATGGTGACCCTACCACCTCCCCGCACAGCCCATTCCAATGCCAATCTCACTTTCCGTGAAGAATTTCTTCCTAATATCCACCTTAAACCTACCCTGGCATAGTTGGAGGCTGTGTCACTGGGTGCCTGGGAGAAGACACCAACTCCAGCTAGCTACAACTTCTTTCAGGTAGCTCTAAACAGCAGTGAGGTCTCTCCGGAGCCGCCTTCTCTGCAGGCTGCACCCCCCCAGCTCCCTCAGCCTCTCCTCATAGGGCTGTGTTCCAGCCCACTCACCAGCCTTGCCACCCTTCTCTGGCCACGTTCAAGCACCTCAACATCTTTCTTAAATTGAGAGGCCGAGAACTGGACACAGACCCAACCCGCGCGTTTCTGCCTCTGGGAGAGCGGCCGCCCGTCTGAGGCCAGCGGCTGCTTACGCGGAGCAGCCGCCGCTTCTTTAATGTTATTCCCGAGGCAGAGCTTCCTGTCGGTCATAGCAAAGCGAAGGCAGAGCTGTGGCGCCGCGAGAGGAGGCGGGGGGCGAGCCCGCGCCGGTAGCCCCCTCGCTTGCTCCCGCGCACAGGCGCGCTCGCTGGCGCGGGCAGACTAAGGGCAGCGGCCTCGGCGCGGCGGCTGCGCCTGCTCGGCGCGCGGGGCGCGCAGTGACGTGCGGCGGCAGCAGCCGCCAGGCCGGCGGCGGGGGGAGGGGAGCGGAGCAGGCCGCGCGCGCTCGCGCCCCGCCGCCCGGCCCAGGCTGTGATTGGTGCAGGCCCGGACCCAGCAGACCCGAATGCCAGGCCGCGGCGGCGGCGGACTCCTGCGGCCCGAGCCGTCTCCCCCCGCCCGGGCCCCAGCCCGCGGTGCGGCCGCCCGGCGCGGGGACCCCGCACAGGTGAGTCGAGGCGGCGGAGCGGGGCCGGCGGGGGGGATGGGGACAATGGAGGCGGCTAGGCCTCGCCGCAGGCCGCGCCCGAGGCCTGACAGCGCCTCCGCGGCCGCCGGCGTGTCCTGCCGCAACCCCTTCTCGACGGATAGGCGAACTTCGGTCGTCGCCAGCTGCTGCGGCACCAGGCGGCCGCGGGCGGGCGTCACGGGTGGGCCCTGCCGGCTGAGGGGCCTTTTCGGGCGGCGAGAAAATGGCGGAAAACAAGATGTCGGCCGGCGGGGCGGGGAAGGCTGCGGCTCCGCGGGCGCTGTGTCGCCGGGACAGGGGTTATCCCCGCCTCCCCGTCCCGCGGCCGCCGGGGGCCACCCGGCACCCCTCCTGCAGCCGCAGCCACGGGGCAGGAGCCTGGTGGCGGCCTGGAAAAGCCGAACAGGGCTGCTGCGCTGAGCGGGAGGCCGCGGGGTGCGGCGGCGCCTTCCCTGCGCCTTGCTGCGGGCGGCGGCCCCCTGCCGCGCCACCGCCCTGTGCCCTCCACGGGCTCCTTTGTCTTCGTGCTCCCGCTCCTCCCTGCGCCGCCTCCTGCCCGCCTTCTTTCCGCGGCGCGGCGGGACCGCTGCGTCTTCGCGGCGCTCGTCTGCCCAGCCCCGGGCATGGGGTGTCCGGCGCCCGCGGCGGCTGCCTGTCGCCTTGCGGTTAAGTCAAGCGGTCGGCGGCAGCGGGCGGGGCAGGCTCCGCGCCGGGCTGCCCGGCCGACAGTGCGGGCTCACCCGTCCCACTGTCGCCGCGCCTCCGCCGCCCGGCGGCGCGCCCGATCCGCGAGCACGCGCGGAAGGGCTCAGCTCCGCTTCCGCGCCTTTCCGCGGCCGCGCAGCCTCCCCGCTGTGCCGCCGTGACGCTCACTTGTCGAGCGGCAGGATCGCCGGCCGGACGGCCGGAGCCTTGGGAGCTGCGGCTGTGCGGTGCCTTTATGTGGCTGTCGCCCTTCTTTGCCTGTGATTTCTATGCGGGAAGTTGGTTACTGCCGTGGATGTAACACGTAGATGTAAATTCATCTCTTTTATTAATTGATTTTAAAGCCTCGAGCGCGTTTCAGGCAGCAAGACGACGCTCTCGTCCGTTGGTTTTGTCTTTGTCCTTTGCAGTGGGTTTAGAGTGTGGATGCTTTATAGGTGACCACAATAAAGGACTTTAAAATTGATATGTTGGTTTTTAATACCCAGTCGTCATCTGGCAAGGGTTCGTGTTATTCTGCGCGTTTATTTTATGCATTGGGCTCTGCTCAAGATTTCTGCGTGAGCAGGATGTTTCACATTGCGTTTCTAGTGGTTGCTGCATTAAAAATTACAGAAAAACAAAGCGAAACTCGTGACTTGTCTTCGGGGAATGATAATTCTCTTGTATTTTTCTTGAACTTGTGTGTTAAGAGATAAAACATTTCTTGGATTTTTCAACTACAGATGAGTTTGTATGTTGTGTTGCGTTGCTCTCTGAGCTTGGTCCTTTGGGCTTGATCAAAATGTCAAATGCGGCGTAGGAGTATCTGCAACTCTTGACAAAGTAGGATGTTGTGGTTTATTATATGTAAGCAAGACTTAAAAATGATTTATCAGAAATTCACTCTTTTAAAGGAGGATTTAAGAGCTGGCCGTGCGTCTGTGCTTTATGTGAATATGGATTGCCTGAACATACTGGGAGTAACTGTATGTGTAAATGGGGAGGTGCTGAGCATTTGCAGGACCACACTGTTTAGAATATAACCAAATATATTAAATACGTCTTATTTATGTAAATTGATAATTTACATAATGTGTAATGCTAATGTGATTAGCATTTTGGTAGAAATATTTCTGTTATTTTAAACACGGCAACAATACCTGGAAACCAGAATAGTGATTGGCAGCTTCGTTGTACCTCTCAGTCCTGGCAGGGGTTAGATGTGTAGAGCCATTAAGTTATTTCCCTCCTCCTTAAAATGTTTTGCTGAAGGTCTCTCGATTTAGGATGTTTTCTGATATCTTTCTCAAAAATAAAAAATATTAATGGTTATTTTTATAGGAAAAGTGAGATTAAAAATAAATCCATGTGCATACTAAGATAAGTGTTTGTAAGGGCCTGAGCCTTTAACAGTTTTTTGGTTGAGTTGCCACTTTTGGTTCTTAGGTAGTCCTAAGCTGCTAACCACTATCTTTGCTTTTTAAAAGTACCATTTACAATAGTAATTTACAGCAGTGCTCCTACCTTTAGACAGAGGGGTCAGATACCCTTTTTTTTCTTTACTCTAAATAATTGCCTGATCTCAGCCCTGTCTAAGGAAAGTCTTTAGTATTAAAAAACTGAAATAGGCTAAACTTCTCCCAAAGCGAGTTAGAGAACTGCAGGTTGGTTTTGGTTGGTTGATTTGTGTGTTTTGTTGGGGTTTTTGTTGTTGTTTTAAAGATACCTACAGATTTTAAAAATGAAACCTTGAAACATTATTCAGGGAGCCCCAGGTTAGGTTTCATGAAATTCTTCATTTTGGGGTCTGCTGCTGATGTGCTGCTTTCTGCTGCAAGATGGCACACTAAAATTAAAAAAAAAAAAAAAAAAAAAAAGAAAATATTAATAGAATGATGTCAAGTGATACTATGTTATTGGCTGATGCTAATAAAGCATTTTTTGCAACGTTTTCATCTACTCCAAAGAGAAGGGGAATTGAGAGAAAAAAATCTCGAGCTATTAATAGGGGTAAGAGGGGTATGGATGTGTTCGTGATTGGGACAGTGTACAGAATTGTGCCTTTCTGCCTTATTTCTCTTTCTTTAAAACATGATTGGACCACTCTAATTGTGTGGATATGACACAGTGTACTACAGAAAGAAGCTGTGAAGAACCACAGTTTATAGTACATTTTTTTCTCTTTCACTAAAAAGATTAGCATACATATTTGTTTGAAAACAAATCCTCTGTAGTACTGAAATCTGTAAGCAGAAATACCCACTTGTGTCAGAATTGTATGCCTGCTTTGTGGTGAGTTGTTCCCAGCATCAGCAGTGAGGGGATCTCCTGCTGCCACTACGTTCCATTAAGACCCAAAAGTAGATATATTAAAAAAAAAAAAAAGTGATTGCATAATTGGTGCAACTCTGTCCTTTGTCTGCATTGGGAGTTTAGAGACATGTAGTTGATGCAGCTGGTATCCAACAGTTACTTCACTGAGGTACAGCTTTCGCATGTTTATAGCCAGGGTGTCATTATCCATCTCTGCTTTTGGTGGAATTTTAAGTTACTTATAGTGCTGTATGCACAGAAGCTCTTGTTAATTTTTATAGTTGTGATAGCTTGGGGAGAAATACTCCTCGTGGTGATAATTTGCTTTCCTAGCAGAAATTTAATTCAAATTAACATTGTGGTCCAGTATGTAATATCTTTACACATCTAGTTGTATAATATTAAATTAAATTGCTTATTGAGAAAAATAGAAAAGCCTAGCATCTTCGAAAAGCCTAGCATCTTCTTCCCATAATCTCAGTTTTATATAGTTTAAGATAATTTTTCATACTCATTTACATTAAAAAGAAAGATTAACTGAGAGCAGAGAGCTGTGGTCAGGAAATTGTGGAGGATTGCATTAATTCTGAAACTGCCACATTAAATTAGCCATTTATGGTCTAGGGCTGTATCTGACTTTGTAATGGCAAGTACTCATTAGCTGCAGTAAGAGTTTCAGATGGCTGTGACAGTAGTTTAGGAGTGGCAGCATTGCAGTCTAGTTCTTGACGTGTTTTGTGATTCTTACAATGGGGAAAATTTGATTTTGGAGCTAAAACTTAAAACTGCATTGACATTTGATTGGATGGATGGAGTTAGGTTAGTTAAATCCTTGACTGCTTTCCTCGTTGATCACGTTTGATGTGGTGTTTTATACTACTAGCTGCTCTGTTGTGACACCATCAAGAAATTACACTGGGGAATTCTTGTATCTCTGCAAGAATGTTGTATTGTGTTCATCTCCAAGAGTTAGTGTTGTGGGTTGAAAGACAGAGAGAAATAGGTTTGAGCAAAGAATACAGAGAAGAAGTGTTGAAAGATTGATGGTGATGCTAGGTGATGCAAGGTCTTTGGATCTTTTGTGTTCTCAGTTAAATTGAAACTTCCTTGGGGTGGTCAATGACTTTTCATTGCAGACCACTTGCTGCTTCTCCACTTGAGGATTTCTACAGTATAAAAGAAGGAACAACATCTGCTAAGTTGCTTGCTTTGTATTTTGTCATATTGAAAAAAACCCAAGAACAAAATCAAACCTATCCAGCATGTGTGCTGCCCCTATGTAGAGCAGGTATTGGGAGGTCATTCTGCCCCTGTACTCTGCACTGGTTAGACTGCACCTTGAGTACTGTGTCCAGTTCTGGGACCCCCAGTTTAAGAGGGACATTGAGATGCTTGAACGTTTCCAGAGCAGGGCAACGAGGCTGGTGAGAGGCCTCGAGCACAGCCCTACGAGGAGAGGCTGAGGGAGCTGGAGGTGTTTAGCCTGGAGAAGAGGAGGCTCAGGGCAGACCTTATTGCTGTCTACAACTACCTGAGGGGTGGTTGTAGCCAGGAGGAGGTTGCTCTCTTCTCTCAGGCAGCCAACATCAGAACAAGAGGACACAGCCTCAAGCTACACCAGGGGAAATTTAGGCTTGAGGTGAGGAGAAAGTTCTTCACTGAGAGAGTCATTGGCTACTGGAATGGGCTGCCCAGGGAGGTGGTGGAGTCGCCGTCCCTGGAGCTGTTCAAGGCAAGACTGGACGTGGCACTTGGTGCCATGGTCCAGCCTTGAGCTCTGTGGTAACGGCTTGGACTTGATGACCTATGAGGTCTCTTCCAACCTTGGTGATACTCTGATACTGTGATATTCTGCACTGCCTGCTGAAGTGAAGGCATTTAACACTGATAAAAAAAGAGGCAAAGCAGCGTAGCACCGAAGTTGACTTTGGGCAGCATCTCACCTTGGTGGCTTGCTACCTGGCATGAGTGGACAACAGTTTCCATGTGCAGCCTGAGCCTGGTGTGGACTCTAGGGCCTGTTACCAACAGAGCTGTTTTTCAGCAAGCTGCAAAGTAATTAAGAATCCTCACACTTCAGTGCATGGTAGCAGTGCAGGTAACAGAGAGGAATGCCAATTTATCCTTCTCTCTTGTCTTTTATGGAAACACTTTGTAGAAATGTTTGTATTTTCTCTTCTGAGAGCAAGTTCTTGTAGCTGTAGCATAGGAAAGAGATCGAGCATCCTCGGGACAGATGTGGCACCAAAAATCGAGATCTTGGTGCAAATTCAGAGTAAACCAGCCGTGGTTGTGTGGCAGAATTTGAGGGACTGGTGTAATACTAAAAAGATTGAGGAAAATGTAGCAAAGTCTGGCAAAAGACAGATCGGGAGGTGGAAGTCCCTAAGCTTTGAGGAGAATTAAAGAGCCAGAGCAACAAACAAAACAATTGTCAAAAACAAAAGAAAGAATGCAACAAAAGAAAGATGTAACAGTGAAGGGTAACAGTGGGGTGTTCACAAAGAATCGGCGGGCTCTGTTCTATCACAAGCTTTACAGCATCAGTTTCCTGTTTGCGGGGTATTGCAGATAGCTGCCTCGGACCAGCTTTTCCCTGGCAGCAGCAGTGAAGCAGCACAGAAGGGACAGTGTTGGGAGATAGAATTTCTAGAATAACCTGACAGTTTGACATAAAATGTCAACCAATCTGGGCAATGCAGTCCCAGCACTGGAAAGGGGAAGAAAGGCATCAGCGCAGAAGTCTGTTGAGCACTGTCAGCCTTCAGTGGATCATTGATCCACTGGCAGTGAAGACGTTGAAATCAGTTTGCCTTATTATGTTTTGCCTGCTCCAGTGGGTAGTTCTGCACTGTGCATGCAAATCTGACTGAGGGCTGCTTACATTTTCTACCAGGCCTTCTGTCAGACTTTTCAAGTGAAATAGAGGGGTTCATATGTAGCCACTGGGAAAGAAAGTCAACTTCAGCCCTTCTGTTTTCATAAATTCTAGGATTCTATGAAAAATTTATTACACCACTTTTTTTTTCAATGCCTACCTATAATTAAACATAGTGTTCAATTACATTTACATGTTAAAATGTGTTTTGAAATATTGATAGATAAAATACAGTGAAAGAATCTGAAAAAGTGATCCTCCCAATACAGTTCTCAACTGTCTTCAGTGCAGCTGCATACATCCATAATCACCAGCCTTGTATATACAGGGAGAGGTAGAACAAAGATGACTTTTTTGTGCTCATGGCTAGTACATATTACGGTAAGGCTCATAATAATAGCGTGCATGCACTGTTGATGTCCAACTTGCTTCTACAGACAGTTACAGTTTAAGACTAAGTTAACTTCTTGGCAAAGTTTCTGCTTCTAGGTAAGTTACTGTAACTAGGCGCAGTTGCTAGTCGTTACACTGTTGTGCTAACTATGGCCTGGTGCCCCTGCTGATACTGCAGGTGAGATCCTTGCTGTCAGTTGGTGAGCTGTCACCCTATGGAGATGGTCTCATAAAACTGCAAAAAATATTTCACTGGTCAGTATGCAGTGGAAGAACCAAAAGTCGATGCATTTCTTGTGCTTACTGCTCCTAGAAGTAAATGTTGAATTCCGATCTCTGTGTGCCAAAGGTAACTAGAAAGCACTTTCCAGTTAAATTCTACAGAATGTAAACAGAGCAGGCAGTGACCAAAGAACTTAGATAAAAAAACCTCTTAAAAATCCTTACCAAGAATTAGTGACTGTTTGGTTTTACTCACATGTGTAACTCATGTCATGTGCTCATATATGGATGGAAACATTTGCAACATTTTAGGGGAAAAAATAGAAGAATGCAAAGTGGATTGCATGAAGTGCTGCATGCTATTTTCTTCACGTTTTATATAAATATTTCTGTGTTTTCCAGTGTGAAACATTAAAACAAGTCACCACAATAACATTCTTCAATATAAATTCTGCTTTTGCTTTTGTTGCAGTTATTTGTGAATGAACTTAGCTGAATATGGATCCTGGTGGTGGAAGTCTTGGATTGCAAACGCAAGAATCCAAAATGCCTCACACTATGATTATGCAGGATTTTGGTAAATGTTTTAACTATTAAAAATAATCGTTTTTCAAGGTTTTGCTATATGTTTGTAAATGGTACCAGGATGTAGAGTTAACTAATAATGCTCTTTGCGTGACTTTTTGAAGAAAATTAATATTTAAGGTGGTTTAGAATATGTCTTTTTATACTTTGATTGCTGATCTTGAAATGGTTGCTTCCTACAAAATATTGAAGTAATTCTGAAAACAAAGAAGTCTCTGACCCAGAGTACTCTGACTGAGACAAAAAAGTTACCTAGAGTCGAGTGGGTTTGTGGTGCATGTGCTTCTGCTTCCTATCACATTGAGTACTTGTCACATCTTCAACATATGGGAGATGTAAATGACACCCAGTAAAGAATGGAAACCAGCGGGCAAACTTGAGTACTTACCTGGAGTTATTGTCTCCAGGTCTCCTTCAGAGTTTTCAGTAAATGTGCTGGGAAATGATGTTTTTGTCTGTGTGACAACAGACAAAACAGATTATTTGCCAGCAGATTATTATGTAGGCAGCAATTTACAGATTTAGCTAAATCTGCATATTCACATGTGCTTAAGAGCTGTCTGTCAAAAACAGTCTTGGAGCTGCACTGATGTAAGAAAACTTGCTTCTAAATTTTATTTTATTTTTCATGAGCACTACTTTATTTGGTGGTAGTGCTGAATAACCGCAGCAGTTTTGAAGGTTTAGAGAAAGGACAGCAAGAAATCTCCACTTCTTTCTTTGTGGATCTTTCTGCACTATGGCAGGAAATGGCCTTTTCAGGTATTGGGAAGGGCCATGACTTTACTGTAACATGAATTTGTATCCATCAGAGTATACCAAGATAATGGCATTTGCAGTAGAGTGCTGAGGACTGTTCTGAAAAGAAATTTTCTTAAGGTTTTATTAATTAAGATTACAGCTGCCATTTATGTGTGAAAAGAATTCACTGTGCATTCTTTTTTATGTATAGAAAAGTAGTTCACAAACATGACTAGCCAGCCAAGTCTGTTAATGACAAACAGGTTTCTGCTTCTAGCCATTCCTCACAGCGTGGCAAGTGGTTGGAAACTGTACTATAAACATTGCATGCCACTTATTTTTACCAAGGCCTGCACAAGTAAAGGGATAAGAGTCCTTTTATTGTGACAGTAATTAATGAAAACTTCAAGTATGATGCAAGAATTCCGTGAAGATTCAAATTACTAATGCCATGAAGCATTTTAGTGTAAAAGATGAAATTGCAAGCTGGCCTGTAAAGCCTGAGTTTGGGACAAATTCCACATTATGTCTTAAAGAAGTGGCATGATTTGTTTTTCTTAAAGAATACAGGCTGCTTTGGGTACTCTTTCTTGGATGTGTGGATTGTTGAAACGGGTTTGTACATCTGTGTTTAGCTTGTCTGCACAGGTTATCCGTTCTTAGATAAGCCAACAGCTAATGCAATGAGTTTAACACTTTTCTCCTCGTTCATAATTGTTCCATAGTGGCTGGAATGGCTGGCACTGCTCATATTGATGGAGACCATATTGTTGTATCAGTCCCCGAAGCTGTCCTAGTTTCTGATGTTGTTACTGATGATGGAATAACTCTTGACCACGGCTTAGCAGCTGAAGTTGTCCAAGGACCTGACATCATCACTGAAACTGATGTTGTAACAGAAGGTGTAATTGTTCCTGATTCTGTTTTGGAAGCTGATGTTGCTATTGAAGAAGCTTTAGATACCAGTGATCATGTTTTGACTTCTGATCTAATAACAGAAACCGTTAGAGTTCCTGATCAGGTTTTTGTGGCTGACCTTGTTACGGGTCCTGATGGACACTTGGAGCATGTGGTGCAAGACTCTGTGTCAGGAGCCAACTCACCCACAATGGTTTCAGAAGAAGTTCTGGTAACGAACTCAGATTCTGAGACAGTCATTCAAGCAGCTGGTCCTGTTCCTGGCTCCACAGTGACTATAAAAACAGAAGACGATGATGATGGCAAGAGTACGTCTGAAGACTACTTAATGATATCTTGTAAGTTAAACAAAGGTAGATATAAACAGGAGATTATCTGAAGTAGAAGTGGTCTAGTGGGGAGAAGTTACATGACTGGACTCTGCTGCATTCTGGAATTCTCAAAAAGTAGTCTGTTGCCCAGTTAGTTCTTGGTGTCTGGATTTGGGTTTTCTTGATGAAAAGAATCTGTTATCACTGATACAGCAAGAAAGAGAAAGACATTTGTGCTGCTGAGTGAATGAGTGTGCATGTCTGTGCTTCTGAAACTAGGTATTCCTGGAAAGGAAGGAAGACACATGGGAAAGTTAAACATTCCACAGATTGTCAGTATAATACTTTTTCTTTTTTAACATGCAGGTGTTAAGTAGGTCTATGTCAAAATGTCTTGGATTTGTTCAACAAAGAAGTTTTTAAGATACTTGGCTCATAAAGTTTTGTGTGTATATAAAATATTGTTGGTTTAGCTGTATTGGAAGTTATAATTGGGCTTTTCTTGTATATTGTGCTGTTCTGGATTGAACTGGACATGAAAGGGTCATGTGCATTAATTGATCAGCTCTCCAGCACTGGAAAGGAGCTGCCATTGTCCGTTTCCACACAGCATTCAACTCGAGGGAAATGTGTGATCCTATGCTGCATGTTGAGTGATAGCTACTGAAAGGACCTTAGGTATCTTATGTCTCTTCAGTGGTTCAGTGACACTTAAGGTGTCAGTTTTTATTCTTACACAAGTTTTGGAGAAATATATGGTAGTTCATTTTAGATTTTTGACTTGCTGAAATGTGAGTAGGTCAAAACAGATTTTATTTAGTCAGAAGCAATATGTTGAAAAAATGGCAATGCCAAGTGTGTCAAAGTGTCAATCTGTTCCCAGCAAGCTGCATTTATTAAGAGTTTCAAGACAGGGGACATGGCTGGTTAGTGATGATAGTGATTTCAGTCTTTCATACCATTTATGTCCTTAAGGAGAAAAACTATTTTTTGGTATTTGTTCAGTGTAGGGTGGACAGCAGCAATTATCGGTTTTAATCATTCTATCATTAATGCCATGTGTCACTAATAGAAGTCAAAAGGGATTTTTTTGGAAACAGCACCAAAACCATCTCAGTCCACAAGCAAAGTAGACCTGCAACAGAGAATTTCCTGTGTGTTTGTAAATAAAAGAGCACCAGTTTTACAGCCAGCTGTTTCACTGACAAAATTCCTGCCTTCTGACAGAGTACTTAGGATGAGTTGTATTCTGTAACTGCGCTATTGCCAACTGCGCCTTTGTGAGTGTAAGTAAAAGCATCTCTGGAATTCCTTCTGAGGTAGATAAGTGTGGTCGGTAATGGCAGTCACTGCACTTAAACCACAGCATCTTCAGCTTTCGGTACCAGTTACGCCCCTTCCCCAGCTGTGTCAGTTATGTTGGTAGTTTTGTCAAGTGATCTTAAGCCTACCAGTGATTTTTGTGATGTTTTGAAGCAAGTTTGAAATCCTGCTTTCAGCAAATGAGATTTATAGAATCAGAGAATGGTCTGGGGTGGGAGGGACCTCCAAAGGTCATCTAGTTCAACTCCCTCTGCAGTAAGCAGTAAATACGTATCATGCAGCAGAGTAAATACAGATCATTGTGATAAGCTTGAATAATTACACTTGGTAGCTACATTCTTAGTCTGGAATGTTATTTTAATTAGATAATTAGCTAAATTAAGGTACTCGGAGAATCACAGAATTGTTTTGGTCGGTAAACACCTTTTAGATGATCAAGTCCCACCTAGTGCTGCCATGTCACCACTAAACCATGTTTCTCAGCACATCCACACAGCTTTTTAAATCCCTCCAGGGATGGTAACTCCACCACTGCCCTGGGCAGCCTGTTTCAGCACTTGACAACCCTTTCCAGGAAGGAACTTTCCCTGACATCTCACTTAAGCCTCCTCTGCTGCAGTTTGAGGCCATTTCCCCTTGTCCTGTCAGTTACTAGTTGGGAGAAGAGACTGACTCCCACCTTGCTCCAACCACCTGAGAGGTACAATGTACAGCAGTGTTGAACTTTCTTTATAATGTGAACTACACCAAAATGTTTGGGTTTAAAGAATCTCAAAATACTTAGCCGTGCTTTAATGAATTTTGGCATTTAAAAGGAAAACTGTATAAAATGACAGATAATGTCCACGGGGATGCTGCCAGCTGTTCTGTGGAACACATTCTGGAGACTTCTAAAATGCTACATTTCGTCATGAGAAGCTGAGTTGAGTGTGGGGTCTTAACTTACTTCACCCTTTTGTTGGGACTTACAGTTCCAGTACACTGAAAGGTGATTTTTCACCATTTTAGGATGACAAACCCATGTAGGTATTTTATATACCGTTGGTATTTGCAGTTTTGTCTAAACAGTATTTGGGGAATAAGAAGTTTGTCTTGATAGTTCCGCAAAGTAGCGGTGTGTAATTTCTGTGACTGGAAATTTCCACTGAAGGGTTATCCCCAGTCTGTTAACAATCTCTGTGCAGATGAATTCAGCTTTTTAAAATCAGCCTGGTAATCATAAGACTTAAAAACCTTTCTTTGATACATTCACAGCATATGCCACAGGGTACACATGATCCCTTGGTTTAAATCTCCAGACCCCTCATGTGAAAGAGACTTGTTAAAAAGGAAATTGGTACAGAATGAATGCATATGGTGTGATCACGAGCCCAGCCCATCTCCTCTGGAGGTGGGAAGATGCTGCAGGGTGTGTCCCGCCGTGCCAGGGCATGGTTGGCAGCCGTGGAGCTGAAAGCTTCCCCTTTTTTGTTTTTCAGGTTTGCGATATTCAGAGCCACAGCGGATTGCCAGCTCCCGATCCCTGCGCTGGCCCTGCATGCACTATGTTGGTGACCTCATACCCACCAAAGAACAACACTGGAGCTGGCCTTTAGGGGTAAGGTACTGTTCCACCACCACCTCCTTTTTAGTGTATGACAATACAGTGTGACATCATTTGCTAAACATTTTACTATTACTACTCCTCTATTGTAACCTCAAATAAGTCTATCAGACATCAGAGAAATCTGAGTAACTGCTGAGCCACAGGACTTATCTTGCCCTGACGTTAGCCCTATGGGCTCCTATGGTGGGTGTGGTATCACCGGCATAGTGCATGCTGAGGCATCACATGAATTGGGAGCTGGCAATCCACGGTGAATCTGGACATCACACACCTGAAAACAGCAAGGGCAGGTAAGTTTGAAGTTGGAAGCGTGCTGAGTTTTCCTTTGAGTCTTGTCTATTGAGGAGGATTCAGCATAAATAAAAGTTCTCTGTTGTCTTTTTTCAGTTAATTTTGATGAGATAATAGTACGTAGTGCTTTTGGTGGATGAGTCAGATCTGGGAGACACTTTCATAGTCCACTGACATAAAGGAGGCATTCTGTTCCTGAGAGCTGTCGCTGGGAAAAGCCCTCAGCTGCTTCAGTGCTGGTGGTCTCTGCCTGAAGTCCTGTTACTTAACATTTTCATGATCTGTTTTGGTAATAGTCCCAGTATGTTGGAACTTGACAATGATTACATGTCCTTCTCTCTTCTTTTCCTCTTATCTAAATGTGCTTCAAAATTAGATTGAAGCCTTGAAATGTGCTTCATAAAAGACAGCAATTTTTAAGCAGTAGCAGTTGTGGGTCCAGTGTATTTTATTGTTGCGGTCTCGAAGCTAAAGGCAGCGTGAGAGTCTCTAGCAGAATCATTACTCAGTCCAGTGTATAGCTTTCAAATGTTGTTATATTACACTTGTGTTCTTAAGTGATTTTGGAAGCCCTGGATACGCAGGCTTCCTGAGAGGTTTCCATTGCTGTAGCTCAAATTGTAGAGACTGAGGATCTTTGAAAATACACAGGATGGTTGATGGTGTGACGTGACCACAGATTTGAAAAACCATGTTGTAAATTTGCCCTCCTAAGACAAGGCTCGTGTCTTTTAAAGGACAGTGAAGCTCTGGGGGCTTTAATTGAAGTGGTAGAACACAGCATGTGAGTGCACTATGTTCATGTACCTTACTTTATAATTTTGGCTGAAAATATTTTTTCTTCTAGAAATTGTAAAACTACTTCATTTTTTTCTTTATGTGAACTTGTTATGTTGCAGCTGATGTTCTGGTAAGGTAACTATCTACAACAGTGTGTTATTTGCTTATGTTATTTCACCAGACACATAGTGGTGAGCAGTGGTGTGACACCCCTTAGTAGTTAATAGTTGGTTGTAGGCTGCCCAGGGAGTGTTCAAGGCCTGGCTGGATGAAGCTGTGAGCAGAAAAGTCTAGTTGAGAGGCATCCCTGCCCATGGTGGGGAGGTTGAAGTAGATGACCTCTGAGGTTCTTTCCAACCTGAGCCATTCTGTGACTTAATTCTATGAATTTCTGCTGTAATGAAAAGTTCTTATCACAGACATTTGATTACTGCCCATTAGGAACTTAGTGTTGTTAAGTAACCTCCCAGCAGGGCACTATTTATCATCTCTGTTAAACCAATAGCACAAGATGTTTGTAAATTTCTGAGTTTAGAAAAAGTTGATGTTGCTTGAGCTGCAGATTTGAAAATAACTTCACTACCACCTACCCATTCTAAAATTACAGTAGCAGCTTACAATTAGTGATTCTGCCACTAGCCTTTAAATGTTCTTCCTGCATTTTGGCAGCATGTCTGATCATACAGCTCTAAATATATATCATCACTCTTGCCTTCTACTCCTGGTTACCGCCAGTCCTTCCAAGACTCAGACATGCAGTGGAAGTGTTCATTGTACTAGAATTAAATGTATGCATGTCACTGGATAAGAGATGTGGCTGTGGATAATACTAAAAATCAGGAAAGAAAATGGTCTTTAATAGATTTAGAGCAGCAGCACCAAAAATCAGCTGGTGCAGTAATCCTGCCGTAGTAGATGCAAAGGAGTGCTGGTGACCATGTCAAAGGACTGTGCACACTTCTCTGCTGTGGCTTGCTCCTCTGTGGTGTTCATATCTTACCGTTCTCACTGTCCTGAAAGGTAACCTGAACATCATACAGTGCATGCCAGGTTCTAACAGGTGTTTGATATGTTGATGTTGCTGGCAGATTTAGAGTGTTTTATTAAAAAGCAAAACCTCTTTTCCCTAAGATTTTTTTTTCTAGTGATGTGATGCAAGTTTGCTGTTTTTCAGCATTGCAGTTAATCATAAAATGAAACAGATAAAGCATAGCAGTTTTTCCATTTCATTTTCATCAAAACAGATAACTTCCAGAGGTTCTAAAATGAAATTGAATACTTACTTGTCCATGATACCTAATTCTGTCCTCAATAATGTATGATTCAGTCCAAGATTTGTGAAGTAGATTCAGGGTTCCTCAATACAGGAATGAAAAATCCTTTTAGTTGGATAGGTTTCTGCATGGAATCCTCTCTGTGGAGTGGGAACAGCGTAGTTTTTGGGATTGCTAGGATGGATTCCTCCCCTGTTGTAGGATAGGTTCTGAGTCACCTTGCACAACTGCCTGATTTATCTCAGTACACCAGGCTGTAGCCTGAAGTAGTTAGAAGCAGCTCTTGAAGAGCTGCACTGAGAGCAGCAAACTTAAGAGGGGGATTGGGAATGAGCACAGCCATGCCAAGGTAAGCCAGCCTTTTCTCAGAAAACAGCAGTGAGCAGAGTCTGTTCTTGGTCACACTACTGTCACTCTTGATATTAATTGTAAGAATTATTTACCTATTAGGCACGTATTTTAATGTTCTGTGTGCAGTAAATTGCTATTTCCATGAAGTCTTTTGAATTCTGTTTTGTGGAGTTCTGCTGTCTTTCGAGTTCTTTGAGTGTTAGGCATTACACAGGTCTGTGCTGGCCAGCTGCACAGGAATTAGATTCATCCACTGAGAGAAGTGTGTTGGCAGTGTAGGTGTCAGAGAGATGCTTAGTTCAGTGGCCTCTGTATTGGCAGTTTGGGACATATGTATAGATATCTGTGTGAATACCTTCTCTACCAAAGTAGCTTTAGTTCTACACTTTTAATAGCTTTAGTGTCATTTGTGTTGTGAAAGTAATTCTGAGCATTACATATATCTCATATATATGTGGGCAATAGGCAGACAAAATAGAGTGACTGAGTTGCATGCTTAAAGAAGTCAGTTTCACGTAGTACTGTTTGAATGTATTGTTCCTGACTCTGTGAGTCACTTTGTATTATACACCAATCTCCATTAGTGTGTCTGTTTTCAACTGCATAAAGTCATCATGTCTTTTAGGGTGAAGATGTAGTCATGTTTTTGATGCATGCTACTTTAAGTGGGACTGTACTATAGATCATCACCAGTAGTTGCAGTTACTACATTTTGCTTACCAGTATCTTAGAGTAACAAAATGTTTGGGGACTCTTCTACTTCCAACAGGCAATTCTGGGTTAATTTTTAACAATTTTTAGTGAGTGCTTAATTTTACTTCTTGATAATTTTTTGCTAAGTGTGAGAGTTTCAGACATAAGTAATCTAAAATCATAAATTATTGAGACAAGCTCCCTCTTTTGTTCCTCATTCTGTAAGTCTTGTTGAGTTTCCTGAGTTGCCATAGAATGGGAACTGGAGTCTTCTGCAGTCTGTTAGGTCTCTTGAGATTAATTCTTTTGTACAGGCCTTTTATGACCACAAACCTTTGCTGTGCATGAGGATAATAGTAGAGAAAATCATGCTACTCATTACTTTGACTTGGAAAAATGTTTTGGACTTCATTATTCTTCTCTTATCTTTACAGTGGATGATGTTGGAGAAAAATTGGACCATATAGGAAGCACTCCCTTAAAAATCAGTACCGAGGTGGCAAACGATGATGTTGCTAAAGATGATGGTTTTGGTTCAGAAGTTATCAAAGTGTACATATTTAAAGCTGAAGCTGAAGATGATGTTGAAATAGGTATCTTTAAAATTCTGTGCTTTATAAAGTATTTCAGGGTCTTTTTGTTGCTCTTAATTGCATGTAATCCACTGACTGGAATGTTGTGTACAAGTGGTGTTTGTGGAGGCTGCCCATATGTGGTAAATACTGGGAGTGTGTTAGTCTCGAGTTCTTTTTTGATTAGCAGTGTTTATTTTCAGGCAACCAGAGCCCAAATGTCGAAGTGGTTGGGTGTCTGCAGCTGGTTGCAGCTGCTGCTTTTCTCTGACATTGCAAGACTGGCAGCACAGAAAAGCCTCTAAAGTGGATTCCTCTCACTGAACAGTCTTTGATGGCCTTAGTGCAGAAGGAAGGGAAAATTGCTGGAGCTTTGCACACACAGTTGCTTCCAAGCTAACCAAGCAGCTCAGAATTCCTCTGCAGTTCTCTTTCGTTCTGTTTGTCGTAGCTGGTAAAAGCAGAGTCCCCCCAGAATTGAAATCTATGTCTCATTCACAGCCCCGAAGCCACTCACAGGGCAAATCGGTCTGGCTCTGTTCTTCCTGGAATGGGGAAAGGAGTTTATCTCCCATAGATTGGTAGCATTGGCCAGGCTGTGCTGTGAAAATCTCCAGCTTTAGACAGAGCTGTGGATTTGATCAGCACAGTCCTGCAATGACTAACAATGCTGTCACTGTTGTTTCAGAAGCTTGAACTGCTGCTGAAAGAAGCTTTGAGCTGTTTGCTGCCTTTATTTTTCTTCTCTGAGAAAGAAGACATAGTGTCAGCATCAGCTCAAGTTAACAGCAAAACCAGGATCGTTCCAGGGATGATCAGGCTGGTAGCTAGCAGGACAGTTTGCTTTGGTTTTCTCTGTCACTCAGCATTTCAGAATTAGCTAAGACTGCCCTAGGAGTTGCTTGGTATCTTTAGCAGGGTGATAGTGTAGATTTAGGACCCTGTTCATCGAGTCCTTCACAGAGTTGCCAAAGTAGCTTTCCATGCTTTGCTGTCCCGTTTGGAACAGACAGTATCTCATTTGGCTGGAGATTAGTGACTGTTTCTGTAGGGCCCCAGGACTTTGGCTATTTCATGCTTAATGCTTTGACTGTGAGTAAGAGGTTGTGAAGACCACACACTTTGTAAGACCACAGGGAAAGGATCAAGAGAAGCAGCATCTTAGCATCCTTTCTTTGTTCTGGCATCTGTTTCACCTGACACTTCCCATGTGAATTGCCAGGCCCTTCTCTTGAAATACAGTTTCTTTCCCTGGGGATAAGTTGTTAGTTTGAGGGACAGGCAGCAGCAGGAGGAATCAAAGTCTCTTATGACTGAAAACTTAATTTGCCTCAAGGATGTACCGTGAGTGCTTCTGATACAGCCATGAGGTAGTCCTGGCAAACTACCCCATTATTAGTGATGGGTCCTTCCCCTGGGAAAGAGCTGGTTGTATGGTAGGGTATGTTTGCTTCTCAGCATTAAGGAATACAGGACCCAAGGTGAAAGTCTTCACAAACAATGTTGGAGATTCAGTGTTCCCCATTATAGCAGTAGTAGGTGTTCAAGCAGCATCTTCTGCCATTGGGTGTGAATTATATCATCCCAGGTTATGCACCTTGCAATGGAGATTATTTCTCTTTTAACTCTTCAGAGTTACTCAAAGTGTTTCAGGCTATAATAACGACTGAAGTTGTAGATTTCCAAGATGTTTCTCTTGGCTTCCTTGGGATCTGTCTTGTGCTGTCTGGCCAGTAGGGGTGTCTGCTATCTTAGTTGGCCATTTTAGCCACCACTGCCTTCTAAAGCATGAGGGTCACCTTACACTGTATTCCACAGAGACATCACCTATCCCAGTGGGATGTTTTCATCTCTCTTGGGAAAACTGAAATTCCGTGTTTTGATTGCAGAGGGTGAGCTGCTTCTGTTTGGTTGGAAGAAGAATGTTTGGCAAAGTCTCCTATTCACAAAACACAGGCAGTGATTGATCAGTGTGCTGGTTTGGACACAGCTGAGCGTTCTCTGCCAGGACCATTGGTAGTGGCAGGCAAGGACTCTCAATTTACCAGGTGTTAGCTTGTTGTGCTATAATCTGCAGCTTCTCACTGTTCAGTCCCTGAGATGCGTGAAAGGCTGAACGTCAATATTTATCTTCCACCTCTCTCTGACTCAAGCATCAATATCAAAATCCAGGCTGCAGTGTGATCTTCTGCCTCTCTTAAGTCAGTGAGTGAGCCAAAGCTTGTTAGTCCTTTAGAGCAGGACTGTTTGGGCAGTTCTCATTCTTTCCAGGTTCAGACTACTCTCGCCAGGGATTTGGTGCAGCCCTTGCTAGTCTTTATCTCTAGATTATGTATTTGTTGTTGAAGTGATTGGCAGTAACGTTATCTAGAGGTATGTGACCCCGGTATAAACTACTACTCAAGCCTATGTAGTGAGTCTGAGACATAAGCACAATCTTTGTGAGAAAAATTACCTAAGGTGAATAAGCAGGATTTTGGAAGAAGAAGAGGGGTAAGAATTAGTTGTTCACGTGTCAAGTGAATTAAAAGCCTGTGTTTGGAGCGGGATTAGAATTAGAGTCCTTTCTTTGGTGGGCATGGGCAGCTTCACACCTGAGCTACTGCTAGCATGAATCAAAGGCTCTTGATTGTTCTGGGGTAGTGGTTGTTCAGTCTTGAACCTACCAGGACCCACAGAGGAGTCCTTTTCCTTAGCTGCTCCCAAATGTTAACCTTACGTGGTTTTATGACAGACACGGGTGTAAAAGTACTTGGTTGGAGTTTTATGAAATGGGTTTGTTGTACATAAGAAAAAAATACTTCAATCTGGAATTAATCTTGACAGTGGTTTTGTTTACATTTGTTTCACGTGTTTAACTTCTTTTCGTTAAAGGTGGGACAGAAATTGTCACAGAGAGTGACTTTCACAATGGACATTCTGTAGCTGGAGTAATTGAACAAGGAGGTGTTGGTAGAATGCAGCGAGAAAAAATGGTTTACATGGCTGTTAAGGACTCTTCCCAGGAAGATGAAGATATCAGTAAGCATTATGAACATTTTTGTTTTTCATCCTATTTTGTCCAAAAATACAAACACCATCCTTAAGGATTTTCAGTTTTACTGAAGGATTCTTTAGCCTGAAGTACTCAAAAACTAAGCTTATCTTCCCTTAAAATAAAATATGCAGGCTATAATTATTTTTGAATAGTGCACTTTGTGCCTACTGTATCCAGTCCTTTAATTATTTATATCAAATTAAACATGCCCATGGATAAAGTTAATGAGGTTAGTCACGTTTCTTATTCTTCCATTTTAATCACCGTGTTTAATCAGCTTCCTGGCAAAGTGGCAGATGAATTCTGTTGGTTACAAGGTGCTAAGCTTGTGTGGTTGAATTGGTGTCGGTGTTTGGTTTGGGTTTGTATTTGTTTACTGACAGTGTGTTTTCTCTCTTGAAGGGAGGTCTGAATAAACAATAATACCCTAAGGAGAGGGGTGGTTCTAAATCCAAAGGAAGAAAAGTCATTTAGAATGGGTATCAAGCAGAGTGAGAGCAAATTAAATGAAGGGAAATTCGGGATGAGCAGATAAAGATTTCTTCTTCTCCTTTAACCTAGGCTGTGCTGAAATAGCAGATGAAGTTTATATGGAAGTTATTGTAGGTGAAGAAGAAGCTACATCACTTCCGGACACACAGATTGAAGACTCTGGCGTCAATAAAACTTTTGTCCCTGTTGCTTGGGCTGCTGCTTATGGTAGGAACCTGTATGCTTATTTTCTCCAGTCTTATTATTTTCTCTCTAATCTCTCTTTCAGAATCTGTGTAAATGTGATAATTTCTCACTTTCCTCCAGGGGTTTGGAAACAGCTCCTCCTGATCTTTTAGCAGTCTCTTTTAGGAGATAGAAAGGAAATCTGTTAGGAGAATTTTTATACTGTTCCCGATTCTAGCTCGGATGTACAAGACATGTATCTTTTAATGGTTGTTTAAGGTGACTTGGAAGATCTTAGAGAAACAAGAATAGCCTGAAGTATTTATGTCAGCTCTTGGAGAAAGGCAGGGAAAGGGAATGGTAGGAATAAATGTGTAAACATATCCCTGATAATTTCAGTTTATTTATCTGTGTTAAGCCTGTTAGTCCTTCAGGTTAGAAACAAAAAGAAAAAAGGTAATTTGTCCTCTGCAGCCATGCTTCAAATATCTTCCCAGGATATATTGCAAATTCTGAATGTTACTGTATGTCATATTCTTTTCTCAGATTTTGGCACGTTAAGTGTTTATTAAGAGGTTATGAGGCCATCCATGGTTTACATTATAATTAAGCAAGTTAGTCAAAATTCGTTGGTGTGATATTTCTCAGTCTTTGGACCAATAAAGTGGTTTAGAACCACAGAGCCTTGGCATATGGCACATGCTCTTAAGGTATTTTTTCTTCACCTCCCAGAACTTTATAGTGCCTTGCATAGATGAGCACTGAGTGGCTGATAAGTTTCAGGTCTTCTTATCTGCCTAGTATTACTATAGAGAGATCAGGTGCTTCTGTCTCAAGAACAAGTGGTGTATTCAGATAACCTCGCTTCTGGATTGCTATCTGAGGTTACATAGAAGGTTAAAAGTTTGCAGAAACAAGCATATTCATTATGAAGAACAGAGAAAACAGTCAGCATGAGAAGCATGCAAACACAGTTTTAGTGGCTATTAAATACTCACAGAGATGGGATTTCATTTCCTGGGGCTCTTAATTACAAAACCCTGAACCAATTGAGAACTGCATGTATAGTTCAGTTAAGCAGGAGTTCTTAGCTACATCAGTTTCCTCACACTATCAGACTTGAAAGCCGTTACCTTTAAAGAGAATTGTAATTTATAATGACTAAAATACCCTTTTCTGCAGGAGATGAAAGAAGGGTACCCAGAAGATACGAAGATGGTCAAGCGGCAGGTAAGAAGATGCCCCTGTGCTTGGCACAGCAGTAAAACTAACCTGCTGGCTTTACAAACACAGGTGTTGGGTCATGTGTCAGGTCCCTTCACCAGGGAATGCAAAGAAGTAGCCATAAAGTACATACCGAAGGACTCCAAGGTCTTTCTCTAGTGTTGGGAGATTAAGACAATCCTAGATGTGTTGTAGGACTTCAGAGTGGGTGGGGAAGTTGGGAAGATTTGCCAGGATTTTTAGTACAGCTTTGTAATCGGTAGAGATAAGGGAGTTGTGAAGAAGTAGAACTGAAGTGTAATGAAACACTCGGCATAGCTCCTACGAAATTCGTGTTTTCGGAAGCGTGAGAAATCAGGGAGTATATTTAACAATCGGGATTGAAACAGTTCTGTTACTGGCTTCTGCCAGCAGCAGTAGCCAGTGCTTTCTGTTTCTCTCTGTTGGTTGTGGAGGAATGGGTGGTGCTGTTGTAGAGCAAGTAGATAGTGCTGCTGGGCAATTCCAGTCATCAGTCCCAAAGCAAAAAGTCGTTTAAGGTTTTTCACGGTGTCTAATTTTTGTTTCTAGGAAATAACTTGGATACACGATTAGAAAACAAAAACGGTAATGCAACACAGTACCTGCAGATTTGTGATAGCATTAGCACTAATAGAGTGCTCAAACAAAAAACCAAGAAAAGGAGGAGAGGAGAGGCCAGGCAATGGCAAACAGGTAAACACTGTATGGTTACGCGTCTTGTCACCGAGTGGCACTTGCGCCTCTACTGGGCCTGCTGATTTTCTTTAAGCCGATGCAGAATTAAAAGCACTAAACAACGATTTGCATATTTCCTGTGTCCTTCCCCCCCTCCAATTCTGTGCATAGCAAATGTAATAATTTCTGCTATTCGGAGTCAGCACACTTAGGGCCGCTGCAGTTCATTTGAATTTTGCAAGCTCTTAGAAAGCCGCTGTGAGTTTCTTCACCGCCCGTACGGTGTTACTGATCTATCTGAGCAGTTCCTAAAGCAGAACTACCTAAACTGTAGGTGCTGTGGATTGGTTGTTTATTTAAACTACCGAACCATTCTCTGTCTGCTGCAAGTGTAAGTGCATGAATCTGAACAGCAGTTGGCTGATTTAAAACTTCTTGATCGGTAAACGTGTTTCCCTCATAACTTATTTTTGTTTGTTTAAAAACAGCTGTTATAATAGGTCCTGATGGACAGCCCCTAACAGTTTACCCTTGTCATATTTGTGGGAAAAAATTTAAATCCAGAGGATTCTTGAAAAGGCACATGAAGAATCATCCCGATCACATGATCAAGAAGAAGTACCAGTGTACAGACTGTGACTTTACAACCAACAAAAAAGTAAGTTTCCACAATCATCTGGAAAGCCATAAACTTATAAATAAAGTTGATAAAACCCATGAGTTTACAGAATACACCAGAAGATACAGAGAAGCAAGCCCCTTGAGCTCTAATAAACTCATACTGAGGGACAAAGAGCCTAAACTGCACAAGTGCAAATATTGTGACTATGAAACTGCAGAGCAGGGACTACTCAACAGGCATCTGCTTGCAGTTCACAGTAAAAACTTCCCTCACGTGTGTGTGGAGTGTGGGAAAGGATTCCGTCACCCATCAGAGCTGAAAAAGCATATGAGGACCCACACTGGGGAAAAGCCATACCAGTGTCAGCACTGTGTCTTCAGGTGTGCTGATCAGTCCAACTTGAAAACCCACATCAAAACCAAACACGGGACTGATCTGCCCTTTAAATGCGAGCACTGTCCCCAGGCCTTCACAGATGAGAAAGAACTGCAGCAGCACACAGAGTTATTCCAAGGGCATAAGACTCACCAGTGTCCACATTGTGACCATAAGAGCACCAATTCAAGTGACCTGAAGCGACACATTATTTCAGTGCACACAAAGGATTTCCCCCACAAGTGCGAGGTCTGTGAGAAAGGTTTCCACCGCCCGTCTGAGCTCAAAAAGCATAGCGAGACCCACAAAGGTAAAAAGGTCCATCAGTGTAGGCACTGTGACTTCAAAACCTCAGATCCTTTTGTACTTAGTGGGCATATCCTCTCGGTTCACACCAAGGACCTGCCTTTTAAATGCAAAAGATGTAAAAGAGGATTTAGGCAGCAAACTGAACTGAAGAAGCACATGAAGACCCACAGCGGAAGGAAGGTCTATCAGTGCCAGTATTGTGAGTACAGCACCACGGATGCCTCGGGCTTCAAGCGGCACGTCATATCCATACACACAAAAGACTACCCACATAGGTGTGAGTATTGCAAAAAGGGATTCCGTAGGCCATCTGAAAAAAATCAGCATATAATGAGGCACCACAAAGAGGCCATCATGTAAAATACCATCTCCAGAAGGAAGCAATTTAGAAACTGTGATATGCTAATTGGGGGAAAAAAAAAAAGAAAATCTCATGAACTGTTTCTCCTGGTTTCAAAGCTTGATATTAAATCATAACTTTACATTCTTTGTATTAAAAGTCTTAAAAGTATTAGGGTTGACAGGGGATCTCATAGCCCTATGATTGTTGCTTATCAGAACCTGAAGAGCACTATGGAATGCAGAAGGATGGATGAATGTCTTAAATTTGCAGAAAGATGGATGAATGTCTTCAGAGTAATAGTGTTACACATTGTTAAGCTAGAGAAGACAAAGCCAGGTGATTGTGTTGCCGTCGTGTCAGTAACAGCACTTGTCTCCAATGGGAAAACAGTTCAGCTACGTGGTGGGGTGATCTACAACCAAGTCTAACTTGTGCAGTTCAAGAGGGGAGTGTTAGTCAGTCACTTGATCATAGCGGTTTTAAATCGTGCCTGGAACTTAAATTCCAGAACTGGTCAAATTTGGGGGGGGGGGGTGTCCTTTTTTTTGTTGTTGTTGTTTGGTTGGTTTTTGTTTTCATTTTGTTTTGTTTTCTAAAGCATTTCACTGGGAAACGTTTTTGTTTCCTCTATTAGTTTAGGTCCAACAAGTACTTTTGTAACGGTTTTCAAAGCTGCTAACCTATTCTATTGCAGGATATGATGTTTGAGATAGAGCATTATGTTATGATCTCAAAGGTGGTGTTCTGGTGCTAGAGTTAAAGATGTCTATGTATATAATTTCCCTTTTTTACCTGAAACTGCAGTTGAATGTTGTTCAGTATGGCACATATACCGAAATTAACTTTTGAATTTGACTTTTTTTTTTTCTTTTTTTAAGGATAAAATGGATGCAGCTCAAAGTGTTGGGGCTCAACACTGATCTTTTTTCTCACTACTTTAAAATCTTCTCTAAAAAAGAATACGAAAAACAAAGCTGAAAAGCATTAGGGGTTTTTAATTCAAATGCAAAGTACTTAGGAGTTCTTTAGGGCGGTGTTCTTAACAGGTATGGCTGTTATTGTCCTACTTCCTAATAGGAAATTTTCAATATAGACATAAAATTGCACCTTTTAATCAATTCTTTAATGGAAAAAAAGAGTAATGTATACCATACTATAACTGTGCATTTTCAATCTGTAAAGAAAGTATATATGCAGTATTTAACCAGAGAAGTACGCTGCCACTAGAGTTTGGAGGTGGATCTTCAGTTTCCAGTGTATCCATTGCAAATATGCATCCCTTGAAACAAAGCTTTGTGTTAGCATGCTGCAAATCAAATGGCGCTTAATATAACAAGCTGGTCTAGGGCTATTTAATGAAAAACCTGTTCATAAATGTTATGCATATAATGTGTATTTTTTACCTTTTTTAGTTGCTTCATGTTTGCACACAGCTGTTCACATGATAAATTGTACCTTCATGCTATATTGTGGCTTTGTGTTTCAGATAATGTTCATATTTTGGTTTTCTTTGGGTTTTTTGGTTTGGGTTGGGTTGTGTTTTGGGTTTGGTTTTTTTTTTTTTTGCACCAGATGAGAATCAGTTCCTTGAGAATAATTTTTTTTTTATATATTTCTAAACTTCAGAAAGTTGAATTTGGGAAATCTCTTAGGAAAAAATACGTGGTTTATGTGGCTGTAAAAAATGATGTACACGCTGTAAAATAAGATTGTCACTGTTATGTGGGATTATTATTTCTAAATGTGTTACTCATCGTAACGGGCATACAATAAAACGCATCTCTTGCACTCCAAAGTTCTTGGAGTTTGCTTTTCATTTGTAGTGGTCAGGAAAGACTCAGTCCCCTGTAAATCTGCCTAATCTGAGTAGTCACTGGTGAATGTCTAATAACAGCTCAAGTTAACAGGATATTTGCTCTGTGTTTGTCAGACTTGGGGGGAGGTTGTTTTGTTTGACTGACGCTTTCAAGTTGCAGGTAGTGTATGTGTGCTGGCTTCTGAAATAACTGAAATGTGACACGTGTTCCTTTGACCTATTTTCCTTCGAGTAAGGAGAACGTAAAACTTAATCCTATCTGGGGAAAAGCCAGGTAAGTTTTGTCTTTTTATCCGTGTAACAAGAACAGCTTGCAGAATGAAATACTAAAAACTTTGCTATCTTGATTTCTCTCTCTTTTTAGAATACTGGAATTGTGTCATCAGTAATAGATTAAAAATCTCAAGAAGAGTGCACTATTAAATGAACTCTTCAGGATTTCCAACAGGCTTTTAGCCAGGCTTTGCACTAAAAACCAGCAGTGATGCAGACCTGTTATTAATCCTTTTGTGTTTATTTTGTATGCTCAGTAATCAAAGGGGGAGGTGGTAGCAGTTAAAAAAAAAAACAAACCAACAAAGTTGTGGGAGGTTGACTGTTCTAATGCTTTACTCCTGAAGGCTGTATTGAATACACAGACTTTCTGGAAGAGTTTCTTCATAGCAGACTGAAGATGATACTGCTGATTGACAAAGCACAGGTCCGTGCTGGCTCATGTTGCTGCCTTACAGACGCACAGAATGATCAGGTACTCCAGTATTTTAAATGTTTTCTATGGCCAGCCTGGTAAAATGACTTAACCCCACGTTGCTATGAGCCCATCACAGACTGTGGGGCACAGAACAGGAGGTGGGAGTTAGAAATGATAGAACTCCAACTTCTGGAGAGCAGTGTGAAATCAGCACATTATGTCCTCAGATGTTGCACTGCAGTCCTGGTTTGACAGTTTTATTGTTCATATGTGGTCTTTACTGGTGAGCTTAGTAAAGTTTACATTTTACAGTGTGTGTTTCTTCCAGGGGGTGCAGTGAAAGGCTTTGATCCTTATGTATCTGATAGTTTAAAATCACGTATCTGGGTTAATTCTGTCTGCGATACAGCATTGTTTATGCTAAGGTGGTTGTTTAGTGTGAGGTTGTTTAGTTCAGAGTCAGTGAGTAGCTATCTACTGTACTTCTCAGAGCATCACTTTTGTTACTTACATTTTCTACTTAGCATAATGGGCACAAAAGGCTTTTGAACATATTTAATGATGGCAGAAAAGTATATGCTGGATGCTGCCTAAAGTCTAATTCCTGTACAGCTTCATCATTATATTACAGAATGATTAAGCTCTGTAACTTTCTATTACAGAAATTGGTGTTGAATTTTAAGTCTGCCAGTCCACCTAATGGGAATTGTTTTTAATTAGGAGAAAATGCCATACCATTGGAGCATTAAAATCTGTAAGGAACATGTTTTTCAAGATGCAAGAGGAGAGTAGTGGTTGGAAAACCCACAACTGCAGTGGCTTATTACCAGCTGTGGTGCAAACATGGGCAAGTTGTAGGACTTGAAGCAGGTGGAGACTGGTGCAGTCTTCTGTGTGTGAGCCCTGCTCTCTGTGATGGCTGAGTGGAGAAGCCAGGTTGTTACGCTTAGCAGGATTACAGGTAGCCTTGCCTGGTGTGAGGGCTCAGGATGAGTTGCCACTTCTCTTAGGCTGGCTTCATTGCCTTAGCAATTTGAGCATTTCTTTCTTTATACTAATTGTCTCTTCTCTTGGCAGCATATGGACAGCTAAACACAGCTAAGAGGGACTGGAAATAAGGCCTATCAGGAGAGGAAGAGCCTTGAGACACAACCCACACGGTGTTAAGGTTACAATGGTTTACTGCCAATCTGGTGTTAAATGTCAAATAGGATTAAAAATGTGTTTGTCAGATTTTCTGCTTGAGCAGTGGTGTTAATACTGAACAGCTTAAGATACTGCTGGGAGAGTGTGTGCTGCTAGTCAGCTCTTTCCTGGTTCTGTCCAGAGCTGCTCAGAACAAGAAAGGGCCTGGGCAGTGTGGTACAGGTGTGACAGTGGGGCTGTGGAGGTAAGGATGTACTGTGTTGTAACTTGTTACTGTGGAGGTGTCATGACTTTAACAAAGCTTCATGGCAAACCACAGTAAAATTGTGTCTCAGTGCTTCCACAGATCCCTGTCCTATATAGGCTGTGGCTCTGCCCTGCCTGGCTCCCTCCCTGTGCTCTAAGTCTGTTCACTGCCAGCAAGCACATCCCTGAGGACGTTCAGCTGCTCTTGACTGTGCGCATCTCTGCTGCTCCCACTGTACTGTGTGTGGTGCACAAACACATCACGGCTGCTTGGGCAAGCAGTGAGTCTCACAAGGGCTTGGAAGGGTTGCTCTAAAATACCTGAATTGGTTACTGCAGATTTTAGTTGAATGACAGACCAAGAACTAAAAGGCAGAAGCAGTATAAAGTGGTTCATGTCTTGATCATCATCTGTTCTTTTCCTTTCTTTAGCTCTCAGATGCTCACAATTAATGAAGCACAAGATGCAGACCACCACCAGCAGACCGGTCTCAAGGGAAAGGTGAGTTACCCTCATGGAGTACTCAGAGTCTGTGTCCACTCTCCAGGCTCAGTGGAGGTGGTGTCAGTAACTCTGAAGCAGGACTCTGCCTTTTATTTTGCAGCTGCAGCAGAGAAACACTGCATACCAGTTGTGTGAAAGTCAGCAACAGAAAGCAGAAAGCAATTTTCTCCTGCTCCTCAGCGTAAGAACAAGAACCTCTGCATGCTACATCAGTTCAGGCACTGGGAGCAGGGCAGTACAGCTGTTGTACGTAGATGCAGTCACAGCTCTTTGCTTTTCTCATTTCTTCCTGAGAAAATGTAGAAGTTTTAGCGGCCCTACCTGAAACTGAGGGGAGAAATTACCTAAATCTAACTCTGCTGTTCAGAGATGGGAAATGTTAGGGAAGTCAGTTTGGGCTCAACAGAAAAGAGGCAACAGCTGAGATGCCAACTAATAAGGTGTACTTTTAGAATGAAAAATACTAAATGTGCTGTTTAAATAAGCCTGTTTTGAAAACAAAACCCAGCTCCAAATGGTCTCTGGCTTGTGGACAAGTTACGTTGTTTTCACTTGAGTAAAATGTGTCATTACAGCCAGCAGCTCCATAGCACCGGGAAGTCTTCAGATACTGTAACTAGGCTCAGAGCTGGTCCTTGCTCCACAGCAAGGAGTGGACACTTGTCTTACCTGCACACCGGGTCATTTGCCTAACTGTGGCCTTTGCCATGAAGTGGCCACACCACAGCCCTGCCTGTGTTCAGAGCCTGCCTGTTTCCGTCCTTCAGGGGCATTCACTGCTTCCTGATGCCGTTGCCTGGTCTTGGTTAGTGTTTCTGGGTGGAGTGGTTAGTAACCATGCTGCGCAGCCCTTGCAGTGGCTGAAATGAGTGCACAGTAGCTATGTCCATTAATAACTCATGTTCTTCCTGTTGCTAGATTCTTCTGAGGTGCCTGTGTAGTGCTCCCAGCTAGTCAAGCCCAGCTGTGATCATGGCAAAGCCTGCAGTAAGTCAGAAAGTTACTTTGTGGCTCCTTTGCTCAGGTATGCAGAGATACCAGTGTGGTGGCATTAAACACGTGGTGGTTTTCCTCCTCTAGCATTCAGGTCACTAAAGGGGAAAAGTCATTAGAGGACAGTGTAACGAAAAGGATTTATTGGGCTAGAACACACCTACACCGTTCTGTGTCACTAAGATTACGTGAACTCTGTGGTGTCTGTTACAGCTCACTGCTACACAGAAAGGTGTAGGCTATTCTAGAATCGACTAATTGCTGATTGCAGAGGGGAGGGCTCTCCTCAAAGATATTTAACTAATTAAAACCTCTCTGTAGATTTTAGGCTCCAGTGATTGCTGTTTGAAAGTGCAAAGCGCTTCCAGCCTGTCCCTTACACAGGAGATGTTTCCAGTACAGACAGACATGATTCAGAAAAGTTACACTTTGGTTTATTGTAAGATAGTTCCACTTAGCTTCAGCATTCTTTCACCGTGGAACATTCTGATACATGTTACTTGTGAATGGAAAGCTACATCTGCAGAAAGAGCAAAGCAAGAGCTCCCATGATGAAGAGCTAGCACCTTTGATTGCATAAAGTTTCCCCTACAATTCTCTACCCAGTGTTCCTTAGACAACTACTTAATTATTATTAGCAACTCATTCTAAGAGATTTCTGTGGTCCTGCAAGGAGCAAAAGGTGTCAGGGGAGGGCTGGTCTGGTAATGAGTCTGTGAGCTACTTCCATACTAAGTGTTTCAATATAAAACTGCACCAAAGTCTTGACCTTTTCAAGCCCAGCAAATACAGCTGGTTTGGGCCCTTACAGAGGTTCAGCTGAGGTCCATCACCTCTGAGGGCAGTGATGTTCTCTGGAACCAGCAGCTGCCCCAGCTTGGCACTGAGCCCAGGAGCTCTGGAATGGGCCACGGCAGTAGCTGAGGCTGTTGTACAGCTGGAGTACATTCAGGATTCTCCCTGTGTGTTTTAGCTTCCCAGTCATAGACAGGTGTAAGCAGCTTTCA
Source organism: Tricholaema leucomelas (assembly GCA_013400475.1). NCBI lineage: Eukaryota > Metazoa > Chordata > Aves > Piciformes > Lybiidae > Tricholaema lacrymosa > Tricholaema leucomelas. The sequence continues at coordinate 39,470 of WAAF01017100.1, read as the reverse complement.
GTGAAGCGCTCCTAAGGTTCCCCATGATGGCAGTGTCTGGGTTTGCTCCACCTTCACTGGGCAGCAGCAGGTAAGCAGCAGCCAGTGACTGCCGAAAGCAGCCCTTTGCTGTCGAGGCACTCAGATCTGTACCCTTCTTACAGTGAGAGGCAGGACAGGAGCGTATGGCAAATACTTCAGAGTGAAGGTCTCAGATGGCTTCCTTTTGTCTCTTAGATCGTTTCAGAGTGGCTGAAGAACGAAGTTAGGCATGTGAAGAAGTGAAGTCTACAAAGGCACTGCCTGCTGCTGTCACCCGAGCGGAGTGTGAACAACCACACGTACACTTTACACGGCTGTCAGCGGCAGAGTAGGACACGGGTAACAGCTCTTCATGGTGAGGATCTGTGTTTGCCACCTTCATGCTTTTTTGCCATGTCCTCCAGACTTCACTATCAGACTGAATCATTTTTGGATGCAGAATAGCAGAAAGTAAAGCAGTTTAAATTGTTGGTAACCCCTTTGAGCAGCTGACGGCTTAGAGTATTCTTTCATTCCTGGAAGAACCAAGTGGCTTGTTAGAAGGAAGCGCAGATTCCAGTCCAATAAACCAATCCTGCCTGCTCCATAAAATCTGTCCTTTGTGATCCTGGGCTCCTAAAACGCAGAGCACAGAACTCCTTTCCATTTTTTTATGAGAAGTGTGAGTAACTGCTGCAGTGAGGGGAGGGGGCTTCGACTTTATTGGTGTCATTCCTTTATTATGTTAAATTCCTTGCCAGTTAGCCACCAGGGTTACTTGAGGTCAGCATCGGAATTATGGAATTGTTTCCTTTGGAAAAGACTTAAGTCCAACCCTCAGCCTAACATAATCATGGCCATTAAACCCCAAGGGTTACAGGAGATCACAATGCACCAGAGTGAGTTTCAGTGCTCAGCAGTAACACTTTGCTGTTTGCCAGGACTTCTATCTTTTCTTAGCCCCACAGCAGCACACTCCAAATGTTTTACCTTTGTCTACTCAGGCAGCTCCCACAACTGTCATCTTCTTGGTCATGTTCCTTCAGAACTGCCTGTTGAGCACTGCTGTATTTGTGTCACACTGATCTTTCTCAGGCCTTTCCCCTTGCCCTTGGCAGCTTTGCCATGTACCCTCTGACAGAAGCAGCTTCTGCAGGCATCTTAGAATCACAGAATGGTTTAGGTTGGAAGAGACCTCAAGGATCATCCAGCTCCAACCTCCTCCCATAGGCAGGGACACCTCCCACTAGAGCAGGTTGTTCAAGGCCTCATCCAGCCTGGCCTTAAACGCCTCCAGGGAGGAAGCACCCACAACCTCCCTGGGCTGGGCAACCTTCTGTTTCTACTCTGAATTGCTCCTTAAGCCATCACAGCTCTTCCGGGGCTCCTGGGTTCGTCCCTGCCCTGGCTCCTGTTGGATATGCTGCTTACTATGTTACTATGTTCTAGAAACAGGCTGGAGTCACACTGGTGACTCAGAGGAACGCTGCCCATCCACAACACGCCCTCGCCCGAGAGCACAACGCGGATAAAGTTCTGCCTATCTCCCCACTCCTGAGGTGCCCTGTGCCTGCGGGCAGAGGCTGCTGTCAGAGCAAGGCCACTTCTTTTGTGCAAAGCAGTTGCGTGTCAGGGAGCACAACAAAAGGTTCTTTCATGTCTACCTCACCCAACAATTAAGTGCTTTCGCGCGACAGTTCAGGTCCTTGACTTTAATCACTTTGCTGTTGGCAGCCAAGTTCAACTAAACCTGAGTCTCCCTCTTAGATGTCAGCTCTGAGCTGACACTGAAGCGTTCTTTGAAGTCCCACTGGGTATGTGGGAACTGCAGAGACTGAGTCGTCGTCTCTGGCTGAACTCACCTGTTTCCAGATCTCTCCAGTCCTCTCGATTACAATAGTTTGCGATTTATTGACCGGTGATGTCACCTTGTAATCATCAGACAGGAGACCCAGGATTGGATACTGATTCCTGTACCTGTAGTAAGGAGAGTTGCAAACCTGTAAACTGAGATCTGACTGCCTTCACCAGAGCTCTTCCAGCCATTCATACCAAAAGATTTTTATTAGTGACTAAGCAGTTAATGCAGACATTTAGATGTCACTTGAACGTGCTTGGACACCCCCCCAATCGCTGTTACAGTGCTGAGCGCTGAACCCTCTCCAGCCAGGAGAACCTCTGCACATTTCCCCTTGAACAGGCAGAATGAGGACATCTGCAGGAAGGCCTTGGCTAACCGAGGCTACACGACACCAGTGGGAGGTAGTTTAAGGTGAATAAGCACATTACTTCTTGGTGATGATGGCTGTCACACCAGGGGACTGATTGCCTGATAATTTCTCCTGCTTCAAGCGGAAGAGGTCCTGAGAAAACCAAAGAAAGCATTCAGGTGAAATCCTGTTTCCTGCAGTGTTAGTTCACAAAGTCACAACAAAGGATCCACAGGAGTTCAAAGAGCAGTCCACAGCCTGTCCTCATAAAACACTGGCAGAGGAAAGTCTTAACCCTGCACCCTAAACCAGGAGAGTGCAAGTGACTTCCTGGTGAGTTTCCACCTGCATGAGAAGTGGAGGCTCAAACTGCAATAGTTGTTTTGCTTTACCTCTTGCTGCTGTTTGATACAAGCATCCTTCTCCTCCAGCATGGACGTCAGTTCGTGCAACCGTATTTGCAAGTCACTGTTACTCCCCTCTCTCCTTGAGATATCCTGCTGGAATTGGCATAGCTGGTTCTGGAGAACAGATGTTAACAGTGGTTAGGTGCCTGGTGCTGCTCGTGGGCACCTTTCAGTACATAGCCAAGACTGGATAGCTTTATTTCATTCCAATCGTGAGCAGAGAGACCCCCACGATATTCAAACCCCAGTGTTGAGCTGCACAGGGAATTCATGAAGTGCCAACTGCACTGAACGCTCTGCAGCATCATGTTAGTGTCTTACAGCTCCCTAAAGCTGATCCAGCACTAGAGCTGGACTGGCTTTCAGGGACATTTCCTACACACCATAGTTGGGGTTTGCTCTTGTTTTCTGTTGGGCTTCTTTCTTGTTTTCTTTGGCTTCTTTCTTACTTTAGCAGGACACACAAAATCTCCCCAGGAAAGACTGCTGGTTTGATTAATCCCCAGCTTCTGCCGCTAAGAAATTCATACTATCACAGAATGGCTCAGGTTGAGAAAGGGACCTCAGAGAACATCTGCTCCAACCTCCCCGCCAGGGGCAGGGACACCTCTGCACCAGACTCAGCTGCTCAAGGCCTCATCCAACTTGGTCTTGAACATCCCCAGGGAGGAGACATTCACAAGCTCCCTGAACAGCCTATTCCACAGTGTCATCACCCTCATACTGAAGAACTTCTTCCTCAGCTCCAGCCTAACCCTGCTTTCCCTCAGCTTCAAACCATTCCCTCTTGTCCTGTCTCTAGACACCCTTATGAAAAGTCCCTCTGCAGCTTTCCTGTAGGACCCCTTCAGGTACTGGAATTTTATTTGGTTGGGGTTTTTTAACCACCACTGTAAGGGTTTCTGAGCAGCCTGTAGTGTCTGTGCATAAAGGAACTGCAGAGCCAAAAGGCATCCACAGAGTACCTACGGCAGCTCTTTCCTGTTCTTCACTCGGAGAGCAGCTGTTTGCCTGCAGTCGGCAGGGCAGGAGCACCCCAAAGTCAAACGACTCACCCTAAGATTGCGGATCTCGCGGTCCTTGTCCTCCCTCAGGTTATTGATCATCTCCACGTAGCGGCTGGAGAGCTCATCTGTGCTGGTCTGCACGGCTGGGCTGGAGCAGGCCTGTGGGAGATTACCAGAGTATGTTTTTAAAAGTGGATTTATTATTCCTTCTCATTTGTTTGTGCAGCTGTGCCCGAGTCACAGCCACTGCCCCCAGCACAAGCCAGGCTGTTACCTGCAGCCTGAGGCTCTGCAGCTCCTGCTCCAGGGCTCGCTTGCTGTACTCCAGCTCCTTCAGCTGGCACTCCTTGTCCCCTTCGCTCAGCCGCAGCGCCAGCAGCTGCTCCTCCAGACAGCAGCACTTGGCAGTGCTGTCTCTGAGTCCTTGCTGGGAAGCACAGAGTGGGAATGAATGCAGTGACAGGGCCGCCCACACACCCCAGTGTGCAGCGGGCAGCAGTCACAAGATTCTGAGCTTCAGCACACGGCTGGCTCTTGGCTGCCTGATGAGCTGCAGCTCAGATTTACCTGCTGCTGGCGGTTGCTGTCTCGCAGGGAAGCCAGCATGGTTTCGTACTCTTTCACCTGAGAATCTTTAAAAGCCAAATCCTTCTTAAGCAAGACATTGTCAGTTTCTAACTTCTGTAAGACAAAAGTGCAATGCTTCAGTGACCTTTTCCCATGTTTAGAGTGCAGCCTACTGAATAACCTGTAAGGGATGCTTTGGGAGCAAGGAAGCATCCTCTTTTTGTTCAGACTCTGGGTTGAGAAGTGCACAGCACAGAGCAGCCCTTCAGCTGGCTTTTTGTGGCATGGTCAGCACTGGGATCTCAGACACTGCTGTCGTCTTTCCCAAGAATTACTTATAGTTACTTAACAAACCAACAACCCCCTCCAAATCTTGGAGCACCTGACTGCAGACACTCCTTGTTCTGTGTTGGTTCTCCTGTGCTGCTGATGGTTCAAATACCACTCCCCTCCCCGAGCTTTTGCACAGTGCTGTGAAGGTTCCAGAAGTGCTGAGTACTTGGGTTGATGTAGGAAATGTTTCTGATTCCTTGACAGCTGCTAGCTACTGACTGTATCAACAGCTGCAGACCTCTAGCCTCCCAACTGGGACACCTAGATCTTGGAGAACCACTGGAGCTGCTGAAGGCACCCAGTGACAGCAGCTTCCCTGTAACCTGAGAATGCAGCTTTGTCAGGAGTGAAGAGAACTGAGGGCTCTGATTCTTGGTACAGTGCTAGTCCCTCCTGAAACTTAAGAGCACAGTTCACATACAGCCATGTAATGTTCTGTGCATTGTAGCCATCGATTCACAGCTTTAAATCCAGTCTCACTTAGCAGAGTCTTTCCTCAGAAGTATTTCGGCATTTGGGGCCTCAAAAAATTGAGCTCCTGAAACCTACTGCTAGAACAGAATCTGACCTCATCCACTGCACAAGTCTGGCAGGTCCATCAATGAACAAACCAAACCAGGCACTTCCATTAGAGCAGCTGGAAGCCTCAACTTTGCTACTCCAATTTCATCCTAATAAGCTTCCCACTGACAGGTAAATCCAGAGGGCTGAGGCCAGGGGACCTGGCAGTGGTGGCTTACCCCCAGGTCATCCTGCAGATGGCAAAGCTCCTCACGTAAATTCTTGAACGTGGAAAGCACAAGCCTCAAGGATTTATCTGATGTCACTCTCATCTAGGAGGGGAAGAGATAACAATGTGTTCTGCTGAATAGCAGGCTTTGTTTACAGCGCACTTGGCAGCTGCTCCACAGCTGACAATAACTTATGCCCTTAGCACTACTGCTGCCAGAGCACTCACTGAAGCATGCAGAGGTCCCGCAAAGCAACACCCTCCTGCACTTTGCTCTGCAGATGGCATCGCTCTGCAGTTAGTGCCTCGAACACAGGGTAGCATGTTGGAAAGGGAAGGAGCAAGGGGGTGAAGAGCTGCGTCTGAACACCAACAAAGGGGAAAACAAAGGTGCTGGTATTACACCGTCAGGTTTTTGAGTATTCAGAGTGTCCTGACTGCACCCACTGAGAAAAATTCCTACCCTATCTGAGAAACCAGAGGAGAGAGGCATCACCTCTGAGATCTGACAAGGAACACTTGCAGCCCCGGGGCAGGGCAATTTCCTTACCATTAAAAACATATAAATAAAAAAGCACCATACAACCAACTCCTGCCCTTGAAAGGAAGAGGATGCCAAAGAGCAAAGCAGCCAACTAGATGAAAAGGAAAGGCCTCTGCACAACAGCCTAGCCCTGCTCCCTTCAACAGCTCTGTGCTGACTTGTGTCAAACACAGACTGCTGCAGTTCCTGATACTCTTCTAATCTTTGAAAGGAAAAAACCAGATTCTTAAGAACCCACAAAGCACTTCCTCAAGTCTTAACTCCTCTGGAAGGGATGAATATTGTGTGCAGAAGGTGAGGGTTGTACTGTCTGGACAAAGGTGATCCTCCTGCCTCTTCCTCCTCCCCTCCATACCTTCCCTTAGCTTTACCTGTCAACCACTGGGGCGGGGGAAGGCTGCCAGATCTCCAGCCACCTGGTGATGAACCTCTTCCTATTTCTGATTCATTCCTACTGCTGCCATTATGTGACTGAGGCTTCAGAAAACCCCAAACGTTCCTTGTGTAACTCACCTCTCTGTTTATTAAAGTGGAATTTCGGTTCTGCCTTAGAGTGTTGCTGGTTTTCTTGTGAACTAGCTTTAAATGTAGATTGAAAGAAGGCAAGAAGTCCAAAGGGCTCAAGTTAGCATACAAAAATACAGTCCTCAGCCACTGCTTCCTGCTGAAGGCTGCTGAATTCCAGAGATGTCACATACTTCCACAGGGACATTCTCCACGTTCTTAGCCTCTGGGTGCAGCCAGCAGTCTTTAAGCAGTTTGACAGCTGGCTCAGAATCCTTCTCCCAGTGAAAACATTCCACAGATAACTCTGAAAGGCCCCAGGGGTCTATAGCCCCACTGCACACTGCCTGTAACCAAGATCTGATGCCCCAAAGGCATTTCAGCAGCTTTGGTCTAAGACATAGGTGTGAGAATGTAAACCCAGCTGGACTTGAGCAAACAAGATTAGTTTCAGTTCCTTCACACAGAGGTGAGCTGAACCAGCCTCCTGAGGTGGTGCTCATGTCAGTGTCCATTGTGAAAGAAGCAGAATAATTCAAGTTGGAAGGGACCTGGAATGTTCCCTTTGTGCTACCCTTCTGCTCCAAGCAGACTCAGCAGTGAAGTCAGAGCAAGTTTGATCATTCATAGCTTGATTCAAACTTACTTTTCACCAAAAGAGTGATTCTATGCTGCAGCTTCCAGGTAGGATCATTTTGCCCCTACCTCGGGGAGACTAAATCCAGACACACTTGCTGAGCAGTGCAGGTTGTTTGGACTCCTGTCCTGACACACCACACATCAAATGGTTCTGGAGTGGCCACTGGGATCCATGCTACAGCACTGGTTTTAGCATTCCACCAAAGGCAAGGGCCAGTTCCAATCAGCCACTTCAGCCACACTACAAAGTGTGCTGCAGGGACTTAACAGTGCTATAAAGAGCAAAATTAACAACCCTTACCAGCACCTGGCAGTGCTGGCTGCCTGCTTACAGCCAGGCTATAGGGCTAGGGGTGGAAAAGGCAGGGTGAGGTGCTTGGGCAGCTGAAGAATGAGATCAGATAAAACTTATAAAGGGAACCTGAACAGAAATGGTTGAGGAAGTTTTTAACCAGAGCATTTGCAAAAGGTGAGACCTAAGGCATCAGCATTGCTTGTAGCTGGCAACTGATGCCCAATTCAGTGCTCAGCAAAGCACCTCCTGTTTGCCTTCACACAAAGCATTAGCACACAACACCAATACAAAGGTTACAGGTCTGCATTCTCCTACAGCTGGGCCAAAGCCAAGCTGGTTTCCAGTGAGACCACAAGAAAGCACTAGTAAAGCTGTGTACAGTACACAAGCAGTGCGTGCAACCGACTGCCACACCATGACTAGGAGCCACCTGTGTGATTCCAAGCCCTTAAGGCTAGGCAAGATGGAATAGAGCAGAGAGCAAAGCATGTTACATGCAACATCCCCAGCAAGCCAGCTGCCACTGACTAGAGGCTTGCACACCCCCTCCCCAGCTCTGGTACCTGGAGGAGATAGCGAATCTGCTGCTTTGTTGCCTCAGACAGTCCTTTAGGAATTAATTCTTCAATATCTTCAGGCTAGGCAAAGGGAGGGAAGGGGAGACATCTTGATGAAGAATTGTGCCTGGTAGATCATAGATCTGCTTTCTTCAATAATTACACAGCTCTACTATGCAAAACACCTTGAGTACAAGGCAAATAAGAGAGAAAACAGATCAAAGTATCCAGAAAACTTCGTCTGCTATGTGAGACACAGACAGACAGAGATGAAGCGATACATGAAACATGTATTCAAATTCCTGAGTAACCTCTGGTGTAAAGGCAGCATTCAAACCAGTCCTCTCCAGAAAACAGTCTCTGATAGGTAGAAGCAGGTCTCCTGCTCCTGAAGGATGAGCAGCTGTCACAGGAGATCCTGACAGTGATTAAGTGGCACTGCCTCAGGTGATTTCACCCTGGACAAACACTCCTGCCCTAGCACGATGCCCCTGAAAACAAGAGAGGTGCTAAGGCTTCTGTCCTGGCCCCATGCACAGAAGAGCTGCCTGCAGAGGCTGCCATCCTCTGTGACAGGCACTGCTGGGCACTCTGCGCTGCTGACAGCGGCTACCCTGGCCAGAGTGGAAGATCCTTTGCAAAAACACAAAGTGGAAGCAGAGGGAGCTGTGCAAGTTTGCTTGCAGTGCAGCCATTATTGGCGCAACAGGAAAGACTGCCAACATTTGGCTCTCATGCTGGAACAATGCAAATGATTCAACTTGCCTTTCACTATGATCCCGTTTGCAAATCCAGGCCTAGCAGCAAGTTTCAGGCTCCGAATGTTATTAACAAGCAGGGATCATTAACTAACAAAGCATCCCTCATTTAAACTGGCTTGGCTTAATTTGCTGGAAGATCCACACCATTGTTGTTAACACTGCATGCCAGGAAGCAGCTGGCCAAGAGCACTCCTGGTGCTTACCTGGCACTGATGCTTACCTGGCACGTGAATTCAATGTCCTGGTTCCTGCAAAACAGGCAAAATCCAAGGGAACAGTTACCAACAACTGCTTGAGAACTTTCTTGACAACAAAATCCATGCCCACATTCACAGCCATAACAAGAATGAGCACAGAGCAAGGAAGGTTCTTTACCAGGTTGAGAGCTGTACCTTCCTTTCAAGGTGCTTGGCAACACAGACCTCTGAGCAGACTGGGATGCTACCAGCAGCACACTCGAGCCAGGCCAAGCCTCTGATTCTTTGGGCACTCACCCCTGTTATGTTTTGTTAAGCCAATTACATTTTCATTGTCTGGATAACAGCTTACCCAGAGCTGTGCTGCCATTATTGACATGCCTGAAGTGTTTCCTTTGCAGTCAGGTCTTTTGTGATGCTTAAATTCTGGCTTTTGCCCTGCTGTAGGACCACTCTTCTTTCAGTGAACTTGGAAAGCATCAAAGGTGAGTGGGAGTGAGGGGGTAAGAATGAAGTGACAGTGGCAGTGAGGGAAGAACACCGTGAAGGCTGCTGTGATGCTGCATGCTCAACATCAGTGTGCATGTAGCTGCTGAGCTTTATGCCCTACGGTGACCATCTTTTAATCTGTGACAGAACAGAACATCACAACAGAACAAAGGGAATGGCAACTGGAACAGCTGTGCTGTTTCTTCAAAAATGCAGTACCAGAACTGTATGCTTAGATACAGCTCAGGGCACGCTGCAAGTGTATTTGCTTGCTCTGTGTGCACACAGGTGTGGGATATGACATTCTTGGTGTGTCTGAGCCCAAACAATGGGCAAAGCATCAAATCCTGTAAACATCTACTTGACTCACAGCACTCCTCTGTACTCAGTAACACAGAGTGCAGAGGAGTGTGGAGAACACAAACTCAGTGCTAGTTAGGCAAGTTTAAAAAACAACTTGCAAACGACAGTGTCCTCTGAACTGTGCAATGCCAGGATCGCTGCTATGCAGAGCTGTGGAATCCCAGCACGGTGGGGATTAGAAAGTACTTCTAGCGATCGTCCAGGCCACTGGGAAAAAAACAGGTCCTCTTCACAGAGATGCCCCAGTCCCCACAGCATCACTGTAGCCTCTGTTGGACTCTCTCTGGTAGCTCACTCTCTTGAGCCTGAACCAGTGATCCAGATACAGCCTCACTAGGGCAGAGTAGGGCAGGGGGAACCTCCCTTGATCTGCTGGCCACACTCTCCTTAATGCATGCCAGGCACCAGTGGCCTTCTTGGCCTCAAGCACACACTGCTGGCTCATGGACAGCTTGTCCCCCAGGACTCCAGGTCCTTCTCACAGAAACACAGAGAAGACACAAGAAATGCAATGTCAATACCTTCCTCCTATCTTCTCCACGTGCTGCAGTAAGCAGCTGTACAGGTCGTTGGTCTTGCGGTTCAGCTCTGCGAGGAGCTCACCGAAGTAGCGGCAGTCCAGCTGCTCCTTGTTTTCCTGAGAGCAATTCACCTGCCAGGAGACAGCACACACTAGCAGTGAGCACATCTCATGAATACACAATCCTCCAGAACTGCAGTGCACCAAATGCCTGTGGGCAGTGCCCAGATCACAGCAGCCAGGTGCCAGATTGCCTAATGCTAAAGGGGATTGTGTTGCTACAGTTCAAACACCTCTGTCTGTAAACAGCAAAGGATTTCAACAGCAACCCCAACTGACTGCGTGCACTAAGCTGCTATATAGGAGTGTCTGGCTGTGGAAGATTCCACACAGGTCTACCACTGGTGTGCCCAATTATGTCTTGCCACCTGTGCATTGAATGATGCTCAGGAGGGGCTGCTGTGCTCCCTCTCTACTGAAATAATCCTGCCTGTGTGTAGTGAGCTTCTTGCAGCCCTTCCAAACACCAGAATTTGCAGCCTTCTGTAAAGCAAAGGGTACAGAAAGCTAGTTTTGTGCTTCCAGTCAACTTCTAACCAAGTCGAAATGTATTTGAGGTTCTCATTGATCAGTTTAAGCAGAAAGCAACCTTAAATTGCTGCATGTCCCTAGAGTACTGGATCTTTCCTTCCAAACCAGAGGCACAGGCCTTGCACTACTCAGGCTGTGCTGCGCAGACTGACAGATGAAGCCTGACTCAATCAATAGGTGAGACTCCAAATGAAAGAAAAAACCACAACAAACAAGACTCAACACATCCAAAGGACCACAGAATGATGTTCACTCAGTCCACCTAAGCACATAGGTGTCTCAACAAGAAACAGGATACCCCACTTGGAACAGGTTTGGATTTTGGCTGGGCTCTTTTTTCCCATCTAACAGCATGTGACAGAATCTGGGACAATCCTAGACTGTGCCTGCAATCACAGCATACAAAGAAGTTACCTGCTGTAGTTGCAGAGGCTCTGCTGTTTCACTTACAGTGGATGTATGGGGCTGAATTCCCTACTATGAGCCTGAAGGAAAACTCTGGAGGTCACAGATTGGCAATTTGATGTCTCTCTAAAGTTTTGTCCTCTGCAAACAGAGCAAAGAGCCACTGCCAGCAGTCAACTGCTGCCTTAGGCTGCTTACCGCTTCGCAGGTCTGGACTGTCACCCTCCTCACCGTGTTCCCTCTGCAGTCATCGCTCACGCAGACTGGAAACACTTCACTGGGGCTGCTGGTCTGTGTCTGCTGGCACTGGTGAGTGACTTGGGACTGCTCAGAGTGCTGGCAGGGCTGGGCAACATAGCAGTGATCAGCTTGCTGGGAGAGCTGGGACTGCTGGGAAAACTGATACTGCTTCTCCTAGGAACAAGAAGAGATCTTTGTAAGCTGCTGGATGTGTCCTGGTGAGATGGACGCTTAGTGAGAACATATACATGAATGAAATGTGGCTTTGCATGCAAAGCCTGGTGGCAGGTTCAGTTATTTTAATGATCCTAATAAAATTGATTATTTATTTCCTGAGTTTGCCTCACACTTTAACGCTTCAGGGTTGTAATTCACCAACTCCTCCTGTTGAACGTGTTTCAGAGCAATAAAAAAGTACTTTTGCTATTGACAAAACACCAATGCCAAGATGAAATTTCAGACAGCTTTGCCAAGTAGACTTTTTTCCAAGAATGAGTAAACAATAATAATAATTAATCTTTTCAATTCCTTGTTTGGTACAAATTCCTATTGGTTGCTCTGTTGTGGAGCTGCTCCAAGAAGCTGTCAGTCAGTATTGAGAAGAAGACTGGCAGTGCTAGACATACCAGAGCAGTTTTCACTGTTAGTCTGCTAGAATCAGCTCTTAGCAAAAGCACAGCAAACGTTCCAACTTCTGCTCTCCTTACACACAGAAACTGGTTCATTTACTTGGAGAATGTGTCCTCTACCTCAGCCTGGCAATTCTCAGGCTGGTTGTAGCTCCCAGCAAGAGGAATAAGAACCAACCAAGCAAACTTTACCTCTCTGCTACCATCTCAATTTTGTTTTGCAACAGATAGTACAAAAAGAACAACTTACTTGGAGGGGATTTAACAGCTCATATTTTCTTATTGTCTTCTCATAGATGACATTATTTCCAGGACAGAAATTTGCCCCTCTAAGAAATGGAGATAAAGGCTCCTGTAAAACAGACAATCAGGAACGTTGTCAAACAGCGAGTTCAGAATTCCTGGCATTTGGACTAAAAAGTGATAAGGAACTTTGGCAATTTGCTGACACAGAGACTTGGAGATAGCTCTTTCAGCCATGTACATTTGAGTGTGTGGCCACTTGGAAGCGAAGTGGTTGTGCTCCCATCTAGACAACGTTCGGAAATACAGCAAGAACAGAATCAGCTTCCACTTGCAGTGCTACTGAAGCACATTAACGGAGACCTAATTGCTGAGAGTAGGGAGCCTGGCTGGAGATCCTGGAGTATTTTCAATTCCTAATAGTTTAGCCTCTCCTCATCAGAGGTATGGGCCATGTGACTCCAAAGCATTTAGCATCCCTGGATGAAGGCAGCTGACCATTCCAGTGGATCAGGAGAATTAAGGACCAGTTACAGAAGCAGAACTCTAGCACTGCACAGCTCTCCTACCTGATCAGGATTCTCGATAATAATCCTCCGAATAGTGCCCTGCAAGGAAGAAAATAAGCAAAGAATCAGTGATTTGTGCACTGCAGTCTCTAAAACCTTTTATGCTCAGAGCTCAGAATTGCAGAGGTTCCCAAGGTAATCCAGATGTGACCATCAGCTACGAAGATACTGAGATTCACTGAGTGAAGCCATTGAGGAATGTGTTAAAGCCAAGCCATTTCCACCCCATACAGCTCAGTAGTTGCAGTATGATACTCTCAGTTTTAGGAGTTTGCTTTTTCTCCACCACCTCCATACAAGTCTGAGGGAATTAGTCTTTATTTTCTCCAAGTGCCCCCTGAACAGGATACAAATCCACAGTGACATACTGCACTAGGCCTTCAAGGATGCTGTGTCCCTGGTTCATAGAATCAAGCAGGTTGGAAGAGACCTCCAGGCTCATCCAGTCCAACCTAGCACCCAGCCCTGGCCAATCAACCAGACCATGGCACTAAGTGCCTCATCCAGTATTTTCTTGAATACCTCCAGGCACGGCAACTCCACCACCTCCCTGGGCAGCCCATTCCAATGCCAATCACTCTCTCTGCCAACAACTTCCTCCTAACATCCAGCTTAGACCTCCCCTGGCACAACTTGAGACTGTGTTCCCTTCTTCTCTTGCTGCTTGCCTGGCAGAAGAGACCAACCCCACCTGGCTACAACCTCCCTTTAGGTAGTTCTAGACAGCAATGAGGTCTGCCCTGAGCCTCCTCTTCTCCAGGTTGAACAAGCCCAACTCCCCTCAGCCTTTCCTCACAGGGCTTGTGTTCTTGTTGCACAGACCCTGTCTTTCACTTGCACTATTTGCTGTCACACATCAAGGTCAGCTGCTCTAAGTGCATGTACATCTTGCACACTTTCTTCACCCTGGGAACAAAACTTGTATTTGCATAAACACCAAAATGAAAGGGCAGAGGAAATGCCAACGAACCACAACAGGTCACTATCCAATGCACCCAGCTGTGGCAATGGTTTCATAGTGGTCACAAAGCTCCCTTCCTGACACCTATGACAAAAAGATGCTCCTGTGGAACATTTGGACTTTCTTGAATGAAAAATTAAAAAGGTCTCTTTCAATTACAGAAATCTCTGCACTTCTGTGCACTGTCACACTGCAGTCTTAATGTCTGCCTTTTTCCCAGCACTGTCTACATGCAGCTGTGGACAGTGCCCTCCACTTCATGGACCACCACTAGTTACAACAAATGGTGCACACTGCTTGGAGTCTCCACATCCAGCTCCTTATCCAGGCAAGCAAATTCCCACTGAATCTAACCTAAGGACTGGGCAATCTGTTAGTTTACAACACACTGTTTATTCTTTCTCACAGAACAAACTTGCAGTTATCATAATAAATAATTCCTTCCCTTAATGCAGTATTTGGGAAGCTTATCAGGCTGCCATTCAGGCTTGGAGACACTCCTATGTAGGCAAGAGCAGCTCTGAAGTAGGTCAGATTTCCAGTTGTGAGCTGTTGCCTAAGCTTAGGAAGCCTGAAGCACTTTTCCCCATCTCTCGAGAATGAATCATAACAGCACCAGGAAAGAAAACACAAGTGGAAAAGAAACTTTTTTGGCAGCAATCACAGTGCTCAAAAAACCTCAAACCTCTAATTGCCACAGAAAACTCAAAGCTGGTGACTCCCCCTCCCACACGCTGCGTATGTCAGGCAGGTCTGTCAAGGCAGGGAGCCCACCAATGCCAGTGGAAGTCCCTGTACTGGGACATGACACCAGAGACAACGCAGAGGAGCACACCCAGTCCAATTCCTGCATCAGCTTTGCCGCCTACAACATTTGAACTAAGAAGCAAAACACTTTAAGAACGAATGTCCACTGGTCCTTCCTTCAGCCCAGTTCCACAGCAGGCATAGCCCTGGCTCCCAGCACCTCCTCTGACCCAGCCGAGGCAGCCCTGAGCCTCACACCACTGGCTCTGCTCATCCTGGAGCACTGCAGGGCTACAACCGGAATTGCTGGCTAGCGAGCTAGCAGTGCATGGCCCATGACAACAGGCTGGGCATTCTGCACGACGTTGAAAATGATCTTTCCAGTCTCATGAGAAATTGGGCAAACTTGCTTGAACTAAAGCATGCTGCCACAGGGCTCTGGAACATGTAACTGACACTGGTTGGTTTAGAGGGGGGAATGTGTAACATTATTCTACCTAGCTACCTGTGTGTTCTCAGAGCTGAGAAGAGCAGAGCGTTTGAGCTGAAAGATACTTTTATAATATTCAAAGGATGCTCTAATCATATGTGGGATACAGAACATTATTTTTAAGATACCCAAACTCTTTCATTTCCAAAGAACTTTGATGCAGATACTTCCCCTGCTCCTTTAGACACGGGGATTTGCCTGCCATGCCTCCTGTACCAGCCAAGCAGGCTGGACTGGCACAGACTGAGAGCCCTGTGACACAGTGCCAGCCTGACCTCCCCACACACAGTTCCCTGCACAAGGGGATGCCATCTCCAAGGCCTCTGGAGCGATCCTCTCGGCAGTACCAAGATGACCTGGGGCTATTTCCATTTTTCCATCATTCCCACGGGGCTACCCTCCATTTTCCTACAGTCCTTTGGAGATGCAACATTTTGTAGCTGGACAAGAATGGGGAGAGCCCAGTACTGTTATGGGTTTCAGTGGCACAACTGGGTCTGTGATTTGCCAAGGTCTGACCAGTCATTCTGGGTCTAGAAGGATCATTTCCAAGGGTATATGCTAACACTTCCATAACGATTTGTCATAGTCTCAGAGACTTTTAAACCAGGTTTTCACATTAAGGGCACAGCATTTGATAGATGTGTCCAGCTATCCTGCGCAAAACTCGGGCAAAACAATCAGTACACTCACTTCTGTTTCCACACCTTTGCCTTAGCTTTACACAAACCAGTGATTAAGGAAAGAATTTCATCTATGTCAAATCCTCCCATCCATAAGTTATCGTCTGGCTAATTACAAGCAGCTCAGTCAGCTCATCAGAATTTACGAGTTACCTTTGGCAGGCTCTGCTGGAGGGCTGTTGCAGGCAATGCAGGCAAGTCCTATAGGCCGGTTAAAGACAAACCCTTTTCACAGCAGGGGAGCCCTTAGCACTTCATAGAACCAAAGCCAGCCACAGAAAAAATCTTGCTCACAGAATTTCTCATGTGGATAGCCAATTCCTACAAGCACCCATCCGGATTTTACCGCCTGCACTGCCAGCAGACCCCTTGTGTGCACAGTATCCCCGCCCAGAGGAAGGGCTCATACATGTAAGCCGTACCAGAAAAGGATTTACTCCACACAATATTCTTCAGTGAGGTCAAATAGACTAGAGCAAACTCTGCCATTAATTACTGCAAGTGAAGCTTGCCATGGCTGCGAGTAGCATTTTGCTTCTGCATCAAGGATAAACCAAAACGAGGCTGAAAAAAAACCTGAATGACAAAACCCATTCTCACATGTACCATAGGCACCCATAATCCAAATTCTCCCTCTCTGCCTTACTAAAATGTACACAAACACAAGAGAACACACCAACCCCTAACTAAAAAGCTATCAACAGTGATGCAGACATTGTTATCAGTAAACTACAAAAGCTCTGCAGCAGTAAATTAAATATTGCTGCAAGATAGCCCTTTGCCTTATCAACAGTAAGAAGCTACAACTACAGCTCTGGGCAGCCATTAGCTGAAAATTCCAGTGTTAGGTTAAAGCATCGATGTGAGTGAGGCAGTGATACCTTAGTTTATTCAGCCACGTGTGATCTGCTCACAGGGCAGCTAATTCAGCTCTTTGGAGACATCCTGCTCTTCCCAGCACTTCTTTCTGACAACTCCCATTCACCAAAGCAGTCCACTCCCAGCTTACTTCCCTGTTTGTTACTGTTTTCTTCTGTAATAACTTCCTAATAGAGTTTATTAAGCACCTTCTCTCTCCACCATTAAATCTGCAACCCACACAAAGCCTGATGTGAGCTACACCCCCTTTTGTCTTTAAAGTCTAATCCAGCAAAACACTCCAGCATGAAATTATTTTTCATCAGCACGACTTAATGGATTCAGTGAATAAAACAGATGTTGAAAATTAAAACGCACTTCATAGAGCAGTGACAGCACTCGAGTCTATAATCAAACTGGTCACATACTTATCCAGGCACGGCAAACCTGGGACTGTAGTATTTATTCTAATTAATATTTAATTAATTGCATACAATTCAGACTATCATCTAGCCTAGGTGAGCAGGTCATTTATCAGAGGTGAGAGCCCAGCGTTTACACTCCTGTCCCACACCTTTCGAAAGAGGGATTAACACCCTGGTACAGCAGGAATGTTTCTGTCCTGCCCAAGCCACATAAAGCTGTTCATGAGCAGCTCACCTTCCAGAATGCACAGCAGCCATCCTGCAGAGGAAGGTAGCCCTTAAACTACGCAAACATGGCTTTGAAATGAAATCAAGCTTTATACTGGTCTTAATCCCCACGATTTTTGATAGTGAAATAGATTTGTACAACAGGTTAAATAAGAGTTCAGCCCAAAACACTGCACACAGCATGCCAGTCCCACTTGTACAGGCATCAATGGCAATTCAAAAGCAAATTCTGATCTCTGTTGTTTTTATAGTCAAAGCTGTTCCAAAATCATGGATTTCTAGTTCCGTTTTTTAGATTTAGCTAAGATATCAACCAGATATGTTACATCTGTACTGAACTCCATCAATACCTTCAAGCCATTCCCTTAACACACACTGAGAAGCAAACTTGCTGAACGACACTGGACTTTAAAAGCAAAGCTAAATGAACTTCTACCTGCTTAGCTGCATGCTATTAGCATCATCGATTCAAACACAACTAAGCACACACACACCTTTATGCTGTATTTATATGAACTCCACCAAGTAAGCAGGGAAGGGTTTTGTTTGCGTACCTTGCAGGGAATGGGGGCACCTGGCCTGCAGAAGCAGCCGCACGGTGCTCCTGCCCTGGCTGGGCTTTTCCTGGTCCACTGACAAAACGGGCAGAAATTGAAGTTTGAAAAAAATAAAATGCAAACTGCACTTGTCAAACGGGGCAAATGTGGGATTGACCAACCCATTCGAAATCAAACGACAAGGAGAAACGTAAATGCAATGTAAGTCGTCTTAAAGCAGGTTACTAACGTGTGAAACTTTCCTTAGCCGTTTGAGACCGGCTGTCATTAGCTGCCCACTTCAAAGATGGCATCTTTCCTGCTCTTAGTTGCCCCGCAGTGAGCCCGGCCAGAGCTGCCGGGACCCCCGCGCAGGGGCTGCGGAGGGCCGCCCTCCCCCCGCAGGCTATAACCCACCCACCGCCACAAGATGAACCCAACTACGGCTCTGAGGTTCGCACGCTGCCAAAGGAAGAGCCCCACTGTGGCTCAAGGACGAGCAGCTCTTCTGGGAAGCTGCTGGAGCCCGCGCCGAGCGGGACAGTCTGAAGGCAGGTGCGGAGCGGTGAGCAACCCGGACCGGCCCTCCCCGCCACAGCCCCCGCTTCAGGGTCTCCTCCGCCGGCACGGAAGACCCCTATTTTTGGCCAGATTAGTGTTTTGTGGAAGGGCTGAGTGTTTTTTAACGCCGACAGACGCCCCGACGGGTGTCCGCGCTCGATCTGAAGCAGAACGACTTGTTCAAAGAAGACCCCCGCGGGCACACGCGGCGCGGGTTGCGAACGGCTCGGCCGGGCCCAGCCCCGCGGCAGGTTGTGGCGCTGGGCTCTCCGCACCGCCCGGCATCGCTGCTACCCCGCGGCGAAAAACCCAGCCCGACCGTTCTCCCCTCGCTGCAGGAGAGCCACAGCCTCCCCGCCGTGCCCGGGGGCATAAGGGCGCTTGGCCTACGGCCCGGCGCCGGCTTTGCACCTGAAGCGGCCTTTGCCTTTGACGCCGCCTCGGCCCGGGCGGGAACGGAGCCCGGAGCCGCCGGGCGGACAGGTGCGACACCCGGGACGGGACAGGGGTGCAGCGTCCCGGAAGGAAGGACGGACGGACAACGGGGACAAGAGATACGGCGCTGGCACTCGCCGTACCTGTTGCGGCGGGTCGCAGCCGGCGATGATTTGCTGGTAGCCGTGCGAGCACTCCAGCGGCGAGGCCGCCCGGGAGGAGCAGGACGTGCTCACCCGCCGGCAGCCGGGGCCGTAGGTCCGCACCCGGTCGTACGCCACGCTGCTTTCCTGCTGCTGGTGAGGAGCGGGCTCGAAGCACGGCAGGGGCCGCTGCGGCGGCTCTGGGCAGGGCGGCGGCTCCCGGCACGGCGGGGGCCGCGGCGGTGACGGCGGGGAGTACGGGCAGGGCGGCGGCTCCCGACAGGGCAGGGGCCGGGGCAGCGGCTCCGGGCAGGGCGGCGGCTCTGGGCAAGAGATGGGTCGCCGGGCGGCCGGGAGCGTGCTGTAGTGCTGCTGGCGCCGGTAGTAGTGGTGCTGGTGCTGCTGCTGGAGTTGCGGAGGCAGCGTGAGGGGCTGCAGCTGCTGCTGGCCCGCGTGCATCCCGGCCGCGCGCCGGCTGCGCGGGCTCCGGGGCAGCGGGGTGCAAATGCAGGAGGCAGTCGGGGCAGGGCGGCGATTAGTACCTGCGAGCGAGCCGCGCCTAGGGCGGGACGCACCTGCGGGTGGCAGAGCCCCGCGGCCGCCTCCCCCGCTTCGGGCAGGCGGCCAGCCGGGCACGGGGCCGCCGCTAACAGCGCGCGGAGCCTGCCCGGGACCGGAGAACAGACGGCACAGGGCCCGGCCGGGGCCGCCTGTTGTTTCTGCGCCGGCCGGAGGGCCCAGCAGGGGCGCCACATGGCAGCCGGGACCTCGCTGGTGGGGGCAAACGGCCCGGGCTCGTTTTCCAGCACGTTCGACGTCCTCTCTGGCCTTCGAGTTCTGCCTGACGAAGGACTTGCACTAGCAAATACTGCCCTCGGTTCCAGGCTGCTGATAAAGAAACCTCGCTAGTGGAGAATACGAGAATAAAGCATAATGATGTTTTAAAAAGCTTTTTGTTATTAGCCTGTTTACAACGTGTGTAGGGGAAGTGTAAATAATAGTTATCTGCTACTCAATTAAATGACTCAAACGCTTTTCGCAGGAGGTTATGAACTTTCCCACACCGCTCTGCAGGAGCTTCTTCTCCACGCATCAAGCTCTGTCCACAGCAGCAGTTGTCTGGGAAAGGAGCTTGTTAATATTGCTGCATTCACAGCACAGAGGACTAGAAAAGATGGAGTTACTTATCCAAAGAGATGGATGTAAAACCCCAGTTAGTTTCTCCATACAGTATATTTTAGTTTGCATTTCTTTGGCTGCACCAGGCAAACCCTGAGAACTTAGCTTTGTTCTGCAAGGTAATGTAGCAATAACATAATTGTAGAATCTTGTGTAATTAATATTATCCTTAATAATAAGCCTTAGATTGTTAATTTTGCCAGTTTGCTTCCCTTACATGCTTACAGCGCTCTAAGGTTGCAGAGCACTGTCACACAGAACAAAGGGTAGTTTCGTGTTACATACAGCAAGACAGCTGTGGTGTGATGAAGCACTACTGGCTGCTGTGTTCTACGTGGGGTTACGTTGGCAATTGACCAAAACCTCTCTGCTCAACGGGATGCTGGGAAGCTAAAAATTTTAGGTCCTACAGCAATTCAGTATTTTACAGGTACTCCTGACATCTGGAGACATTCATCAAATATAAGTTTGGGTTTAATGCCTGAAGGAAAAGGCAAAGAGGCACCTAGTTTACCTGAGTGTGCATAAGAGGCATTTGCAGTGAGTTCTGTCCCACTGGTTTCAAAGGACCTATATGCAAAGAAAACCTGTGGTCTTCTAAAACTTCATTCTTTCCTCATTCTGGAAAAGCTGCTGATGGCTTCTGACAAAACAAAAACAAAACCAAAGCCTCAGTATCTTGGAAAGCAACACAATACAGTTAGAACAATCTCTGGTTTACGCAAACTGTAAGCAACTGGTTTTTGCTGCAGCAGGAAACTACAGCAGCACTCCTCAGGGGCAGAAAAGCGCTGCAAGGTAAAACAAGGCAGACACTGCTGGTTAGGCAGCTCAGATCTGAGCAGTGTGCAGTACACTGCCCTGTTTAATAAAGAGCCTGGGAAGTGTTTTACAAGGGTCAGCAGAAAGCAAGCCCTAAATCAACCTATTGTAATGGAAATACAAAATAACTTCCGGAAAACTCTCTAGATGTGGCCAGGATTATTGGAATCATAAATAATCACAGTAAGTAATAGATGCACAGTGATCTGTACCAGCTAATGAAAAGAGCCACAAACAAAGCACTTGAATTTTAATGTGACCAAAGTTTTATAAACCTCTAAATCCACATGCTGCATTTTACAGGGTGTTACCTGGCCAGCGTGAGTCCTTGCTATGACAGCTCTGGCTAAGGGGAACATGTAATTTGACATAAAACAGGAGGGAAGATACTTGGGGAAACCACTACAGGAGTGTCCATGTTTAAATTCCTGAAAATATTTGTCATGTGGGGTTGGGAAGCTGAAGGGATTGAGGAAGAGAGGGTTAAGAAGCTGGCACACTGGCAGGCAGCTGCACCCTATAAGCGACTTGATGAGGCAGAGATTAAAATCTGCTTTCAGCTACAAGGAAAGCTTTAGAGATGGCAGGGGAAGTCAGAACCAGCTGGTAAGCAGAGGCCTCTGCTTTCTGATCATCCCTTTGAAGGAAGAGCTACAAGGCACTTGAGGTTTGGTGGAAGATTCCCGTCTGCAGACGCTGATCCAGATAGCTCACTGCAGCCACTTTGTTTCTGTTAACCTCTTAACCTTGGGCTGCCAACACCCGTCAGAGAAAGGAACCTCGGCAAGATGCTGGCTCTCCTCATTCTAAATGGCTGAGACAGCCTGGCTACAGGGCTCTGCTCTTGTTTAACCAACAAAAGCTCAACACCATCAATTGCAGCGGTGCAATGATGTTTACTTTTTTTGCTTCTAGTATTTGATTTGGGGTCTTTTTTGACTGCCCCTAAACTGATCTTTTCTTGGAGTTATCTGTCATGACCACAGAGCTTTGCACTTAGAGCAGCAGCAGGCTGCTCAGAGCCCATCGTTTCAGATGTTCCACAGAAGCATTACTGTATGCTCATCCACAGTGACTCTACCTGCTCTGTTGGTTTATTTAACAAATTCTCTGACGATGCACAGCTAGCAAGATTTGGTTTGAAATACTTCTTGTGTGATTTTGGAGTTTCAACTCTCCTTATACGGTTCAGTGGTAAGAAAGTTCAACAAGCAGAAGGGGTTGAAGAGTAGGGTATGTTTGAAATATATACTGTTCTGGCATTAAGTATGGCACAGACCATAAAGTGACCGTTGCAAGCTTGAAGAAAAACTCCCTTATCTCATTGATATGTTCCTTGTAATGGAACGTGATACCAGTTGAAGTTTTCACATTGCAAAAAGAAATGGAAGTCCTCAGAAAATACAAAGAATATAGACTTTAAAATTGCATCTAACGATTAATAGAATGATTTATAATCTAAAACTGTCAAGGAACATGTAAATGCAGTTCTCCTACTAGTGCTATACCAGCAGAGGGGAAAATGATCTTTGTATTATAGTGTAACAGTACACAGAGTAACAAAACAGAACCAAATGACTTTATTTTCTAAGGACACTGGTTTTGGATGGCTGTATCTTCAACAGCTCAAGAGATTGTATTTCACTCTTTGAAGTGAAATAGCACAGTGATGTTCTTACCCTTAAGCAGAAGTCAATCTTTTGTTCTAACCCTTTTCCTGTTTGAATTGTTGAGGGTATTTAACAGTCAATTTATTTTGTTTGAAATAATTAATGCTATGCATGAAATTGGTGATCAAACATAAAAAACAAGTTGGGCAACTTCTATCCATCAAAGCCCTTACTCAGCGATCTGAAGAGCGAGTGCCTCATTCTAATGGCACACTACCAGCCATCATTTCCCAGAGACTGCAAAAAAGTCACTTCAGAACGTCACATTGTATGCTACATACAGAATTTCATCCAACAGTAAGGTTCAGCACAGAATACACAGCAAAAGGTGATGCTGAATTTCCCCTTCTTCATGACACTGCCAAAGTCCTCTGAGCACCTATCAGTATTATCTATGCTGTGTTGCCAGTTCTAATTTATCGTTCAGTGCTGCTGTAAGAAAACCGATAAAGGACAAGAGCCTGCAGTCATGCAGAACATAGTAAGGCACAGCTGACTTGTGGAGCTAAATACTTGCAAGTTTCGTGTCAAGGAAAGATATTACATTCATTATGACCAAAGACCAGGAAATGAGTTCAATTCCAAAGCAACAATTTGCATTTTCCTCTCCTAGACAGACTACCTGAGGAATAATCCTCTTTATTAAAGGAGATAAAGCAGCTGCGACTGTGACGTACCTTAAACACTGGTACCTTGGACTTTTAAAGAGAACAAGAGAGGGATTTACAGGTTTATTTATCTTCACTTTTGCTTGCACATGACTAAAACTGGCCGGTCTGTCTTTAGAGAAGACCTGAAATCATTATGGCAGTAACATAGCCAAGTATTTAGAATTTATCTGAACCACTCAAAACTATGTCCCAGATATAGACTAACACAAAGAATCTAAATAGCTCAGGCAATCTGGTCACAGATGCTGGAATAGGGACAACTTAGCCTGCCTCATGCTACTGCAGTCACACTGCTCTAGCATCCAAACCGGCTAACTGAAACATGGTGGCTTCATGCTGTGGCCTAGATATTTTCTGTTATACCATGTAATTTGGCTAAATATATTTAGGGAATAGAATAGAATCAAGCAGGTTGGAAGAGACCTCCAAGCTCATCCAGTCCAACCTAGCACCCAGCCCTATCCAGTCAACCAGACCATGGCACTAAGTGCCTCATCCAGTCTCTCCTTGAACAACTCCAGGGATGGTGACTCCACCACCTCCCTGGGCAGCCCATTCCAATGCCAATCACTGTCTCTGTCAAGAACTTCCTCCTAACATCCAGCCTATACTTCCCCCGGCACAACTTGAGACTGTGTCCCCTTGTTCTGTTGCTGGTTGTCTGGGAGAAGAGACCAACCCCCACCTGGCTACAATCTGCCTTCAGGTAGTAGAGTTATAAGCACATGTCTTCCTGTCATGAAATTCAGGATACTCTTCCATAGTTCCTCTTCCTTAGAGCGACTTAAGTTTTGCTGCATTCCTATAATAAATATGTTGCTTATTCCAGGTACAAATACCAATGGCATTGCAGAAATGTCAGCTGCTTATGCAAGAACACAGCTAGCTTTGTTGGAGTTTTTTTGGGGAGTGCCTCAAGTAAAACACTGCAGAATTTACTTATTTTTAATTATTCAATTTGAGCCCTTGAATTAGGACTTTCTCTCTTCAAAAAGCTCATGTTTCTTATTTGTCTCTCACAGGTCAGGGTGGAAAGCAAGAAACTGACTTGGGAGCTGCTGCCTTTGCTTTTTTTTCTTTAGAGCTGTAGTTGCTTCTCTCGGATTTCAGAAGCAGAGCTCCTGACAATCCTCCCACATCTGTTTCATCAGCTGATTAAAATGCAGATCTCCTCGCAGGTAGCACATTTTTGGCTGATGGGCGTTCCTCTAACCAACTCATTATTAAGAGAACAACTTTATGCATGATCAGCAACTTGGCAGCGTAAACAACACGAAACACTTCTTTTAAATAGGACTTGATATTTTGTTTATGAGAGCTTCCATTTACTGTCAGGAATTTATAGCCCACTTAGGCACAGAAGTTTTTGTTATCTTTTAAAAGCTGTTTGCAATAAAGAAGTTGTTATCTAGCCCAAGAAAGAATTTGGATAGGAGCTCTGTGTAAAGCAATGAATATCTGGCTTTCTGATGGCGCTGTATGATGTGGGGGGTGTGTGGAAATACATTGGAGGGGAACGTTTCTTCCTTTCCTTTTTCTAGCCCACAAGACACCTGACAAGTTTTAACTTATTCTTCAAAAAGTGAGAAGTTATTTTTTATTCCCAATAGGGACTGAGAGTGCTGTTATATCTAGTTCTAGAACTACTTTTCATTTGCATTTTAAATTGGTAAAAAATCAGAATCAAAACAGTTCAGTTCAATGGATATTTTCATTTTAATTTCACAATTAGAAGGACTGCATTTTAAAGCTAGAACTGCTGGGCTATCTTGAGGAAGACATTTTTATTTTGACTTAATTTCACTAGCTGTCTGTGCTCAGAGTTGCTTTACTTGTTCCCACTGGAAACAGAGTAGCTGGCTGATCTGTTTTGCCCCTCTACCCAAAACAGAATGCATTGATTAATTGTGCCAAGGTAAAGCAAATCCTGGATCATGCTGCTAGTAAACCTTGTAAGTGCCCCAAGGGAGTAAGATGTACCCAATGTCAGAAATGGGCTTTAGGAAGCACAGATGTTCACTTTTCTACTTCAGCAACTCAGTCTTTATGTACAGCGTGAATCTGTGAAAGTGAACATTTGAAGGAGGAATGATTAATGATTGGTGCATCAGCAGTCTGCATCAGGCAAGCGAGGAGAGTGTTCCTGACAGCAAAAGCAGGGGTCTGGTCTGTGCTATCAGCTAGCAGAGTTTGGTTTACTTTAATTCTTCAAAAGAAGTACAAGCTTCAGAATTTTAAACATTCCAAAGTGTCAAACTTCCTTGACTTCACATTTCAGGAATTGTGCAGGCAGCACACAATTCACCATTTTGGTATTTTATCAGACTCATTTCTAGTTCTAACCTCTCAATATGATAACTGTAAATTTCCTTCTGGATCAGACACCCGAAGAAGTCACACGAAATAACAAGTTCCCTAGGTGCAACTTCCCCCATATACCTTCTCTTAGACCACCACATTCTGCTGGCTTATAAATGATATTCTAAACCAACCTGTCATGATATGGAGGATTACTCTTTTACTGTGAATAGTA
Source organism: Tricholaema leucomelas (assembly GCA_013400475.1). Lineage (NCBI taxonomy): Eukaryota > Metazoa > Chordata > Aves > Piciformes > Lybiidae > Tricholaema lacrymosa > Tricholaema leucomelas. Next base: position 13,728 of record WAAF01017100.1, on the reverse strand, counting down.
TTATGCTTTGCACCTTCCTCCAAGGCAGGTCTATATATGCACATACTCTCTACAGAGCTACAGAGAAAGAATAAAGTCCATGGAGCAGGGAGAGATTAAAGAGTCTTGGCTTTCACTAACTGCCTTCTGTTTCCTCCTTTAAGGAAGCTTAACAAATTAGTAGTTTCTTATCTCTGTATATTGATTATTCTAAGCAAGTAGCAGTCTGAAGAGGCTCCCTGTTGTGGGAATATTGCTGACTTACATAGGTATAGGAGTTTACATGTGCACCATACCTACACTTTGTGACGGTGTTCCAATCTGCATTAGCTGGTGCCTTTACATTTAGAGCACATTGTTGACTCTTCCCTCATTTTTTTCCATTTTACAGGTGAGTTTAAAAGTGACCAGATTCTGTTTTCTGTGTTAACTTATTCACACAGAGGTATTCACATTTCGGCTTTCCTGCTCTACTTTCTGTTATCAGGTTCTTGTATGACCATTTTTCTTTGTGGATTACTGGTCAGGGAAAGCCCTTACTCGTGCAGCTTGCCAGATGCACACTGAAAATCAGGCATCCCCACACACGTACAGCAAAACCAGCCTATGCAGCAGAGGTAACTTTGCTGCCTTAGTTCTAAAGGCTCTGCTTTAACGCTCACTGTCATCTGTCCTCTAACACTGACAACATAAACCTCTCAGATTTAAATGAACATCTTCTGGAGTGCATGGTGTAGAGTGGTGGTTCCATTCTGCCTGAAATGTGTTTTCAGCAGTCAGAGATATTTTTTTTCAGTTGCTGTATCTGCTACACAGACAATGGTTAAATCAATCAAGTGTTACATTACTGCTCTTGCTTGAGGAGTGAGATTGTTAGACCCTTGTTTGTTCAACGCTGCTGTTCGGAATGGGCCTGAATGCAGTGCGTAGGTATCCAAAAGTGTCTGTGTGGCCCTAGCAGCTGAAGTTAGCAGCAGAATTTCCTCTCATGTTTGGTTACTGCAGTCAGTGAGCTACATGAATCAATACAAGTTGTAACACAGTCATTTCCCTACTTTCTATTGCTGTTAGACCAGATCTTCAGTCATAGCTAGCATCTTCAGTCATAAACAGGTTCAGGCTTTAGGCCAAAGTAGGAGAGGCTTAAAAAACTTAAAGCAGATTGTTTTAAGCTACTCTGTTTTCCTAAAATCTTAAGGCAACATGAGATGCTTTGTAATACTCATAATGAGAGCAGTCCTTACTTGAGAGGCAATTGAAGATAATCAACTTGAGAAAGCTGTATTTCCTTTGTGAGGGACATGGTGATCTTCAATGCTGATTTAAACCACCTGAAAATAAACATTTATTAATGAGAATGTTGGAGAATTTTTTTTTTCTAAAGTAAAAGCAGAAAGATAGTAAGAGGTGGCAGGTTTCAGACACTAGGTCTTTGTGTGCATGATCTGTGCCATACCTGGCTTCATTCATTTATCAGTTGTTAAAGGTACTGGTAAAATGTATAACCATCTTAACTGTATCAAAAATGTTGTTCCTCCATTTCTAGCAGCCCAATTTCTTTGCCTCTAAGGAAGATTATCCAAAAAGTCAAATGAAAGCATTTTACACAAAAGAGCACTTGGCTAAAATAAACTCAGTGTAGTAGAGAGGCAAGTGCTTTGCAGACAGTGAGAGTGAAGAGGGGGAACAGAGTAACTGTGTTCTCCCCCACAAGCTACTAATTCACAAACTACTAATTCTGTGGTCAGTGCAGTTCAGACTATCATTTCCTCATGACTTAATAATTGCCTTATTATTTTAATTGTAAGTCACCTGATAATCCATCTGATCAGTCAGAAAGAAACAGAAGAACCTTCTACCTGTGTCCAGAGTGGAAGACAATCATCAGGAGCCTTTAATAAATGGTCTGTCAGTCCTCTATCTCTCCACCTATCCATGGTGTCTCAGAGACATGTCTGGTCTGTGAGCATCCAGTTTGCAATTTTACGAGCTGGGAAGAGTACTGGAAAATCATCAGCTATCAATAATAAGTTTTTCTAATGACAGGAACAGAAGAATAAATATTCTTTAAGCAGGAGTGACTAGTTCGAACCGGTTCTGCAGGATGCTTCACACACCAAGGATCAAGAAGAATGCTAATATGCAATCATTGAACAGAACAGCAGCCAAGACTTGCTATAGGGCACGTAATGAATAATGCTATACAATGAGCTTCTATACACCCACCATGTATCTAAATTTATAAACCCTACACACCATTGGATAAAACCGAAACGCATTTCCCATCACTGAAGTGCGCTACCCAATCTGCTCTAACACAGGACCATATTGGCATTGAGCAGACCATTCTGTTTGTTAGAAACTTACCAGAATGTGCTGGTATTTATATCTCATCAAAGCTGTTCAGTAAACACAGTACAAAGACCTCTGATTTCACTGAATGCATAAACATGTGTGAGGAATTTCATTCTAGGATTTTGGACATGAGAGAGCTCTCTCTGTCTAATGAGCTTAACTGCCATTCCCCCCATCCCAGTCAATTTTCCCTGGAAAAAAACTTTTCCCCTGTCCCAGCCTCACAGATAAGAATTTCTGAGTTCTAATGACAAATTGAATTTGTCCATGACCTACACTTTAAGGGAAAATGCAGTACAGCTTCCTAGAGTCACCAGTTTGAGGGCTCTATCTCAACTAGTCAGAGTTTTGAGGGGCAGGGCTTTGAGAACACCAAACTCATCTCTGTTCCTGTTATATTTCTGTGTATTTTTTATGGCTATGACAGTTCAAGCCTGTAAGATTGACCATTATCAATTCAGTCCTATCGTGAAGATCCTTTGTCAGTCTTAGAAGAAAAAGAAACGACCTACAAAGCACCATGATTGTCTTTGTTGTATACAACTGCAAAACCTCCTTCTCCAAACCACACAAACTGAGTAAGTAATAAACCAACAGCATAAAACCATATCAGAGTCATAACTTCTGCCTGCTCAAGGAAAGGAAAGAAATATAAGTGAGCCTCTGGAGGTGGAAGAGGAATGAGGCACAGCTTCTTTCATTTCTTCATTCATTGACAATGGAAGGTGAAAGGGACCTTGAAAGGTCATGTAAGATATTCACAGGTGTTAAGGCAGGATCAGCTACACCTAAATGCTTCTTAAAGTTTGTTGAGTGCTTTAGAGCAACAGCACAATCTCTGTAGACAATTATTACAGTGCTTAACTGTTATCATCAGAGAATTTCCCTTGCTGCACTGAAGACCATTATTTCCAGAACTGTTTATGGTGAACAGAGAGAAAAATGCCCTTAGGCCAGACAGGCTGTTTGAGTACCGATTGCATGGGACAGGTTACCTGGTTACATGTGCTGGGACCTTCCTGCTGGGAGGGACCTTCCTGTTCCCGGGAGCAACCCACAGGGGACTGTTAAACTAGGAACTATGATTTTATGCAGTAAACCCAAAGCAAGAGCCCCTCACAGAACTAAAGCAGAGTGCTTTATTCCAACTTGCCATCTTCAAAACCGGAAAGAGGATGACATCTCCTTTCAGATTTATGATTCAAAGCTTTTATATGCAAAATAAAGGCCAGCATGGTGCCACAATTCCTTTCCTGAATTCTTTCACAACAATTTGGGATCTGTAGCAGGATGCTGAGAATACTGAGTTTGTTACCACAAGTTGTGAGCACTATGAATAGTAACTTCTTGTGATTATGCTAGTTTTTACTCTGTGTAGTATTTGAAGACAAACAACAAAATACAATGCTCAGAATCATCAATGCTTTTCCTAAACTTTACAAATTATGGATTATGAGAACATATGTCCCACACCTAGCTTCTCTCACCAAGATCAATTCTGTGTTGTACCTTATGGAAGTAACCTGGTTATGGGATTCTTAAATATGAACTAAGGTTGAAAACAGCTCTTGAATTTGAAGTGGCTTTGTCACTACTGATTGGAACAGCTGCTGAGCAAAATGCAAAGCAGAAATAAGTGAGGTAACAGAAATCATCTTAGTGGTACTTTTGGGGAAATACAGAGAGAATCTCAGAACCACAGAATTAACCAGGTTGGAAGAGACCTCCAAGATCAGCCAGTCCAACCTAACACCCAGCCCTATCCAAACAACTAGACAATGGCACTAAGTGCCCCAGCCAGTCTTTTCTTGAACNACACCTTCCAGCACCTCAACATCTCTCTTGAATTGAAGGGCCCAGAACTGGACACAGCACTCACGGTGTGGCCTGAGCAGTGCTGAGTACAGGTGCAGAATAACCTCCCTTGTCCTACTGGCCACACTGTTCCTGATTCAGGCCAGGATGCCATTGGCTCTCCTGCCCACCTGGGCACACTGCTGGCTCATGTTCAGCTACTATCTACCAGTACCCCCAGATCTCTCTCTGCCTGGCTGCTCTCCAGCCACTCTGTCCCCAGCCTGTAGTGCTGCTTGGGGTTGTTGTGGCCTAAGTGCAGAACCCTGCACTTAGCCTTGTTAAATCTCATCCTATTGGCCACTGCCCACCCATCCAGCTTGGCAAGGTCCCTCTGCAGGGCTCACTCGCCCTCCAGCAGATCCACAGCTGCTCCTAACTAGGTGTCATCTGCAAACTTACTGATGCTTGACTCAATCCCAAAGTAATACCACACATAAAGGACCTCCTGGCTACCTGTCATAAAAAAATGTCTGTCATTTAGTTCATAGAATCGTAGTCTGATGACACTTTAGGGAGATTGTGGCCTGTGCTATGTATCTTCCAGTGCAGACAAGAGCAGAAATCTAAGTGGTGCAGAGTTACCTTAGCCCAATGCATTGGGAAAGAGAAGTGACTAAGCCATTTTACTGTGGCTCAAAGAGTTCTGATTTGTACCCTTGGTGTTGTTTTGAGCGGATGGCAATAGACACAGACCTTGTGCAAGTGTTTTACAGAGAGAACTATGGGTACAAATCAGGAAGAAGATGCTATGCAGGGTGGGGTTAAACTTCAAAGACAGAGGAATAAAGAACAGTCATCGCTACACCTAACAGCTGCGCTTCTATTGTAATTAAATAGAACACTAATTTCCAAGTGTTATGACATTCAATCAGCTATATAAATATAATAATAGCAATAAGAATGATAAGCATCATCACCAAAGTAACGTGACAGCAAGCCAAGATCACATGCCCCATGTTTCTAAAAGTTGTTATAGACAAGTTGTTATGGTTTAGACCATAAGTACTGCCCAAAATATTTCCTTGAATATGTCCTGATAATTTTCTTTCTTTCAAGAGAAACTTTGCAAAGGATCCCACAGTTCTTGCTCATTTAAGCAAACAACCATACTCTGCCATTGCATATTTGTCCTTAGAAAGATGGGATCTGTTTTTCTTTTTGGTCACCACAGATTCATAAAAAGGGTCAACTGGTGCCATGTTACAGGGGGCAGACTAGAGACAGGGATGTCAAATGCTTCCTCATAAAGCATAATGTTGTAGCTGCAGACCCAGAATAAGAATCTTGACTTTTATTCTCCACTTTTTACACCATATCCCTTTCCTACATAAGAAACTGGATCAGATATTCACATCCCTTTCTTCTGTAGTGTGGCAATCATAAAATAAATTGTCCTTCACTAAACAGATGTTTTAGATCCTATCCTCCAGACATTCTGAGTAGAGCACTACACCAATAAAAAGATGGCAGGAACGTAAATTTGATCAGTTTTGCCCTAGTTCATCATGTGAAAAGCAGAAATGAAAAGGGCAAGTTTGTAAATACTTGGGTGGAAAACAAAAGATGAATCAGTGGACCTCAGCAGTTCCTACTGCAGGTTTTGCATGTGATCCTCAGTGGCTTTCTGGAAAACCCTAGCAGTGACACCATGCTGGAGCCTTTCCAGCTCTTCCTGAGCTGCATGGCTCACAGGAAAGGGTCAGCACAGTCACTTGAGCTACACTGATACTGTAATGCACGAGCCAGGAGTGCTGTTCCTGACAGGATAATACATTCTTTTCCCAGTGCATTTTGAATTCCTTATAGCACACATCACAGCTGGTTATTTGAAGCACATTTCTTTTGTTGTGAGGTTTTATGTGTTTGGCTTTGAGTAAGCCACTTACAACAGGCTCAAAAACCACCAGTGATAACCTTATTGGTGGTTAGGAAATCCTTCTTAGACGTTCATAAAGAGTTCTGGGCAAAGAAAGGTGTCTGTTATATTCCCACCAGATAAAAAGAGTATCAGAGAAGAATCAGTAGAAGAAACCATTATATGTATTTTCTTCTTTTTTTACTACAAAGATATAAGATAAGCTAATATGTGAACTACAGAAGCCACCCTGCCTTACAGAACAGTTACCCTCAGAATAAGAAAGGAATGTAGTCCCAAAGAGGTGCAAGTAGCTCCCAGTTTGGTCGATGCAGCCAACCAGAAATAACATATCCTTTAATACAGCCTTGCCAAGTGGTGACAGTAAGGAATTTTCTAGTGAACTTGGTCTTATCTTCAAGACTACTAATTTGGCAAAGCAATTACCTCCAACTCCTTCCTAACCATCTCCAATTAATTAATGTTTTTCTTGTAGTATTGTGTGCATAACAGCCAAAGTCTGCTCTTACCACCATCAGCTCTTTCATGGGTTGCTATGTGCCGTTTCCCACACTTTGCAGTGCTGTTATATTTGTTATTTAGAACGAACCCAGATTGTTCCTGGAACTGTGCCTATAGAAACTACTGCTGTAACATGTTTATATGATATGTAATTACAGGCATGCTGTAACCTGTCCAGAGCCACTGCAGAACAAGTTGCATTATCAAACCCATAAACTAGTCCCTGGATTCAATCTGATATGCTTCCTTTCTCTAGCAGCTAATGTCAAAGAAATTGAAAGAACACAGGTTGTATTTTTGAGCTTTAGGAGAAAACACAGTGAGGAGATAATATTCCAAGCCAGAAATATGACATTCAAAACTACTGGATACTCCCTAATGTACTATGGATTTCAAGCCACCACATCGGAAGATCAGGCCACTTAAAACCAGGCACTTGCGTCTGAAAACACTTGCCAAAACCCAGAAACAAGACGTAGGAAGAAAGATGGTACTTGCGTACAAAGGAGTGAGTCACAGCATTTAAGCAGTTGATCCCATGTATACAAGTACAAACAGTTAAATCTGGTTATAATCCTAGCAAACAGCAGATTCTTTTGGGCTTTAATCTAAGTGCTGTGTCAAAATAATGATGACTGTCTTTAGTCCATATTACGCGTAAGGAGAAATATCCCCTTAGAAGTAACATTTGAGTTAAAACACAATAATGGAATAGATGAAAGTATAAGAATTAGAAGAAGTGCTCTGAGGCACATATGTAGATTTCAGTACTGTTTGTCACCTGGCATGTCATATTTTTCTGACATCAAACACCTAAACAAGCACTTCTGATAAAAATTGTAAACACATGCCAATAATTTTCTGTTCATGCATCCTTTTCACCTTATGCTTTTGTTTAATCCAACAAGTTACCAAGAACTGAGTCACCCTACGATTATGAATCCTTTTTGTCCCATCTATTAAATCTTTATTTCTTGTATGATGCCTGATATAAATTATAAGACCTTGCTTCAAGATATCTGCTGAACTTTTGGTGTTATTGTATAACCTGTTGCTATACATGCACTGTAACAGCACAGCCAGATGAGTCAAGCCCCTGCATTCAAAGGAGAGAGGGACAAGCAGGGATGGATCTCATGTTGCACTTTGCCACTTTAGTTTTGTTTTACAATTTTTATTTTGGATCAAATCCAAACCTAAAAGTTTAGTTTTGAAATTATGAAATGGATGCGGTCAAAATAAGGCAGGCAGAGCTGGTCTCAGTAAAATGAGTTACAGATGGCAGAGATCCTGCAATAGCAATCCTACAAATTGGTAGGAAATACTGCATGAGCTGCCTCATCAACTCACTGAGTGCATTCCTGCAGATGTGAGCCCTCTCATGTCTGACAATTTCTACTTTGTTATTCCAGTAATATTTTCTCTGTGTGTGTGAGTTAAATGTGATTTTGTGATTGAGACTCGCTCCACACTTACAATTGAGTGCAAGAAATAAGTATGCAGTGTTTATATATAGGGCTCCCAGTGCTTTCTGGACATACAGTATTATTACTTCATTACACTATTAAAGATTATACAATAAGTTAATACAAGTTGGTATCTTGACCTGACTGATGAAGTGGAAGAAGGAAGAAATAAAGAAATAGACTGAAAAAGTACCTTATTGAGGTAACCACAAATCTAAGGGCATTCCATGGCACGTGTGACAGCTTTTCTTCCACAGAGGAACTGCAAAAGAATTGCACAGTAGTGCCTCAGCTCTGTGCACTTTTACAGCTTCAGCTCTTCCCTCCAAATTCTAAGCAGGTTGTTCTAATACACAAAGCAATGTCCTGCTTTAGGCAGAAAAATGACTTCATGCTACAGCTCATTTTTAGAATTCAAGTTTGGTCCAACTGCCTGCTGATCTCTTGAAGGGTGTCTGCCTGGCATTTTAACATTAATCAAATCTGCACCAACAGAGGAAGTCTAATGCATGTCATTTCACTAGAGAATGTAACTTAATTGCAAGTATAAGCAATTATCTTTTAAAAACATTCATTTCTGTTTACAAACACGGGTAATAACTGCATATTTAATTCATCTACGTTTATTCTACACATTAATAACACCTGAGTGTGTAAAGTATGCTAAGCTATTTCTACCAGACCCCTCATTATTTGGGTCTGCCAGCCAGTGAGCACGACAGATCCACCATCGTAACGAACGACAGTGAAGGTTCTCCTCTGCTAGGAAAATGTGTGCACATGGGATCAGCCTTGTTTCTCTCAAGTTCTGGTAAGAACTGGAGGTTACTCGAGGTAAGACATTTATTTCGACTGCCTGCACTTTATTACAAAGTGCAAAATTCCCTTTCTGAAAGTCCTGGTGGTAAAATATCTTCTCTCACATAACATGCTCCAGGCAAGGCTGATCCCAGCTCATCACAGTGGATTGAACTGGGTGACTTTTGATGTCCCTTTTTCTATGATGTGCAAATATGTAAATATAAATGTATGTATGTGTAAATATGAAGCCATAAAATAGGTTAGGCAAATTATTTCTGAAATATTCCCTTCTCCCCATTACGACCTTCTGCAGAATGATCTTCTCACAACTGTTTTCTGAGTGGTTTCAAATCTGAGGGGACACATTCTGAACTCAGTTACGTGGCAGCAAACCCTGAGTAAGTGCCCTGAAGTGAATGGAATTGCTCCTGTCAGAACACTGAGAGTGAAAAATCGGTCTGTTCTCCATTACAGAGGCAAGCGAATTTCACCAGTCAAGTGAAGGTAGGGAACTCCTTCTAATTACATTTTATGGCAGGAATACAAACGTTCTCCTAGTATCTCCAGAGTATTTAACAGCAGAGTACATTTGTTGTAGGCAGTAGAGGAAGAGAGAGAGAAACAACAAGCCCACCTCCCACGTTTTCACATCTGAGTAGCTGAGCAGTGCCGGAGCTCTCCTGCCTCTGTAACCCTGCCTGCCATTTGAATAACTCTGCTGCCATGCTCGGAGGGTTCACATGAACAGGGACAGCAACAGCTGGCCCCTTCTCTAAGGGCATAGTTAGATAGAAGGTCATTCAAGATAAGTCTGCTTGTGAAGACTGTTCATTTGAGTCAACCAATTTTATAATTACGTGTTACTCCTAACGTGGAATTTTGGATGTTATTTTCTTTGATATCTTTATGACTCATACTTCAGTTGAGCAAAGCAAGCTACAATTTGCTAATGCAAGTGTGTACAAATTTCAGACTGGTTAGGTGGGGTGTGTCTGCCTATAGAAACACATTTTCTTAGGGTTTTCAATAAATGTTACTGGTGCAAAATTATCTGGCTACATCTTAGGTGAATTTAAATATTTCATGGTTTGAATACCAGTCTTCACGATGCAATTGCTGAGGTTCAGAACAGGAAAACTGCATTAATTATGAAAAAAATAGCATCTGAGTAAGAAGTTGTCTATCTTGATCAGGTCACATAGGTTATATCACCATCTGGCATCACTTCACATCTTTTGTACATGCAGACCTGATTCCTTCACATATCATGTGGAAAACATGGAGACAACAGGTTTTCATTTGAGAGACTGAAGAAATCAGTCTTTTTGTTTTTCTTCAGGCTGTAGCTCATAGTTTGGAAAGCCTGGAGCAAATAAGCTCCCTTTTCACCATTTTACAAAGCCAAAGGGGAGCACAGCCTGCAGCTCATTTCTGTAGCCCTGTGGAACGTTGCCAACATCATTTGCAGGGATTCATAGTCCATTTTATGTAGATGTTATAGTACAAATTAGACAAACTCACCAGACACAGTAGAGATGAGCAGCATATAGGCACTTACAGCTCTGCTCTCCCATTCAGTGCTTGTGGGTTTGGCTCAGGCACTGCAAGAATAGACAGGGCACTTCTAACCTGAGAATGGGCATCTCTGAAGCATAGGTAATCCATGTAATGCAAGAGAATCTGTAAACTGCCTTTGTTATGCTAACAGCCAACCAAATCACCAGTGAACCCTAGAAGAAGGGAAATACAAAGATAGTTTGATCTGAATTGATTAGATCCAAGTAGCTGTCTTCTACCTGAAAAGCTAGTTTTAAAATTGCCCTGCTCTCCCCTCTAAGACAGTACAGCTGTGGAGTGTTACCAGTTCAGAGCTGGAGCGAAACTGTAGTCAGCTTACCAAGGCACTGCTTTGCAGTATACTTTGTTTGTTATTTGTACACTTATAAATATGTGGAAAATAATTGTATCGTTTGCTTTCTCAAAATAAATATGTTTTTTCATCTAGCAATCCAACTGTTTCCAAAGAACTGAGTGATTAATATCGTATCTAAAACTGTGATTGTTTTAATAAACATAAAGCAAGATATTGGACTAAGTACGACTCCAACTGTGAGTGATTTAGAGTGATAAAAATACACAGATGCCATCTGTACCAACAGAAGAACACCCATCATGAATTCATCTTCTGGTAACACTTCCCTTTCATTTGTACTGAAATGAGCACGATTTCTTTTACAATGATAGTGACAGGAAAATATGGCCACTTTTAAAGCCAGTAGCTCAACAGCAGAGAAACACACAGAACAAGGGGAATTAACATACTCCTTTTACTTGCCCAAAGCCTCCACCATGGATCATTGACCGCATACCAAGTACTAAGCCCCAGACTAGCTCTGCTAGCTCAGTAGCTGCTTCTACAGCGTGAGGTTTTGTCGGGTGTAATACCCCTCACACCTCCCAGCAGAAAATCAAAACACTAAAAGCACCTCAACCAAACGGCAGAAGCTTTAAGCTCAGAACCCAGCCTAAGTCATTAGTCTGACTTCATCAGCTTGTCTAGTATACATTTGCCAGCATCTTTGCCTGTTCAGCATTAAGCAAGAAGGCCATGGGGTATGCACCAGGGAAACTAGGGCAGGTAATGAGAACGTGGTGATAAATATCAGTCAACTTCAAATACTAACAGCAAGATCAAAAGAAAAGGAGAATTTAAATAAAATCTGCACGCTGAGAATTTCATTAGCAGCAGCTGCAGAAACAAAGATGTGATACCCAAAGCACTATTAATTTGTAGCCATGCACCAGATACTGAGAGTCTGGAGAATGCTGAGGATTACCACCACCCCTATAAGCACAACAAAACGATGGTGTGGCACGCAGAGGAAGTTCTAGCTTGGTGCCCCTGTCGAGGCAGCACCGCCAGAGCTCTCCTATCTTTGCTCTGCATTCTCAGTTCTGTGCTGACTCTGCCTTTCACTGGATGTATGAAGAAGGTAAACTGCACACTCCCATAGCCTTTTTAAAATACTTTTTTATTAGTGGTGTCCTCTTCCACCTTGGGTTCTAAAATATGGCAAAAATGTACATTAAAGTGTAAAGTAAATCCCTATTTATTTCCCATTTCTGTTCTGCAACTGTTTCCACCCCTATTTCTGTCAGTTCTCCAGCCCCTCAAAACTTCCTTTGTATCAAAAACTGACAGATTCAGCTCTTGAAAACTTCAGGCTAGTTTTCATGCTGAAACGTAGGAAAACAGAACAGCTGTCATTCAAATATACTTCAGCAAGCAGCATGCCTGTTCCCTCTCAAATGTTTATTTCCCCCAAATCAACACTTAAATGACATCTCCTACTGACAGATCATGAAAACACACACAGATCTGACAGACATGTGGAACAAACACGTGCCAGAGCCTGAGGATCCAGAGTTCCCACACATCAGATATTTGGGATACTTTTCATGGCTCTTTTTCTTTACTCTTTTATAGTGTGCAGAATATTTTGGTCCAGCAGTCATTGCTAAACAGGTTATGAATCTCCCTTGTTGGGGTGAGATGTGACAGTAATTCCACCTGAAGCAGCTCACCAGATGCAGGCACAGCCAATCCCAATGGATAAGCAGCAACTGTTGCCACAGTCTGACTCATTGAAGCTGCTTTCTTCATGCAGCTTTTTACAACTGTGGTGTCCAAATAGGACCATACTAGCATGCTGCACTCAAATCCTAAATATTTCTCCTCCTTAACCAAAGTGTTAGATTAAGAAGCTTTAGATGAAGAAGCTTTCACTTACCAGCTGGCCAGTAAGCATCTGCTCATGAGCTCATTCATTCATTATCTGGCATTACCATAAAGGTCCTCATTACATCTTCTGAAGTGCACTGAATGCAATACAAACTCCAGGTTATCAAGGGCTAGAGAAAGACATAGTTAAAACTCAGTTCTTGACACCTTTTTCTGTAAGAAATCAAACAACTTTCAGATTCCGTAAGAAGATCACAAAAATTAACCATCAGTTTACTATACCGCACAGAAGACAAAGCTCAGCAGTTCAGTTTCCATAGTTTAAGCCTTGCTACTCATTGTAGGGAGTGGATTTTCAATTCAAACTCTAATGCTGCCATATTCATGATCGGATTTTCCTCACCAGTCAGTGCCACCTACGTGCCAGAAAGACATGCAGAAGTAGCTGATCTAATATTACTTTGTCTAAAGACATTTCCTTTCTGGATGGAAATAAAAGTAGTAGACATGATGAGTACAATCCTAAATTAAATCACTGCACATGAAAATGCTATGAAAATGTAGTCTTGGTTCTCTAATAATCTTCATGCACCTGTCAGTTAGAAATCAAGCACGCCGACTCTGCTGAAGTCCAAAGCAATAAGAATTCACTCTAAGCATGATTGACTGCTGGTATTTTACTGATGTTGATGGAAAACAAACCCCAAACCAGCAAGCAGCAGACCCTTTGCTATAAAAGGTGGCTATACAGACTTTCCATTGATTAAAAATTGCATCAATCTTTATGCTGTCCATGCTGCAAAATGCTCTCATCTAAGCTCTTTTTCTCTTGTGGAAGTGGCTAAAAGACAGCTTCAGCTATCTCCACTCATCAGTACCCCTACATGGAAAGCAAACCAGCAGGAATGAGTAAAAAAAAAATCTGAGTCCAGACTGGAACAGAAAAAGGCAACTTTTACATTCTTTGCTATAAATCTACAGAGATGAATGGCACCCATGTACCAACAGTTGTCTTATGCCTAAACATCTTTGTGTAAAAACATCTGTACAGGAAAGAAGAGATGCTTGGAAATAAATTTCACACTATAACTTGCATACGAAACAACTGATAGCTTCAAGAGTAAATAATCATAGAATCATAGAATGGTTTA
>WAAF01017099.1:7004-165363 GCA_013400475.1 Tricholaema leucomelas | reverse complement strand
GTAAACACGTTGCTACTTATGCAGGCAGGCAGTTATTCTCAACATTAGTATTTACCTTTGCTTCACCAACGGTCTTTTGTTGGCAACAATGAAACAATTTGTTGGACACATCTGTGATGAAGATCTCTGTGCGTTGCCTCTTTTCTTCCAGATTTCCTCACCTTCTAGAAAAGAATTTGGGTGTTTAAAAATTGATCATACAGAAACAGTGAAACAGACTATTCCTTATCAACTGCTACCCTGATAGCNTCTGAGGGGTGGGGGCAGGCAGGGGACACAGGATCTGCTCACTTACTCACTGTGATAGGACAAGGAGCAATGGATGTAAGCAGCAGCACAGGAGGTTCCACCTCAACACAAGGGGGAACTTCTTTACTGTAAGGGACACAGAGAGAACCAGAAGTGGCTCCCCAGAGAGGTTGTGGAGCCTCCTTCCCTGGAGACTTTCAAGACCTGTCTGGATGTGTTCCTCTGTGACCTGATCCTACAAAGGAAGGATGATTGAACTCAATCTCTTTGAATCACTTCCAGCCCCAGACATCCAGTGATCCTATGAATTCTTCAGCTGGAGCAGAGGAGGCTGAATCAAAATATATGAAGCACTTGACTGGTAATGGAGAGCCTGGCAGCAGCTCAGAGTTCTCACCTAATCTGCTGTCCTGGTTTAAGACAGTCTGCTCTAACAAATGAAGTCTCTCTGCACAGATTGGGAGCAAAAATGAGAAAAACACTCACAAACTTCCTTTAAGTTGAGATAGGGAGAGTTTAATGGTATAATACAATGTACAGTGTCCCTAGCCTATTTCACAGACAAGCAAAAGCATGAGTGGCAGCAGAAGCCAGCAAAAAATGACCTCTCCCCACTCCAAGCCTGTAGACAGCAGAATGGAAAAGTCCAACACCCCAAAACCAAAACTCGAAGCAGCAACTGGAAACAGGAAGCCTCTCATGTTACAACCTGGGCTACAAGCTCCACCATACTTCACTCCAACCAGCACTTTCATTATAAAGCCGGCATGACATCAGCGTTGTATCGAGTACTCATCAGCAGATTCAACTGAACCCATGGCACCTGCCTTACTAAACTCTCTCTGCAAATTTTATGTGGAAAAAATACAGATAAATCTTCAAAGGTTTAGAAAGACTTGTAATTATTGACTCATAGCCTTAAGGAAAGAGTCTAACTTTGCTGATAACAGGATTTAAGGTAGGGAAGTCGAAGTGCTGGCAATTGAACAACTTGTATAAAATGATCCAGAGAGAGGATTTAAAATCCTTGTCTCAAGTATGACAATTTAGTTTTTAAATCATGCTGTGATGCAATGATGTACTTGGAACACAAACTAGCACTGATTCTGAAACAATATCAGCTAATAAATGTGATGGAAAAATGTTTACCTAGCTAGTCAGTGTATTGCCAGAAACCAACTATGTGTGCAAAGCTGAAGTTGAAGGGCATCTTGCAGATGGTAGTTTATGTAAGGCTAGATTGAGCCTATATAGTACACTAGGGGCAGGACAGAGCTGTGTGCTTCTCTAAAAGATCCATGAGAATACATGATTTACTCTCGTGTCCAGTGTTGTCTTCTCAGATTGTAATGTCCCTGCTTCAAAGAAAGTTGCTGGCCCTTTAGTCCTGGCATGCCTTGCTTCCTGATGCATTGACAAGCAGAAGCTGTGCTCTCTTCCTGCTGTCATCGTGTGCTAGGCACAAAGCAGAAGCTGTGCTCTCTTCCTGCTGTCATCGTGTGCTAGGCACACTGGACTCTTGCTCTGCTCCTTTTCAGAAGCTGAGGTCTAGACTGTGGATGCAATCTTGCTAATTGTTTGCAGGTCAATTACAATCCACCCTGTGCAGTCCAGGTAGAGGAATTTGGTGCTACCATAGGAAGTCCAGCAGCTGCCATGGTACCTATTTGCTCTAAAATACAGAAATCTTACCTTGAATTAACCTAACATGACATGTGCAGTCAGTGATATTTATGGATAGAAACATGATGCAAATGGAATTTAGACAGGAAACAAAGTGCTGAATGGTCTTTTTCCTGCCATCTTAATCCCCTGACCAACCTTTTAATTTAATCTTTGTTTAATAATTGGATTACAGAGAGTAGAGAAATTTTTTGCTTGATGGGAATAAGTGGGAGCAATGAAGTGAAACATTTAAAAATAGCTTTAAATTATATTGTGGGAAATGATAGAAAAAAAAAAGGCAAACCAACACAGGCTTGTTTCATGCTTATTTGTGTCTGTATGAAATAAGGCTCCTTTTATTGCTGTGTAAGAACACAGTATTTGTGTAAGAATCTGTTTCAAGATGAGAGTATACACTGACTGGGGATTAAGTGGGTAATCTCATGAGGTCCTCTACTCCTACAGTTCTAAACCTGGTTAGGTTCATTTTAGAGTATTGTTTCACTGTGTTTTAAATTTCTTTATGTAAACATTTCATTATAAAACCCACTGAATAGAACGTTTATTAAAATTCAGTATTCTGTCATGAACTAGACTTTGAGCACTGTGGGGATTGGATGAGATTGGTGGGCTTTATTTTGTTTTCAATTTGTTTGAATAGCAATGGTGATTACCTAACTATCTGGTGATTTCCTGTGAGAGATAAAAAGTAAATGTCTTTTCAGCATATGTGGCTTTTACATAGTGTTAAGATACAGTCTCTTTCTAGTAGCTGACCTGTATATCTGTTTAATTTTTGTTTGATCTGGTGAAGGTAAGCTGTGAAAGTGAGCAGTGACTTAAGTTTTATGGCATATAGAGATGTGGCCTGGATGCCATCCTGGTAAGCTCTAAACAGATTCTTAGACTAGAGAAGTCTGGGAGAAAAGACCTGTATATATATTTTTCTCTTTTTTTTTTTCACTGCTGTGTATGAAAGAACAGCTTTCCCTTCAGACATGGAAGGAAAAATACCATATGTAGTGTGATTGATAAAAACAAGGCTGAGTGGAAAGTAGTTATTTATGTGGATTGTAGCTGAGCAGTAAGACTTAGGCAGTTCTTGTCCTCTATAGAAGGTCTGCAATCACCTTGATGCTGCTGACACCTCAAAGCTGCCGATTATCATCATGTCTGGTCTGTCAAGAGCTAGTGGTAAAGTACATAGAATTTATCTCCTGAAATATTTGTATTGTGTGTGGTTTTATTCACAGAGATGCAATCTATAAGATGTAGTAAAAGATGCATTCCTTGCTACTGCATAAAGCCAAATAGCCACCAAAGGGGAAGGCAAGAATTTACACTTTATTGGAGCTCAGTTAACTGCTCCAGTGTAGTAAAGAAATACTTCCATATCTTTTGGAAAGGATAATTTCTAAGAGGCCAGCCAGAATGTCTCTGACATCATGCACGAACAAGAGTGAAGAATGAAACTCCTGCATAAGCAGATGTAAGAAAAAGGGCTCAAATGTAACTTTTTTTTTCTTTCTTTTCTCTCCAGAGCTGCCTTGCATATATATGTACTTGAGTGCTAAAGTGGCACTTACCTTCATGGATGTCCCACTAATTCCTAGCGTTGCCTGTGATGTTTCTGAAACCTGCTTTCACGTCTTTGTCCTTTTCTTTCCCAGAATTAATTGTGCTATTGATGAATGTCTTTTGGATCCAAAATACAAGTTTTGAATCTTTTGTATACAAAAGCTACAAAGTGAGGCACTGAGGTCTGTTAAGCATTCATCCAGCCATTTCATTGGCAACAACTCTTCTCAAGCACCCAGCTGCAAGGCCATTCAGTGCAGTGTATCTCAATTTCTGTAAACATCATCTCACCTGGACTTATAGCATCCTTGACTGTTACAGTTGCCTGGTTTACCTCTCCTTTATCTTAAAGGTCGTTTCTCGAATGCTCCTTCCTCCTATTTGTCTGATGTTACCTCCTGCCCCAGACCTCACAGGTCCTCTGCACCTCACCACATTTCCAAAATGTAAAGTCAGCCCTCCTGTACGCTGCTTCTCCACAGTTAGCCTTCCAGGTATAGCTTTGACTTACAGTAAGACAAATTGCAGAATCACAGAACTGCAGAGGTTGGAAGAGACCTCCAGAGACCATTGAGTCCAACCTCCCTGCCAAGGCAGGATCCCCTAGGGTAGTTCACAGGGTAGGTGGGTTTTGGAAGTCTCCAGAGAAGGAGACTCCACAACCTCTCTGTGTAGCCTGTTCCAGTGCTCTGTCACCCTCACTGAAAAGTTTCTCCTCGTGTTGAGGTGAAACCTTCTATGTTCCAATTTGTAGCTGTTGCTCCTTGTCTTATTGCTGCTGAGCAGTGAAAAGAGATTGGCCCCAGCCACCTGGGGCTTGTAGACATTGCTGACATCTCCTCTCAGTCTTTTCTTCTCCAGACTAAACAGCCCCAGGTCTCTCAGTCTCTCTTCCTAGGGGAGATGCTTAAGTCCCCCAGTCATCCTTGTGGCTCTCTGCTGGACTTTCTCCAGCAGGTCCCTGTCTCTCTTGAACTGGGGAGCCCAGAACTGGACACAGTATTCCAGATGTGATCTCAGCAGGGCAGAGCAGAAGGGGAGAAGAGCCTCCCTAGACCTGCTGGACACGCTTTTCCTGCTGCGGCCTGGGACACCATTTGTTCTCTTGGCCACGAGGGCACATTGCTGGCCCATACAGACCTTGCTTTTCACTATCACTCCAAAGTCCTTCTCCACAGAGCTGCTTTCCAGCAGGGCAGCCCCCAGCCTGTTCTGGTGCCTATTATTGCTCCCCAGATGCAGGACCCTGCACTTGTCCTTATTGAACTTCATAAGGTTTGCCTTCACCCAGCTCTCCAGCCTGTCCAGATCCTGTTGGATGGCAGTACAGCCTGAGGGTTGTCAGCCACCCCTTCACCCTTCCCCCCCACCTAGTTTTGTATCATCAGCAACAACCATCAGATCGTTGATAAAGATATTGAACAAAACTGGACCCAGTACTGATCCCTGGGGAACACTGCTGGCTACAGGACTCCAACTTGATTCGTGCCACTGATGGCAACCTTCTGAAATCTGTTGTGAATCCAGTTTTCAATCCACCTACAGACCAGCCATCTATGCCGCATCTCCTGAGCTTATCTATGAGAATGTTGTGGGAGACAGTATCAAGAGCCTTGCTGAAGTCAAGGTGTATGACATCCACAGCCTGCCCTTCACCTACCCATTTGGTCATAATATCATAGAAGACTGTCAGGTTAGTCAAGCAAGATATCCCCTTGGTAAATCCATGTTGGCTGCTCCTGATAATCCTCTTTTCTTCCATGTGGTTAGAGATGGCCTTCAAAATTTGGAGAGAAAGCATTTAGATGCCCAAATAATACTTATGAAACAAATTGTTCCTCATCTCTACAGTAGCAGAGAAGTTTTACTGAAGAGTGAGAAATTATTATACTTCAAATGACAAGTAGAATTTCAAATCACAAACTAAATCTCCTTATAAATGCTTCAGTTCTGAGTCTTCATATCATTTCTGCTGCACTGAGGAAGTGATAAGCTTGTGTGTTAAACGCTATCACTCCATATTTTGCATAAGGGAGCCTGGAAAATCTTGGTATTATATCATAATGAAACATGCAGCCATTAGATTGTGTTAAACTTTGGCTGATAAATTGGTCTGTAAATATAAATCCTTTCCTCCCTATAGACATTTACAAGTTGTGACAAAAATGCCTTTTGATTTCACCTCTGATGAGATAAATGGAAGGAGATCTTTACATTTATTAGGCATGACCACCTCCTCTGGCCTGTAAAGGCCATGTTCCCCTAGTAAGTTTATAAGTTGGATTAGTGAAGATGGTCACAATTATGGTATCCTGTCCACAAAATAGGTAATAAACGTTCCTGCTTCCAACTGCTACACTGGAGAAAGAAAAAAGACACAAACAAAAGTGCTGGTTAGATGACATTGCAGGAGGGTTGATCTCCTTAAGGACAGCTTTGGTCTGAGAAGTCACTCTGGACTATAACATCTTATGGAGACTCTTAATTTCTTCTTTCTGATCTGTATGCATTTAAGAAAGGCACACTCTTTCAGGAGCCTGTAGAGACTGAAGTCTCACCCTGACCCAAACCTGCTAATGTTTTGTGCGTTAGCATTCAACAACATCTAGTGCTCTGTGTCTGCCACTGAGGGATGCTTTATCTGAAGGAAAGTGCCACTCCATCTTACTAGGGCTTTAATGTTCCCTTTGACCATTTATGAAAGTAAAAGGATATGGAAGTAGCAAGTCTTGGCAGAAAGGTTGCAAGCCGTATATTTTAATTAAAGTTTTGTTTGTTTGTTTGTTTTTTAAATCTTGGTTTTCTTTACATCTTACATTTACTTGAAATTAGATAGTTCTGGCTGTCAACTGCTTTCAGTCTGATTGATTTGAAAGTCTAATAACTGATTTTTTTTTCAAGTTTAATATATATATATTGAAGTTAGGACCTGAAAACAACCAACAGCAATTTACTTGTGTTTTTAATTCACAGTGAGCCACCACAGCTAATTGTACAGAGTCATGCTCTGTGTACAATGTCAGTTGATATTTGGTGTAAAAATTGAGTATAATGATGGTACATGTAGCAACTTGAGGTGGTATCTTGGTAGCTGATAAAATGTGTGATTCTTGGGTGTATGAGAATATCAAACAGTAGTAAGAACATTTCATAGCTATTCTTAAAAGAGTATATTCCATTCTGGTTTATCTATTCAGGAAAGGATTCAGAGTTTGGGGGGAAAAAAGAAAATAAAAGAAAAGTGGAATTTGGAAAAACAGCCTTGACCTGGGAGAAGAAGGAAGTCTATTTCTTTCATTCAAGAATTGCTTGAGAAGTGACCTGATCACATCCTGAGGCAGGATTCTATTGGAGATTGTTGCGTGGGATAGAACTGACTTTGAACAAGCAGGGAAGAATCTTCTGACACTGTCTGCCACAACAAGCTCCTGGCAAGCTGGCAGCTCATGGCTTGGACAGATTCACTCTGATATGGGCCAAGAACTGGCTGAAAGGCTGGGCCCAGAGAGTTGTGGTGAATGGTGCCACATCCAGTTGGCAGACAGTCACTAGTGGTGTTCCCCAAGGATCAATGCTGGGCCCAGTCCTGTTCAACATCTTTATTGATGATCTGGACAAGGGGATTGAGTCCAGCATCAGTATGTCTGCAGATAGCATCAAGCTAGGAGCAGGTGTGGATCTGTTGGAAGGTAGGAGGGCCCTGCAGAGGGACCTTGACAGGCTGGATGGGTGGGCAGAGGCCAATGGGATGAGATTGAACAAGGCCAAGTGCAGGGTTCTGCACTTCGGCCACAATAACCCCAAGCATCGCTACAGGCTGGGGACAGAGTGTCTGTAGAGCAGCTAGGAAGAAAGGGACCTGGAGGTACTGGTGGATAGTAGGCTGAAGATGAGCCAGCAGTGTGCCCAGGTGGCCAAGAGGGCCAATGGCATCCTGGCCTGTATCAGGAACAGTGTGGCCAGTAGGAGGAGGGAGGTTATTCTTCCCCTGTACTCGACACTGGTCAGGCTGCACCTTGAGTCCTGTGTCCAGTTCTGGGCTCCTCAATTCAACAGAGGTGTTGAGGTACTGGACCGTGTCCAGAGATGGATGACAAAGCTGGTGAGAGGCCTGGAACACAAAACGAGAGGCTGAGGGAGCTGGGGGTATTTAGCTGGAGAAGAGGAGGCTCAGGGCAGACCTCATTGCTGTGTACAACTACCTGAAGGGAGGCTGTAATCAGGTGGGGTTTGGTGTCTTCTCCCAGGCAACGAGCAATAGAACAAGGGGACACAGTCTCAAGCTGTGCCAGGGGAAGTATTGGCTGGATGTTAGGAGGAAGTTCTTGCTAGAGAGAGTGATTTGGAGGTGGTGGAGTCACCATCCCTGGCGGTGTTCAGGAAAAGACTGGATGAGGTGCTTAGTGTCATGGTCTAGTTGATTGTATGTGGCTGGCTGTTAGGTTGGACTGGATGATCTTGGAGGTCTCTTCCAACCTGGTTGATTCTATGATCCAAATCACCAGCTGCTCCCCAATGACTGTTTTTGCTTACAGGCTGGTCTTGATTTGATGGGAAACTCTTAACTTTAAAAAAAAAAAAATCAAATAAAATTATATAATGCCTTTTTTTTAAATAGGAATCAGAGGATTTGTAGGCTGCAGACAGCATAAGCATTAAACAATATGGTTCTGCCCACTGAAAGATAAAAACGGGATTACAATGTGATTAATGAAATTAAGAAGCATCCTTTGAGATGTCTGTCATCTTTATTGAAGTGCCATTGTTAAGAAATTTGTTTTATACAGGAATTTTTTAATACATGGAAAATGTATGTACATGTAACGGGGTCACAGATTCAAGCTTAGTCATTAGGAAAACAGAAACGCCCTAAAATCCTGGTTCTAGTAAGGAGCAAAAACCCCAATGCCTGCAGGAACAGCATCCCAAAACTCAAGTTCCAGTAAATAAATTTTGTGTAATAGAACATCCATCTATGTGGAAAACTCTGCAGATACTTATTTAATGCTTAATTATATATGTTTCTGGTTGTATTCAGTCATCTCAGCCTACTGCTGAGAAAAGAAAGGTTTTATTAGCCACAGAGAAACTGCTTCAAGAGCCCTCACTGAATTTCCATCACATTGATGCAAGGGTGGCAGCAGTAATGCCAAATACCCTTGGACAAGGCTGTTTGTGGTGATTGCTGATTCCTAAATTGGGAAAAAAAAAAAAAAAAGGAATTTAAATTATTATTCTACAATGAATTTTAACAACTGGATGTGAGTCTTGAAATGCTGTATTAGTAAAAATTGAACAGATATAGTATGCCTCAAATTATAGCAGAGTAGAAGTCCAGGGTTCTCTCTTTATGTGGGAAAACTTTTCTTCATGGTATCTATGATAAAAATTACTTGGCTGAGGGTAAGGGATTGGTCATTGATCTGCAGAAAATGGTGTTTTTTGCACAGTGAAGCAAGTTTGGAAACAGAAGATCTCAGAAGTAAAACTTAAGCTTGTGAAGGAATTGGAAATGAATCAACTTGGGAGAAAAAAGTTATCCCAAAGCCCTGTAAAGAACCAAAATCTGATTGGAATATATTCTGTATAGATCTACACAAATGTTCTCCAGCCCTTGCTTTGCATTCAGGCAAAATGTGCACGTCTCTGGTGGAGTTTGAGAGGGACAGGGGTCTGCTGGAGAAGGTCCAGCAGAGGGCTACGAGGACAATTAGAGGACTGGAGAACTGCCTGATCAGGAGAGGCTGAGGGACGTGGGGGTTTTTAGTCTGAAGAAGAGAAGACTGAGAAAGGATCTAATATATGTTTACAAGTATCTGAGGGCTGGGTGTCAGGCAGGGAACAGGCTCTTCTCACTTGCTCCCTGTGATAGGACAAGGAGCAATGGATGTAAGCTGCAGCTCAACACAAGGGGGAACTTCTTTGCTGTAAGGGTCACAGAGCACTGGAAGGGGCTCCCCAGAGAGGTTGTGGAGTCTCCTTCTCTGGAGACTTTCAAGGCCTGTCTGGATGCATTCCTTTGTGACCTGAGCTAGATTGTATGGTCCTGCTGTAGCAGGGGAGTTGGACTTGATGAGCTCTTTGGGTTCCTTCCAACACCTGACATCTTGTGATCCTGTGAATGAGGTCTGGAAAGTTTCTGAAAGGTCTTTTAAGTAAAGTCTTATGAGGTGAGGGATGAAGGACAGCAGGTGGCTGCTGCTGCCACACTCCTGTTTTGTTATTACCCGTAGGTGGTTTGCCCTGTTCCCTGCAGCCAGCACAGGCACGCAGTGGGGGTCGCACTTTGAGAGCGGTAGATGCTGCCTGGCTGCTACATAGCACCACAGCTGCTGGCTTGGGAGTCTGTGCTGGGGGTGTGAGAAACAGAAATGAAAAAATAATGCAGATGGCTTTTATCTACAGCAATGAAAACATCTTAAGTTTGTCCACTGTTTCCATGGTAACCATGCCATCATATAGTCTCCCTGGGTTACAGGCAGGAGGAGGAGAAAGCAAAGAGTCTTGAAATATGTAAACCAGCATATTCTTATGAGAAATTGTGTTGCTCAAAAAGCAAATAAATAAGGGTAGTTTTTTTTGGAGAGCTGCATCTGTGCTTGCAGTTGTGCAATCTCACAATGGCAGCAGCTCTATTGATGGGACTGTCAGCTATTCAGAAATCCATGTATGAGAAGTAAGTCTCTATCACATCAGGTGAAAGTATTCAGAGGCTTGTGACACTTGGATAAAAGGCTAATCTATTAGCACATTACATCCTTTTGGCCTTTGGGTGTAGTCCATGCATGTTCTGAAATTGGGTGACTGTGAATCACCTGGATTGGAGGCATCTCTAATTTTTGTTGTCAGTGCATACTCAAAAGATTGCTCTTTATCATGCGGATAAGTTATTCTGTTGCATTGTTTGGTTTCAGTCTTTTCTACTGACAAAGCTGGACCTGGGTAGCAGAGGAGGGCTGCCTGGGTTCCAGCTGCTGCACTCTGAGCTAGGCAGAAGACCCTTGTGCTGGTAAGGGCCGGCTGCGTGCTGCTCTGTTTCAGGGAAAAGGGTATACCTTGGGAGGGGGGCAGAGAGGAGCAAACATACGTGATGAGCAAGAAGCTTTACTCCCAAGGGCAGACCAGCACAGGCATGACTTAGGAGTTTCCACCTTGAGACCTAAAACAAGCTTCAGTCATATTGCCACATGGCCCTGTTGCCTCGGTTCCTTGTTGGTTTTATCACTCTGTCCCTTTCTTGTGGCAGTTAGATATGGAAGGAGTGCAGGTTATGACCAAACCTTATTCCATCAGAGGTTCAATTTGTTCTTTTTCTTTTTGACTTTCATCACTCTCTGCCCTCACTTGCCCTCGCAGATGGCAGCTCAGGTGGCCCAGTTCTTGGGCACAAGACGTTCCTATTCAGCTGGGAGCCCAGGAGGACACTCCATGAATATGTGAAAGGCTGGATTTCATTTACATGAAATTACATTATACATACATAAATATGTAGTGCATATTTATCATCTGCATCTGCAAGACATGTACTGTATCTAATAGATCCTGTACAGAACTGGTAAAATTTTGCCTTCCAAATGTAGACTCACAGAAAATGCTCTGCTTGTGCTTTCTACAAAGCTAAGGCACACAAAGGTGTGGGAATCCACAATTCCATCAATTAAGATGAGTACCATGGACCCAGTGAGCACTGTTGGCTGGGGCTGAAACACTTTGACCTTCTGTAATTCTGAAAATCTTGTTAATGGGCAAGAAAGATGCATATAAGTAAGCAAATAAGTATATACTTTTTATAAGTAAAGACAAGCATTTATTCTTGATAGAAGTTATTTCTGACACCCTCCAAATATCTTAACTACTTTTGTCATGCCAGGTTGCCTTTCCAGCAGATGTCAGGCCAGTTATAGTCTCCTATGGGAATTAACAGTTTGATGCAGAGGCTTGCTCAGGTTGTTTAAAGATGGCTTCATCAACTTCCTTAAATTGATCATGTGATGTGGTGCATAAAGCCTGTAACCGCAAACACCCACAGTGTCTGGCAGCTTGAGTGGCATCCTAGCGCCCCTGCATGCACCCTTCCTCTGGCAGCAGCCTTTGGGGTGCGGCTTCCACCTCTGCACTCCAGAGCAGGCTTCTTCTCACAAGAGTGCTCCTGCCTGATGCTTATTGTGCTTGTGAGGAAATGGCAGCAAGGTATTGTGTGCTGTGAGGTGAAGCTTCTCCCAGCAGGTCCTGTCTTCTGCAGCTATTGATGTCACTCAACTTGATTTTACTCCCTGCAGTTCCAAAGCTTGATTCTGAGTTCACACCTTTCAAGTGCAACCCTTTCCTTTGAGTGTGGCGTAGATTCCTGATCGTGTGTCAAGTAAGCCAGACTAGATCACTGAAAACCTCATGCTTTTTTAGCCCGTCCTAAGCTCCAGAAAGCTGTTATCATTAACACTTCATCTGGTTTAAACATTGTTTCCCATCAGCTGCAAACTGTATCAACAGAGATTTTGTATTTGGTTTCAGGAAGGAATCTGCCCTTTTTTATGACCTTAATCAAAGTAGAGAGCTTTAAGATTTGGCAGTCTGTTTGCGTCAAAGCATTTGAGGAGAGGCTCAAGGAGCTGGGGTTGTTTAGCCTGGAGAAGAGGAGGCTCAGGGGTGACCTCATTGCTGTCTACAACTACCGAAGGGACGCTGTAGCCAGGTGGGGGTTGGTCTCTTCCTCCAGGCAACCAGCAACAGAACAAGGGGACACAGTCTCAAGTTGTGCCAGGGGAAGTATAGGCTGGATGTTAGGAGGAAGTTGTTGGCAGAGAGAGTGATTGCCATTGGAATGGGCTGCCCAGGGAGGTGGTGGAGTCACCGTCCCTGGGGGTGTTCAGGAAAAGCCTGGATGGGGCACTTAGTGCCATGGTCTAGTTGACTGTATAGGGCTGGGTGCTAGGTTGGACTGGATGATCTTGGAGGTCTCTTCCAACCTAATTGATTCTATGATCGATGGTATACCCAAGGCATACTTGCTACTCAAAGCCAGAGAGTTGAATCTGCTTGTCTGTGTCTTAGGTGCTTTCTCAGCACAGAATTTGGTAGCTGGGAGCTTCCAGGAAGATACTCCTAAGAATGAGAGAAGTGGGGTTGTTTAATCTTGAGAAGAGAAGGCTGAGAAGCCATCTTCTCAATGTTGATATATATCTGAGGGCCAGATGAAGGTCATGATCATGGTCTCTTTTTGGTAGTGCCCAGTGACAGGACAAAAAATAAAGGCTAAGACTTAGAACACAGGAGGTTCATGAGGAGACACTTCTTTATTGTAAGGGTGACAGAGTACTGTAACAGGCTGCCCTGTTGTGGAGTGTGCTAGTTTGAGCCTAGCTGGGATGTTTTGGTGAGAAGAATTAGATCATAGGCTGAGAAATTAAAACAATGGTGAGATCTACTTCCCTCACAGCTTTGCTGAGATGTGTAAAGAAGAAAGGCAAAACAAAGATAAAGTCACTTTGCTTGGGCACTTGCTTGCTCTCTTCACTGGGAGATTTGCCTGCTGCAAAGCTGGGGCTGCTGGCTGAACTCCATCTTGCTTTCTAACCTCACCCTCCACTTGCTTTGCTGATTCACCTTTGCTTCTTAATCCTCTTGGCCGAACCTCCATTCTTCCTTGGGACTGGGGTAAGGTTGAGAGGGGTAGGGGGAAGGTGAGGGGGTGGTTGAGAGCCTCTCCTGGGGACTCGGGTTTCTGGGAGGGGAGTTGTGTCTGTATTACCTTTTTTTATTCTGTCTATAACTGTATATACTGTAAATATCTGCTTGTAAATTGTGCCAGCTGTAAATATAAGCTTCATTCATATTTCCAGAGCTGGCTGAGTCTAGTCTGGGTGATTTCTAAAGTGTGGGGGGCAGGGGACACCCCAAACCATCATATGGAATCTCCTTTTCTGGAACCTGGATGTGTTCCTGTGTGGTCTGCTTTATGTGATGCTGCTTTGGCAGAGGGGTTGGACTCCATGATCTCTCAACATCTCTTCCATTCTCTTACATTCTGTGATTCTGTGTGGGGTACGTCTATGTGTGTATATATATCTATCTATATGTATCTTCTCACCTTCCTAGCCCAACTAACAGAAAGTCTGAAATTTGAGAATCAAAGGTATCGTTTAATATCAAATTATCAGTGCAAAAGCCAGTCTAGATATGGCATAAGGTCTTGGGGCAAAAGTGGAGATAGTAGAACAAATGTGAGTAGTTTTCATAGGTGAAAAGGAAATGTAATGGTTGTTTTTTCCACAAATATTCTCTTGGGTGCTTAAATTACTACCTGGACTGTTTTAGAGAATTATGGAAAGGAAAACAAAACCCTTGTGAGTTCAGGCAGGTGAATGTCATAATGATGAGCACTTCGTAGTTATGACGACTGTCTGTAGTTTGGTTTTGATTTCTTTTGGTGCAGGTCCTGTTACTATCTCTGGTTTTTGTCTTCTCTCCTCTACTTGAAGTCATCAAACATTCTGCAAGATTCATGTCTGCATGAAAAATAACAATTTGGACATGTAAAATGTGCTGCTTCCAGACCTCATACGGTCACCACTACAGAATTTACAAGAAAAGTGCATAGCTGTTATCATCTGGAGTAAATATACTGACTGGTATCTGCAATCAGTAAATCTCAGCAGAGCTCAGTCTGTGTTTATCTTGTGTATCTTTATCATGATGTTAGGCATGTTGTAAATCAGGCACTGAATGCTCCTGATTCCTTGTTACTCACTCTCAGCTGATGTGCGTGTTTTCAAGGAGATCTGGGTTTTGGAGGACTTTGGAGCACTTTGGGAATTAAAGCTGTCAGTGTAGGAGGGAGAAAGAGAAGGAAATAGTCTTGAGGTCCTGTCCAACAGTCTTTACAAATGCAGTAAATTGGCATGCTGCTTCTAAATAACTGCTACTCCCTCAGGGTATGATAGCAAGCTTTGCTTCTGCAAGTAGGCTTTGACATTAGAGATAAGCTAAAGAATTGCTGCCTTTCAATTTTATCCAGAAAATGATGAATTAAGTGTTGAAATGCAGTGAGAAACACTAGGTTTACTAAGTGATGTGGCTTGGCTGGCTGCTTTAGGGATAGTGTAAAGGGTTCTTTCCTGTGTGTAAATTTACAAGGAGAAAGGCTAGTAATTCAACTAGAATTAATTTCACACTGAATCACAACTTGTTGAAAACTGTTGGTAGGGCAGAATTTAGAAATAAGAATATGGCAGCATGTGTAACTGTGCTGTATAGATCTCAAAGTGTTAACAGAAACTGTATAAATCTCTTTCTAAAAATATGCATTTATTAAGAATGTTGGTGGAGCTGCACAGATTTTCAGCAGGGCTGACTTACTTTCATATTTATAAATCTTGCTTCCTTGCCTGGTCTCTAAAGCAATTTGAAATTCCTTATTTGCATATTTATTTCTTAACCTTAGCATAGCAATAAAATGTATAACCCTCTCCTTTTTATTATGTATCTCATGTTCAATTTGTAAATTACAGCAAGGAGCCAATTCATTAAACTGTAAGCTATGATAACTGCAGGGATTTTTTTTTTTTTTAAATGAGTTTTCTAATGAGTGAAATTTCTGTGATTTTTAGCTGCAGCTGTATTGTGATGTGATCATAAAACATTTTAAAGTTTGGGGCTTTTTTGGCTGTGTGTGTAAAGAGCCAATATTATGTCAATATCTGCATTTAAAACAGAACATGACTTTGCTTCTGCCATGTCCGTACTTCATGAATGAAAGCTTCTGAGAAGCTGCTTTGTGGTAGAGAACTCTTGGATATCTTTCCCCAGCATGAAGGGTTAGGGAAGGATTCCCTCCACTTCCAAATCCTTCTGAAATCATTGATTAATATTAGCTCAGTTTGCAGAAGGAATATGTGCAATATAGTGACAGCACATCTATTCAGCCAAACAATCCTGTGTTTGTAACTAGTATTTACAACTGAGAATTTTCTAGAAGTAGCTTCTTACCAGAAGAAAAGATAAGCTAAATATTGAATCACAGAATGTTAAGGGTTGGAATGGGACCTTGAAAGAACATAGATTCCAACTCCACTGTCAAGGTAGGATCACCTAAGGCACGCTGCACAGAAACGCATCCAGGTGGGTTTTGAAAGTCTCCAGAGAAGGAGATTCCGCAACCTCTTTGGTCAGCCTGTTGCAGTGTTTTGTCACCCTCACTGTAAAGTGGTGGAACCTCCTGTGTGCTAACTTTTACCTGTTCTCCCTTGTCTAATCAATGGGCACCACCAAAAAGAAACTATGACCTTCGCCTCGACACCCACCCATTTCCTCCCTCAATGAGATTTCAATGTCCATGAGAACACATTTCATGGAAAACTAACTCTATCCCACATGAAATCAGGACAACAGGACTACAATAAGTGTAAAATGAAACAAATGCACAAATGCTAATATTGCATTTGTTTATGTCATCTCCATATGGAAAACATCCACTAGAAAAAAAAAAATCTCAGTGTCATTTTGTACAGAAAGGAAGACTAAGTTATTTAGGTCGTTTTCTGGCTTGCAGTATAATGTGCTCATTCTCTTTGGGAAGAAAAATAATTTTGCTTAAATCTCCATGTATTTGAATCATGCAAATCACTTCAATATACAAATAGCTTTTCCAGCTAACAGACACACACAGTGTCGCAATAAGTGATGCTTTAAAATTAAATGAACCAGTTTAAACTTTAGCATTTATGTAGTATTTCTGTGCTGAAAATATATTTTAAAGTGATTTTGATGTTGCCTTCACAGTCTCCAGTTCTTCTATTGCATGTCCTCTTTTTATAGTCTAAACATTCTGTTCAGGGGTGAAATATTCGAGATGCTCAAAATACTGTGTGGAAATGAAAATTATCAGGACTTCAAGTTCTTAAGCTTATTTAATTCCATCTTGATGTAGTTGGCAAAGAAATGGGACTACTCCCTGCACCTTTGATTTTGCAGTATACGTAAGTCAGGCTCATTTAGCCTTCCTCCAAGACAGACTTTCCATTCCCATTGTTATTTTAGCAGCCTCTCTGTGCATCTGTGGCACTATGAATTAACCATCCTTGAATGTTGATTTGAGATGCAGATGGTAGTTCTCCTTGGGGTTACCAGCTATGTTTGGAAACACTTTAGTAGATAATTAAAAAAAAACATACTTGATGTTTTCACACCTGAATTTGATCAGTTGTTGAATTCAGATATTCTTCCCTCTATTTCCACCAAAAACACTCCAAACTTAAAGCATGTACTTCTGTTTTACAATATATGACCAAGCTCTGCTACATTTTAATGTCATTATGTTGTTGCTCTAGGTTGTAATGTTTTAGTCAATGTCTAAACTCTTGAAAAGGGTGAAATAGAGCAGCTGAATTTAAGGAGACTTACATAGATTTTATGCTATATAGTGTGGTAGAAAATCAAGTATTAGCTTCTGCTCCACTGATTTGCCTTGCATAAGGCTGGTGCTGATCTGTGTGGTGGAGCACATGTACCAACATCATTGGTGTCAGATGAAAGATTAAAGGGTAAAATCTGACAAAACAAAACCCTAGCCCATTTTCACCCTCTCTTACTCCTCTGTTCTTAGGGAAACCCTAAGCTGGAAGGCGAAAAATTATGGTAATCATAGAATGGTCTGGTTTGGAAGGGACCTCCAAAGGTTATGGACTCCAAGCCCCCTGCAGTCAGCAGGGACATCCTCAACTAGATCAGGTTACCCAGAGGCCTGTTGAGCTTCACTTTGAATCTATACAGGGATGGGATCCCAACCATCTCCATGGGCAGCCTGTTACAGTGTTCCACTACCTTCATAATAAAGAGCCTGTTCATAAAATCCAGTTTAAATCTGCTCTTCTCTAGTTGGAAGCCATCGCCCCTCATCCTATCACCACAGGCCTTTTTAAACAGTCTTTTTCCATCCTTGCAGGCCTGCTTCAGGTACTGGAAGGTTGCTATTGGGTCTCTCCAGAGTCTCCTCTTCTCCAGGCTGAACAACCCCGGCTTCCTCAGCCTGTCTTCATGTGTTCCACCCCCCTGATTGTTTTCATGGTCCTGCTCTGGACCCACTCTGTCAGGTCCATGTCCTTCCTGTATTGAGGGCTTCAGATCTGGATGCAATACTCCAGGTGAGGTCTCACCAGAGCAGAGCAAAGTGACAGAATTGCCTTTCAAGATCTTCTGGCAAGATATCTTTGGATGCAGCCCAGGATGTGATTTGGCTCCTGGGAGGCAAGCTCACACTGTCTGCTCATGTCCAGCTTCTCATCCATCAGCATCCCCGAGTCCTTTCCCACAGGGCTGCTTTCTATCACCTCTTCCCCCAGTCTGTATTGACAGTGAGGATTGTTCTGGCCCAGGTGCAGAGCTCTGCACTTACTGTTGTTGAACCTCATGAGGTTCACCTGGGCCTCTCCAGCTTGTCCAGGTCTCTCTGGATGATATCCCATTCCCCTGGTGTACTGACAGCCC
The DNA here is from genome assembly GCA_013400475.1 of Tricholaema leucomelas. Lineage (NCBI taxonomy): Eukaryota > Metazoa > Chordata > Aves > Piciformes > Lybiidae > Tricholaema lacrymosa > Tricholaema leucomelas. Next base: position 147,390 of record WAAF01017099.1, on the reverse strand, counting down.
CACTCAGCTTGGTGTCATCTGTAAACCTGCTGCTGGTGCACTCGACCCCAATGTCTTTAGCACTGATTAAAAAAATAAACAGTACAGGTCCCAGCATAGACCCCTAAGGAACACCACTTGTCACTGCTCTCCATCTGCATTCAAGTTGTGGAGCACTACTGTTTTGGTTTTCTTCCTTGCACATCTCAGCAAGACTGTGAGCGAAGTAGACCTCACCATTGTTTTCGTTTCTCAGCCTATCATCTAGTTCTTCTCACCAAAACATTCTAGCTAGCTTCAAACTAGCACAATTACCTTCTGGATGCAACCATCCTGTTCACTGAACAGTCCACCCATCAGATCCATATCTCCCCAACTTGGCCAGTAGGATGTTGTGGGGGACCATGTCAAAGGCCCTGCAGAAGTCCAGATGGATCACATCCATAGGTTGCCCCTTGTCCACTGATGTAGTCACTTTATCATAGAAAGCCACTAGGTTGGTCAGGCAGGATTGCCCCTAGTAAAACCATGCTGGCTGTCTTGAATCACTTCCCATGTGCCTTAGCATGTGATTGCTGAAAGATCCTAGTATTTCCTTCTGCCAAGTGCCCCTGTTGGCATTACTGTAACACAAGGGAGAAAGCATAATAGAACTATAAACCTGCTGTATTTTAAAATAAAAAGGTAATGTTCACCTATCTGTGCATGAAACAAACCTCCAAGAGTAGTGAGTCTCAAAGCACTAAGAGGCAACTCTGAAGTCACTTAGAAAAAAAACAAACAAACTTTTTTTCTGGTATGCCTGAACACAGAGGGTATCTCTTGGTTACACTACTGGGTTTCTCTGCAGTACATTTCTGTTCACCTCTATATGTAAGATGTACAGCCATGTTAGATAGTCAAGTTCTTAGTTCTGGGTTTGAACAATGCAGTTATGGTGCTTGCTGTAGTCAAAAAAGTGTTTGCATCCTGCAAGCTCAGTGTAAGCAGGTTTACACAGTTATCCTTGTAGAAAGTCAGTGATGCTCTGAGGCAGAAGGCATGAGCTGTTGAGCCAGTACATGTGGCACCAGCAGAAAGGCAAGGCTGCACAACGGATTGCTGTCATGAAAGCTGAATTGATAAAAGCTTGCTTATCCATATGCAGTGCAGCCCTTTGCTACAGGGTGTGTTTTTGTCTTGGAAGTATGGGAATCCTGACAGTCTATCCCAAAGGAGTTAGTTTCCTTGGTGGTCTACCACACCACGGCTCATTTCTTCCTTCAGAACAGTGGGAGGATCTTTCCTGTGCAGCATTAGCTCACTTGCATTAATTTTCTTGCATTCATTTAGGAGGTAAATAGAAGGAGGAGAAGAAAACACAATATTTCTTATAGTTGTACAAGAAGCACAGTAGTGAATAGAAGAGTGAATATCCTACGGTCAGATTCAAACTGTGCAGTGTAACTTTATGTATCAACAAGGTCAAATTCACACCTGTCAGTGCAGCTACAACCATGAAAGTCTATTGTTCTGAATCTTTATATTTATCTGATATCTAATATGTTTAATGCTTTCAGTGTTTACCTCAAATAGTACCTCTAAGGATATTTTCTCATGCGAAAATGTCTTTAAGAAACCAGAATTTCCATTGTTCCCTACTTCCACTGTGTAGAAGCCATTGGGTTCATTCACAATTTCAGTTGTTTTTAAGATTGCAACAACTTCTTCTGTGTTATGGCTACATAGTCTCACGTATTAACTGACAGTGACTGACCTGAGACTTCTTTACAGCTGCAGTGTTTCCAGTTGTTATAAATGACACTCATTGGGAACACTGCATCAGATCTCTAACTTACTGCAGGAACAAAACGACTTGTAATAGTGTGCCAGCATGAGAAGGAAGGTTGTAATTTAGAGACCAAAAAGAGAACTAAGAGGTGTTAATTATCTCGTCCCTTTGTACATTTGTCAGTTTTTAACTGGCCATTATAGTTTTAATGTACCAAAGAACTCTGTCCCTTCTCCATTTTGTTACCTAATGCCAATTCATTGGTGTGGCTGTGATATTTGCCGTAGCGTAACTTTGGAACTGCTGCCTGTGAAAGAGCTGAAGGTAATTTTTTTTTTTCAATTTTGTAAATCAAGATGGTACAATCCAAAGATTGGTAATAAGATGATCTTGTTAAAAAGACGTGTCAAAAAATAAGTCCTTAACAATAATAAAGCTGTTTAATTGTGTTATCTTGTATTTCCCCCTTGTACCACGTTGTTATACAACATGAAAATGAATGATTTTTTGTTTAAGTCAATCCAATTGTTACTATTTTAAGTGAAAAATACTCCTTTTGTGACAAACAGCAATAATAGGAGACAACATCTTTGCCCCTGTCTTTCTGAAGCAGCTTTGTGTGATTCAGCTTCAATATATTTATTTCTTTTAACTAGATGTAGCTCTTAATCTGCTGTTTCAGTACCTAGGTTCTCTGGCTATTACTATTTTTCATGGCAGGAATATTAATCTAGAGTTATGGGAGAGATTTATCCTGCTAGACTAGTAGCATCAGAACTGTGTACTTAAATCTTCTAGTGTAAACTTCATGTGAATGTCAAAAGTAAGCCCCAGCACTTTACAGACCAATCTGAAATGTCCTTTAGTCCACTCAAAATAAAATTGGTAGTCTTGTGAGGAGAATGAAGAAAGGGAATTACTGATGTTAGTATGTGTTACTAGTAAGATCACAATTACTTCTTTTGGAGGAATACAAACAGGAATTAGTATATTTAAGATGAGGCTGGACAGGACTCTGGGCAACCTGATCTAGTTGAGCATGTCCCTGCAGAGTCAGTTTGGACTAAATGACCTTTGGAGTTCCCTTCCAATCTAGACTGTTCTGTAACTCTATGATTCTATGTGGTAATGGCACTGGGGATTACGGATGGGGCAGAATACACAAGTCAGAGCAGACACAACTGAAATACAAACATGTTTTCAGCTAACTGGTGCCACATTGAACTGTAGATATAGGGTTCAGTTAGTATTTTTGCTCCATTTGATGAATGTTTGACATCCAGTTTGCTTGCCACCTAGGTTCCTGTCTGACCTCTCCTTGGTAGCACTAAATCTATGTCAATTTCCAACCTCTAGTTTAGTGTCATGTGAAGTACTTACTATGACCTTACATACCTTGATATAATTTGGACTTGAACCAATAGGATATAACAGTGAAAAAGGGTTTCTCTTATAACAGTCTTGGGAGGGTGTTGAAAACTGAAGCTTGCCAAAACTTGTTCACCTTCTATTTGTTGGTTATTGCCCTGCACTGGGGTGTGAATATATCTAAGCATTACAACAAACCTAAAGAGATGAGGCACAATTACAGCAAACTTCTATACAAAGCATGGTAAACAAAAGAGGTTTGTAGTTCATTCCCTATCCCATTTTCCTAATCTTTGCAGTGGTCTGCCTCCACCTGTCTCTGGAGTACTGAGTTTCACATTGCTATTCATAAATAGCTATCACTTCTTCAAGTAATGGGGATAATGGCAATGTAGTTAAGATTCTCACAAAGGCATCAATTTCAGCAACAAAGTATCTATAACTTTTATTAGAGAAAAGGTTATCATTTGCTTGCAAAGAGTCTAGAGCCTTCATTTGGGAATACATTCATCTGGTTACCTGCAGGTCAGTCAAGAGGCATGCAGAGGTCAGTACATCTATTCAGTGCTTAAACAAGATCAGAACAATGCTGTTAAGAGAAAGCACAGTGGAGTTCATAAATTCTGATCACTTAAATCTGTTTAAGATTAAAATTCTACTTCAACAGACTCCCAGCATTAACCTGCTTTAGCTTTGTTGTGTAAGCCTGGTGACTCCAGAGCCAAAAGCCTGAGCCATAATGTCTGAGAGCCAAGTGGCAATGCTGAGGCATCACCCAGGTGGGTGAAAGAGTGGTTCAGCAGGGAGGCCAACACAGCTTTAGGAAAGGGGAAAGGAGGCATTTGGAGGAAGGAAAACATTATCTTGCCCTCTATTCTAATTGACAGATCCAAAATACAATTTGATGAGCATGTCTGAGACAGCCCTTGTGACAGATAGTGCTGGGACTGACTCTGGGAGTTTTCTGGTGAAAATGTTCTGTGTGTCAGCACAACCTAGAGAACTGCTTTCTTGTTGGCAGAGAGGCATCCACAGTCTTAAACACTCTGGTATTTCTGTCCTTAAGGATTAAGAGATAGGTGTGTAGGCCTGCCCAAAAGATTAGTGTAGAATTAGTGTGTGACATATGTATGACACATTAATCAGTACAACTTTTAGGTTTAATTTCATAAACTACTGATCATCAACTTCATCATGTTGTAATACTGCATCCTTGTTTTGTACAGCATCCATCATCAAGCTAACTGGCTTTATGCATTACATTTGCAGGATTAAATGACAAATAGTGTGATTTTTCTGGATAATTTTTTTGGTGTCAGTAAAGAACCAAATTCTCTTTGGAGAAATTTCTCTTGTGAGTTGAGTGGAGTGGAGATAGCCTTGCTCATAAAAGCTGGCCATGTAAATATGGATAAAAGGACACTTTTATTGCAGAAGTCTTAGGAGGAGTTCCCTGCTTCCTTGTTTTATTAGCAAGAGCTAGTGTGGCATGCAATCCTGTGCCACAAGGAAGTTATTTCTGCCATTGCACAGTCTCTCAGGCAAGGTCTCAATCCACTGCAGTAAAATGTGAGACCACACCTGGAATACTGTGTCCAGTTTTGGGCTCCCCAATTCAAGAGAGACAGGCATCTAGTGGAGAGTCCCAACAGTGAGCCACAGGGATGATTAGGGGACACGAGCATTTCTGCTGTGAAGAGAGACTGAGATACCTGGGGCTGTTTAGTCTAAAGAAGAGAAGACTGAGAGGAGATCTCAGCAATGTCTACAAATATCTGAGGGGTGGGTGGCAAGTGGAGGGGAACAATCTCTTTTTGGTGGTGCACAGTAGTAAGATAAGGAACAACAGATGCAAACTACAACATAGAAGGTTTCACCTCAACATGAGGAGAAATTTCTTTACAGTGAAGGTGACAGAGCACTGGAACAGGCTGCCCAGGGGGGTCGCAGAGTCTCCTTCTCTGAAGACTTTCAGAATCCATCTGGATGCCTTCCTGTTTGGACTACTGTAGATGATCCTGCTTTCAGCAGGAGGGTTGGACTTGGTAGTCTCTAGAGGTCCTTTCCAACCTCTAACATTCTGTGATTCTGTGAATGTGTGCACCCTGCTATCGTGGAAGCATTTTTGAAACATGCAAGTTAAACACATTTTAATGAGTATGACTTCATCCTATATATACTGCAGTCCTAATGCAAAATACTGCATAGACTTAGGATGTTAACCCAAAGTTATAAATGCAACAAGGGAGGGAATGAGGTTTAAAATTTAAGGGTAAGTTAGTGGTCAAGAAAAAAAATCCTAAGCTACTCAAGAAGTGAGGATTTTTCTAAGTAGGACAAGAGAACTGAATGATACTACTTCTTTCTTTCAAAAATATTTTATATATATATATCTATACACACACAGCTGCAAAATTGAGCATTTGTGACCTAACTAAAAATCAGACTGAGAAATACTGACTTCAAGGAGGATGGCAGAGAGCAAAGTATAAGTACCAGTTATGAAGCATGGTCTTTCACTGAGCGATTGAAGATCTTTAGGATGTCTAAAAAGTAGACCACACTATTGGTGGGAGCTTACTTTGAGACACAGAACAATTGGTAATGGTCAGAGATCAGTCCCCATAGGCCTAACTCCCTCTATAAAGACACTTTGCTTATGTGTTCTGTGTTTTGGAACATATGCCACCTGTGGGTTTTGTATGGAACAGTGCTGTGGATTTGATTTGCATCCTTTCTCCGGCTGAAGGAAGGTAAGGAGAGGCTGAGGGAGCTGGGGTTGTTTAGCCTGGAGAAGAGGAGGCTCAGGGCAGACCTCATTGCTGTCTACAACTACCTGAAGGGAGGTTGTAGCTAGGTGGGGGTTGGTCTCTTCTCCCAGGCAACCAGCAACAGGACAAGGGGACACAGCCTCAAGTTGTGCCAGGGGAAGTATAGGCTGGATGTTAGGAGGAAGTTCTTCACAGAGAGAGTGATTGGCATTGGAATGGGCTGCCCAGGGAGGTGGTGGAGAGTGATTGGCATTGGAATGGGCTGCCCAGGGAGGTGGAAAAGCCTGGATGAGGCACTTAGTGCCATGGTCTAGTTGACTGGATAGGGCTGGGTGCTAGGTTGGACTGGATGATCTTGGAGGTCTCTTCCAACCTAATTGATTCCATTCTAAAAGAAAGTTGTAAGAAAACCCAAAATGCCCCAGATGAAATGCCTGATCGAACACAGATTAAGGAATCTAATATTCTGCTAACGTACAAATAAGATTTCTCTGTGATTGCCCCATGGGTGCTATGCAATACAGATGAGAAACCAAGTGATTGTTTAATTCTCTGGGGGAGTAAAATCGACTTACATAGTGATAGAAGTGAGAGATGGAGTGCCCTTGAAGAAACTATTCAAGATGTTATGCACATTTGGTGTTACTTTAAAGCAGTATGAAAACAAATGCAGTTTGTTGGTGAGAAAGAATTGGGAGCTGTGCCTTTGCTGCAGGTTGAGTAAATTTGAAATAGTGAATTTGTAGCTGCTCACAAGAGAGAGTGATATTTTTTACATGACTGAAGTTTGGTAAATGTGATCTGATATACAGGGAAATCATCATAGCAAAATCTCTGGAGAAGTTTAAATGTCATACAGAGGGAAAATTAGAATGCACAAGAATTTCTAAATGTCTCAATACTTGATAAAATGCAACCTCATGTGGTGGTTTTGCACCACATAGAAGTTGGGATTTATGCCCCAAAGGTAAATTACCATGCTGACTCAGAATTTGGGGATAAAATGAAATGATTATTTACAAAAGTGGACTAAATATAGAAGGTAACAATATGTACAAATACACATATACATATGCAACTAGACAGTAGCCCAGCTACCCCTCTGGACACCCCTTTGGACAAAGCCCAGGGGTTATCAACTAACACAGTATTATCTCTCCCCACTCCCAATCAGTGTTCTTACCAATAACCCAGACAATGGCTGGCACAGGGGAGAAAAGCCAAGTTCAGAGGAGCACAGAATGAAAACAGGAGAAAGAAAGAGAGACACACTGTAACTCTGAACTGCATAGACTGTGTTAGACCAATGGAATGGGATAAACATTTTTGTTCAGCCTCTTGAGAGTCCATCCCCCTGGACTCTTTTTGAATTGTATAGAAAACTTTTAGTTACAATTTAGGACCCTAGGCCCAAAACTGTGACATCTCATAATTTTGTAGAGGTTCCAATTATTTGTGTGTATTGATGTATTCAGAAAATGTTGTGTGTGATTGTGGGAATGCAAAGTGAAGAAGGATAATAACAGGCGGTTGCTGACCTTGGTTCCTACCAGCTGCTGGCCACCTTATCTCAGAAAGTATAGATGTTAATGAGGAAAAACAAGGTGGAGTTTATGCAGAGGACTGGGTTGTCCTTGCCTAATTATGATAATGTGTAGGTGTGTGCTCTATGCTCAAAGACTACATAATGAGAGTCACAGTATCACAATATCACCAAGGTTGGAAGAGACCTCATAGATCATCAAGTCCAACCCGTTACCACAGAGCTCAAGGCTAGACCATGGCACCAAGTGCCACGTCCAATCCTGCCTTGAACAGCTGCGGGGACAGCGACTCCACCACCTCCCTGGGCAGCCCATTCCAGTAGCCAATGACTCTCTCAGTGAAGAACTTTCTCCTCACCTCAAGCCTAAATTTCCCCTGGCGTAGCTTGAGGCTGTGTCCTCTTGTTCTGGTGCTGGCTGCCTGAGAGAAGAGAGCAACCTCCTCCTGGCTACAACCACCCCTCAGGTAGTTGTAGACAGCAATAAGGTCTCCCCTGAGCCTCCTCTTCTCCAGGCTAAACAATCCCAGCTCCCTCAGCCTCTCCTCGTAGGGCTGTGCTCGAGGCCTCTCACCAGCCTCGTTGCCCTTCTCTGGACACGTTCAAGCATCTCAATGTCCCTCTTAAACTGGGGGGCCCAGAACTGGACACAGTACTCAAGGTGTGGTCTAACCAGTGCAGAGTACAGGGGCAGAATGACCTCCCTGCTCCTGCTGGCCACACCATTCCTGATGCAGGCCAGGATGCCATTGGCTCTCTTGGCCACCTGGGCACACTGCTGGCTCATGTTCAGGCGGGTATCAATCAGCACCCCCAGATCCCTCTCTGTCTGGCTGCTCTCCAGCCACTCCGACTCCAGCCTGTATCTCTGCATGGGGTTGTTGTGGCCAAAGTGCAGCCCCTGGCACTTGGATTTATTGAACGCCATCCCCTTGGACTCTGCCCATCTGTCCAGGCGGTTAAGGTCCTGCTGCAGAGCCCTTCTGCTCTCCAACCAGGAACATCTGCTTCCAGCTTGGTGTCATCGAGTCTCTGGCAAAATTTACATTGAATTGGTCTTGAGTCCATGTGGCATTGCTTTTGATCACACCAATCTGAGGGCCTTGACCACATCTCTTGCAGCAGCAATCAGGTAGCTGCAACATGTGATAGCCATTGAAACTATGTCACAGCTAGGAAAACAAGAAGTTGTAATACGACCGATTTTATGCTGTAAATAGGAAGAGATCTACCTATTACCAAATATTAATATTTTTTATGATACAATGCTGAAATGCATAAATGTGTAGATCAGATTCATGCAATACATTAGGTGTTTTATTAGAAATGGATTAGAGGTGTTAGTGTAATTAGAGGTATATTAGAAAAGTTTAGAGGTATGTCCTCTGTCCACAGGGGCAATGAAATGTGTCCACAGGCAATAGAAGCACATGGTAAGGGAGGAAAAAGTATGGGCAAGACCTCCATCAGCTCTTGTCTTTTCCCTCTTTCAAGTAAGTTAGCCTGTAAAATATAAACCAACTGTTGGCAAGCTCGGGTTGCTGAGAAAATAATTCTGAACTATGGTGTAATTTCTATCTGTGTCATTCAAGTGGCAATGCTCATAAACAGCCTTTAAATGCTCCCATTGCTCAATGAAGATTGACATTTTAGTGGTGTTCCAGCTGCCAGTGCAGTGTGGCATTGTGAGCAAGAGAGAATCAGAATAGTCCTTGGGATTGCGCTGAACTGAATTCTCCAGAGGTCCCTTCCACCCCCTACCATTCTATGGTTTTACAAACACACTGTCTAAACAAGCACAGTTATTTTACTAAGAATGTTAAAGCCATAAGGATGGTTTTTTTTTTCATTATTCAGCACTGCAGTTTCTGAGTCAGCACCAAAGTGAGAATCACAAGAGCTGTTCTGTTTCATCCTGCTTGCAGGATGCTTTGCACATCCTTTTGCTGTGCCTTCCTGATCTCGCTCTGTCTAGGTTTCAGATTGTGTCCAGTTGTGAGGGTGATGACTGGGTTTCATTTGGGATATTTTCCCTTTTTTTTTCTCTCTTCACTTACCCCTTTCATCTTCTTTTTATCACAGCACCATGACCTCTTTTCTAAGGTAAAATATTATAGGTCTGTCTACTGGATGGACTTTGAGTTTAAAAACACACAGTTTTCCCACTCTCCTTGTTTAGGAGTTGCAAAAGTTCCTAATGAAAGGGTATCAGCTCCTTTCCCGACCCTCTGTAAATCATAGCATCAAAGTATCAAGAAATTAAAGAACCTAATTCTTGCTCCTCTAATCTGTATGTAATAAGCCTGACACCTTTCAGAATTTCAGTACTATACAGTGTTCAACTTAGAATCATAGAATCAGCCGGANATGAGGTCACCCTTGAGCCTCCTCTTCTCCAGGCTAAACAACCCCAGCTCCCTCAGTGTCTCCTCATAGGATTTGTGTTCCAGGCCCCTCACCAGCTTTGTTGCCCTTCTCTGGACATGTTCCAGTATCTCAACATCTCTCTTGAATTGAGGATCCCAGAATTGGACACAGTACTCAAGGTGTGGCCTGACCAGTGTTGACTATGGGGAAGAATAACCTCCCTTGTCCTACTTGCCACACTATTCCTGATCCAGGCCAGGATGCCATTGGCTCTCTTGGCCACCTGGGCACACTGCTGGCTCATGTTCTGCCTACTATCTACCAGTACCCCCAGGTCCCTTTCTTCCTGGCTACTTTCCAGCCACTCTGTCCCCAACCTGTAGAGCTGCTTGGGGTTGTTGTGGCCAAAGCGTGGAACCCTGCACTTGGCCTTGTTAAATCTCATCCCATTGGCCTCTGCCCACCCATCCAGCCTGTCCAGGTCCCTCTGCAGAGCTCTCCTACCTTCCAACAAATCAACTCCTGCTCCTAGCTTGGTGTCATCTGCAAACTTACTGACGCTGGACTCAATCTCCTGCTCCAGATCATCGATAAAGATATTGAACAAGAATGGTCCCAGCACTGATCCTTGGGGACACCACTAGTGACTGGCTGCCAACTGGATGTGGAACCATTTTCCACCACTTTCTGGGCCTGGCCTTCAGACAGTTCTTGACCCATATCAGGGTTAATCTGTCCAAGCCACACATGCTTAGATTAAAGGAGGAGAAGAATTCCTGGTAGACTGGTTTAATTCTCGTTTTGTGACAGATGTGTGGATCAGAATAGAAACAAGGCCTGTTAGGCTATGTAGTACAAAGGTGTATTTGTGGATTGAGTTCTAGAGTTGTGGTCAGAGAGCCGTTACATGCTTTTATCTTACGGCACACTAAACAACTTCATGGATATTACTGCTGCACATTTGAAATGCACTTATTTCTGTTTCCTAACTACGTTCTTGAGAGATGGCAAGGTAACACAGCAACTACTTAGCTTGATTCAATCATATTTATGCATAACATATAAAAAGAATATTCTAAAACAACCACTAATTGGATTTTTATGTGGAACTTTTGTAATTACAGCATGATGATCTAATAATGTGAAACTTCTTTCCGAGCTGGCTTAGTTTTTTAACTTCACTTATTTTCCTTGGTGGCTGAAGAAAATTAATGTAATAAACTCTGTAAGGAGATTTCAGTGGTTCCTGATGCACTCCAGCAGAACAATTTTCATCAGAACAACAACAAAAAAAGTGCCCTGGTGTCTAAGGGCTGCTCCTCTGCCAAATGAAAACATCCCTTTATAGAACATGGGGCTATTAGGGCTCTTTCCAAACTGAAAAATATAACAGGAAAAAATGTACTATCAGAAAGCTTCAGGCATTGTTGTTATTTTTCCACTGATAGGCAGGCAAAAAGATTTCAAAAAGGAGTATTACCGTGAGGTACAGACAGTTATGGTAGTGTCAGCGAATGGAGCTTTATGAGTTCTCTAGCCCTGTTAGGAATGGTCAGATCGCTGTGGGTGCCAGGCTCTGGTGCCTTCTACTGGGTTTAATTATTTTGCCTGACTAAGTGACATTAAACGTTATCTTCCAGTCACAGAGATGCTTCTTAACTGTATTAGCAGTGTTTAACAGCTTTGCCTACTTGAAAGACTCCCAACAGCTTTGTATGACACATGCATCATTTTTGTGGAAACCTAGGGTTTTATTGACATAAAAATTGTAAGTATTGTGGTCTAATTTTAATTCTAGCACATGGAGATGACCTGGCCAGTGATTACAGTGAGTTTGCATCTGTTTTACTTCAGGCCTGAAGTGATCACATTACTGTTGCTGCCTCCAAACATTGGCCTTATTTTGTTTCTTTTGTGTTGCAATGAAATGGATTGCTTTTCCCAAATCATTAGCTCAGCTGAAGTTTCATCTTCAACTCCAAAGTCTTGGGGAATGTAGGCATATCAATAAATGTATGATAGCTCCAAAGACAGAATTGCTTGTCTGCCAAGTCACTTCCTTGAGATTAAGAGATGCTGCCATTTAATTGAAATAAATTACTGTTTCATAATCACTAACCAAAGACTTAATAAACTGATTTCTAGGATTAACAATGTTTTGAATGTGACAGTGCACCACTGAACAAAATCTATAGCTATTTTATGTCCCCAGATAAATGAGAGGTTATGTTCTTTGCTCATACTTCATTGTGTTTCCATGGCCTACTTTTGAACTTACATTAATTTAATTAGAACAAAATCCTCTGATGATGATAGTGAAATTACTGTAGCAAATAACTGCTGCAAGGAAGAGGAGGATCAGGCATGTATGACTAATATAAAAATAATTCTTTATGAAACTATTTTTACAAGACACTACTGAAAACCATAACTTAAAAATCAGGCAACAAGACTTATAGAAATGCTGCCATAAACAGACATCTTGGTAGTGTTAATGGCTACTACCCACTTTATACGTATGCAGCTGTGGATCTGGGTAAAGTTATGGGTTTAATATCTTTTAGTCAAGCTAAATGTAAGTGAAATTAGATATCCTCTTCATAATTTTTGTGGTTCAACCTCAGCCAGCAACTAAGCCCCACTCAGCTGCTTGCTTACTTCCCCCAGGTGGGATAGGAGAGAGAATCAGGAAAAACTCCTTGGGTTGAGATAAAGACAGTTAAAGCAAACCCCATCTGTAAGCAAACCAAGGAATTAGTTCACTGCTTCTCATAGGCACACAAGTGTTCAGTCATCTTCAGGAAAGCAGGGCTCCATCAATAGTTGGTCATATTTTGGATGAGATCCCAATGTCTGCCTGTCTCAGAGTCCGCAACTCATACTGGAACTATTGGCAAAATTAACATTTTCCTCTCTGTTCCAGTGCCACGATAAGGGCTTGTTCTGATACACCTTCAGAAACTTAAAACTGTTAAATGGTTGAATTTATTAAAGCAGCAAATACAACAGCTTCACAGGTACTGGTGCTAAAGGGACTAACTGCAAGATGATCTCGGGTTAGTAAATCCTGGCTAATATCTGACACAGTCAGAGACACAAACCTTTGCAATAGCTCTAATAGGAAATAGAAAGCACAGCAAAAGTTAAGCTGTGTGTCGAAGGTGCATTTCTTACAAGAAGGGTGTCCCTGTCTTGGGTGGAGAAAAAGAAGCGCATCCCATCAACTGTCCTCATCTCTGTCTTTCCCTCCCATCTGCTGCTGCACGTCTTGCTTCTGGCCCTGCACATCTTGCTGTTGGTGCTGGGGCCCTCACACACTGAAAGATGTTCCTGTGAGTTTTATATCCTAGCCCTGACTGTCTCTGCCTTCCAGGTGACATTTAGCATGATTTGGGAGGAGAGTTGAGTAATATAGTCGTATATGTTTAGCATGTACTTAGTTTGGCTCATTAGCATACTGAGAGGTATCAACTTTAATATCAAAATTGCAAATAATTAGGCAAAAGTCTTCACTCAGGCACCCTGTCCTTCAAAATCTGTTTTGAAGTTGAGTATTTATGTCATCATCTTCAGCAGTTTTAGCCAAAACAGGGCCACCCTACCTTCAGGAAACTCCATCCTTCAGCTCCTCAGCAGGCCTGCTTTGTGGATCTTCAGTTAGCACAGACACCTGCTGAGTGTAAATGACCTAGGTGCCACAGTGTCCTAAATCAACTTGCCTTCCTCTCCCGTGGTAAGCTAGGCAGTGATGCCACATGGTTACCTAGGAAGAGAAATGCTATCACTCCAGATGCCCCCATCTCCCCCTGCCCCCTACTGCCTTCTCTCTTTCTCTTCTCCCCACCTTTTCCTCCTTCTCCTCCCCCAGCTTTATATGTCGAGTCTATGTTATGGAATATCCCTTTGTGTGTGTCCCCTCCCAGCTTCTTGTGCACCCCTGCCTACTTGCTGGTGTGGTGGTGTGAGAAGCAGAAAAGGGCCTGCAAAAGGGCTGTGTAAGCACTGCTCAGCAATAATCCCTGAATTGTCAACACTCTTTTTACCATAAATCCAAAACATAGCCATGTACTAGCTACTATGTGGAAAATTAACTGGGAGGAGAGTTGAGTAATCACAATAGTGATCAAATCCAGCACAATAGTGATACTTGGACGTGGTAGAAACTTAGCTGGCTGCCTTGTAAAGCCAGAGGATCATTATATTGTTATTGCAGTAGTTTTTGATTACAGTTGTAAGCTGAAACATGTCTGGAAAGGGTATGCATGTGTGTGAACACTCAAACTGAAAAGTAGGACAGGGAGAATGGAAAATCAGCAAACAATGTGAGTACAACCTTGGTAGATGCACAGATGTCTTTTGTTATAAAACACACCAGGGAGGCAGCTTGCAGTGCGGCCAGCCCAGCTACAGCCTTGCTTCAGAACGGGAGATTTTCTGTGTCTTCCCTGCATGAACCACCCACCCACCTGCTTGCCCCTGATTTCAGGGTAAGCTGATGTAACTCACTGGTCAGGAGAAAAAAAAAAATCACCTGTGTACTTTTATAGTTTCAGCCTATTCTGTATGGGATCAGATGATTCACTGAATGTGTGGCAGGAGCAGAAAGTCAGGGCTTCTTGCTCTTGTCAGCAGCAAGGTGTTAGTTCAGCTTCAGTCACTGGAATAAGCTGTACCCTCAGCTGCGTTAAGCTTTAAGGCTTTTTCTGCTTGCTGTAACTTAGTATTTTTCAGGACTTAAAAAAAAGCAGCAAAAGGTCTACCTTCATGTGATATAACTTTCACCCTAAAAAAGAATATTTCTTCCTGTGGATGAGCATGGGAATTTAGAGTGTCCTCGGAGGAGACATGAGTGACCTGCAAAACTGTCTAGTTTGCCCTTTTGAGGACAGGCTCACAGTGGCTTTATTAAAGGTCTTGTGCTTTTAAGGAGAATCTTGTCAGATATGAGATACTGAAGTAGTAGAAGATAATAGACCCAGGAGAGGAGAAACATAGAAGCCACTACCTGAGTGTTTATGAACTAATGACAAGCAGAGAAGGTGAGAGTATCGTGCATTTCCCATGGAGGTGATACCTGTTTCTTGCCCAGCCTGGGCAGACTGTCCCAGCCCATCTTACTACTTGTACACCTCGTGTGTACAGAGAAGGCAGGCTGGTAGGTCTGACAGTAAGATTGAGTCTTATGAGTCTGTGAGGTTCTTTAGGCTGCTCAGTATATCCTCACAGCATTTACTGTTCAGGAAGCATATTTTTTTATATAATTTCCACTTACACTCTGTGATGGTTTAGCACAAGGGCTAATCTGCCTGCTCTCCCAGCACAAAAGTGAGGGGAAGAGTAACACACACAACTCAGGGCTGAGATAAAGAGTTAAGAGTTTAATATAACATAATGTGCTAGTCTGAAGCTAGCTAGAATGTTTTGGTGAGAAGAATCAGATTACAGGCTGTGAAAAGAAAACAATGGTGATGTCTACTTCACTCATAGGCTTGCTGAGATGTGTAAGAACAGGAACACAAACATAGATAACGCAGTCACTCTCTGGGTTTTGTGAACTTCTCTCTCTAACCTAACCTGCCGTCTGTGTGACTAATCCACCTGCTTCCTAACCCCCTTGGCCGACCCTCAAAACTACCTTAAACATAAGGCAAGATCTTGGGTAAGGTTGAGTGGGAAGAAGGTGGAAGGGTGGTTGAGAGCCCTTCCTGGGGGCTCAGGTTTCTGAGAGGGGTGTTGTGTTTCTGTATTACCTTTTAAATTGTGTATTTCTGTATATAACTGTATATATTGTAAATATCTGCTTGTATATTGTGCTAAGCTGTAAATACAAAGCTTCATTCAATTTCCAGAGCTGTTGAGTCTAGTCTGGGTGATTTTGCAAAGTGTGTGTGTGAGTGGGTAACACTCAAACCATCACACATAAGATGTTATAAGCACAATGCTTAATTAACTTAGTAATATAATTAATAATACAACACATGCTTACTTTAGCTAAGGTATTTGCAGAAGGAGCACAGTGAAATACAGGGAAAAAAAAACCACCATAAAAAAGAAAACCAAAATCAGCAGCTATGTGACTCCCACCTGTTTTGCCACCATGCCTGCAGAAAAAGCCAACACCCAAGAACCCAGAAGCAGCAGCTGAAACAGGAAGCCTCCCATGCTGCAATCTGAACTTCAAGCCACATAATTCTTTCCTCTAGTGCTTTCATTTTTGAAGCTGGCGTGACTGCAACATGGTAGGCATAATGGCAGCAGGTTGAACTCAATCCATGACACATTCCTTACTTTGTTTTACCAGAAAAGAGTTTTAGCGTAGACTTTGAGTAGTAGCAGTGGATTTACTGATTTGGATGCATCTGATATTCCCCGTGTTTGCTGACTGTTCAGAAACAATGTCATGGAATAGGTTGAAATGGAATTTTTCGGTACCTCCAGCAATTCAGAGTGCAGTTTCCTGATGAGAAAACATCATAATTAGAAAGTAGAAACTTAAAAATGCACAGTACAGACCTTTACCTCCTGATCTATGAATAACTGGTAGCAGAAGTAAACTTTTCTTGTGTGTGTGCATAGGAGTTAACTTTGACAGAGACAAACCACTACTGTTAGCAAAAATATGTTAGAAATTGTAGAAACTCATCTTTCACTCTGTTGTTGTTCCCTGATGACAATATTTGGCCTGGCAATGATTTGGGACCCTACACGTAACTTTGAAATGTGAGTGCACCATATTAGCAACACAGCACGGGATTCTAGGCAGTTCCAAGTCTATATACAATTAAAATGCATGGGCTAATGACAAACTACAGGTAAATATGAGAGTCAGGAATGCAACAATATCCTACCTCTTGCAGAGTATAATTGAGGCAGTGGAATGCGTACACCACAGGTCAGATTTTGATGTTGGGCTTACTGCAGTCTTCTGCTGCCCCTCTGCAGACTGCCTATACTCCTTGTTTATCTTTTGATTAATTTTAAAAGGTCTTAGTTTTTTAATTTGTACTACCTGCATGAGGTGGGTAATTGGAATCTGGTTATTCTTTCATGCACTTCGGTCTTACAGCATTTGCTGAACACTGGGTGAGGAGGTGGGAAAGAATTGTACAGAAGCTATTACAGCTTCTGCATGCTGCTGTACTCTGCTGAGGTAATGGTCTGTGGACAATCCTAAAGGTCTTTGTATTGCAGTAGCTTTGTACTAGTGTGCTTATGCAAGGGCTTGTATCCCTTTCTCTTCATGGTCTGCGAGGTAAGACAAAGATGAGGAAAAAAAGGGAGGAGGTATCTAGTGTGAGATACTTAACCTCTTGAAGCTCCTACATTATTTTCTTTGGGTAGTTTATTAGTCAAACTAATACAGATATGTTACACTCAAGACACATATGTTATACTCATGTAAGCCAGCCGTGTCCTGGGCTGCATCAAGAGAAGTGTGGCCAGCAGGGCAAGGGCAGGGGATTCTGCCCCTTTACTCTGCTCTCTTCAGACCTCACCTGGTGTACTGTGTGCAGTTCCGGAGCTCTTAACACAAGAAGGACATGGAACTGTTGGAGCGAGTCCAGAGAAGAGCCTTGAAGATGCTGAGAGCACTGTAGCAGCTCTGCTGTGAGGACAGGCTACAAGAGTTGTGGCTCTGCAGCTTGGAGAAGAGAAGGCTTCAAGGAGACCTTGGAGTGGCCTTCTAGTATCTGAAGGGAGCCTACAAGAGGGCTGGGGAGGGACTATTCATAAGGTCTTGTAATGGCAGGATCAGGAGTAATGGGTTTAAACTGAAAGAGGAGAGATTTAGACTGGATGTTAAGAAGTTCTTTCCAGTGAGGGTGGTGAAACACTGGCACAGGTTGCCCAGGGAGGTTGTGGCTGCTCCCTCCCTGGAGGTGTTCAGTGCTAGGCTGGATGAGGCCTTGAGTGACCTGTTCTGGGGCAGGATGTCCTTGCCTATGGTGGGGAATTGGAACTGGATGATCTTTGAGGTCCCTTCTGACCTAAACTATTCTATGATTCTAAGAGTGTATTAGCATTAATGTCAGGAATATCTGAGACTAACATCATTGGGGGTTGGGTAAGATGACCTTTGGGAGTCCCTTCCAACCCAGTTCAATCTGTGAATCTCATTCATGTTTACTGGAAAACTAAAACCCAAAACGAAAATGAAACAAACAAACAAACCCCAACAAAAACCCCAAAACACCACTAAAAAATACCCAACAAACAAACAAAAAAAAACCCAATCAAATGACAGCAATAACTCCCCCCCCTCCCCACACACAAAAAAACCCCCAACCTACACAAAATGAAAAGATCATGTTAATAATACTCTATAAAGCATAGGGACAGAATGTCCTGTATTTCACCTCCTTATGCTAAAATAAGTAAATGAAAAAAAAATCAAATGCAAATTTACTTAAAATACACTTTCTATACTGATACTGCAGTGTGTTGGACTACTTCCTTTTTGTTTGAATGCCAACATTTGAGAATGCTCGATCTGGAAAAGCCTTATGTAAACTACACTGAATAACAGAGCATACAATAATGAGGCAACATACATGATGTTCTCCCAAGTGAAAATGATACTGAATGCTTAACAGAAGAATGTTAACTGTCTGTTAGCAATCTAATTTAGCAGTGTGGCCAGGCTGTTTTGTAAAATGATTTCATCAGTTCTCTGCATTATGGAAATTATTTCTCAGAGAGTGTTTGGTGCATGTCCATCTGCTGCAGCAGCATGCCCAGCCTCTTGTACTTTTTTAGACATGTTAGGTTGTACCCTTTGAACTGGGATGCTGGTAGTCAGTGGAAAAGCAGGGGAGCAGTGTTGATAAGGTACCTGTTGGGTTAGACATGAGCCCAAGCTCAGGTTAGTAGAGCTGGGGTGCACAGGAGACTGTTGAATACACAGGGAAACATAGAGAAGCTGTAGAGGCAGGTGCTTATTTCTGTCACTCTTTACCAGAAAAGATGTTTATTTCTAACTGGGCTCTGTAAGTAAGTTTGTCCCTGGGGTAAGAATATGCAGGAGGCATGAACAGAGAAAGATTTCCAGCATAGTGTGAAGGAGAGGGATTGGAGTAAAAGTAATTAAAATGTCTATGGGCAGAAGCAGTGTTAGGGTTACGGAGTACTCAGGGAAGGGATGAGAACTCTGCGTGATGGTACATTCACGCACACACAGCTGTCACCTGCTATTTCCCTGCCTGTTTTAATCAGATAGTAGGAAATAAAAAGAATTTATTTGATGACCTAGAGGAAGTTGTTCCAATGAGATCTGTCCTTAGAGGACAAGGGCTCCTAGTGACGAATCATAGATTCATAGAATCAACCAGGTTGGAAGAGACCTCCAAGATCATCCAGTCCAACCTAGCACCCAACCCTATCCAGTCAACTAGACCATGGCACTAAGTGCCTCATCCAGTCTTTTCTCGAACACCTCCAGGGACAGTGATTCCACTACCTCCCTGGGCAGCCCATCCCAATGGCAAATCAGATGAAGAGTATTTTAGCTCAGATTCACTCAGTGCCATTTGTGCTTGTCGGAATTGTTTTGGGTCCCCTTACCTTTTTTATTTTTACCCTGTCTTCTTTCCCATTCATTTTTCCACCTTAAACTTAATCTTTTAAACTTGTTTTTCACCTTCTACATCTATCAAGTATAGTACTTTCCTGAAAGATATGGTTGTGTTGCTGCAATGCATGAATTGCATTTAAGTGTTTCTCTCCTCCTAACCTGCATTAATTCCAGTGCAGCTGGGGAGTAAAGCGATGGGGAGCAAAGGTTTGGTTCCACAAGGTGTATTAATTCCAGGTTTGGTTCCACAAGGTGTAGCATGTGTTGGCAACTTCTGGGGCTGGTCCCAGTCCAAGGAAAAGTCCTGAGAAAAACACTGAATGGATATTAAGAATGTCTAGTCTAAATCAAATCCCACTTTTCTGCTTTGTTTACCAAGATTAGCAGATGCCTTCTTTCCAGGAATATAGCCTAGACAATCTGGTGTTTTCTAGGGGAAGTTGTAATTAACGTTAAGTCATAAATACCTTAACTGATTATAGTATTTCAATATTTTGAGTGATTACAGGGAAAATGACTATCATTGCTTTTTGCCAAGCTTTTTGCAAACTCTGACTTGAAAAGAATTATTCTTGGACCTAAGCAAAGGGTGACACATCCCATGTTTATAGGTTAAATATTGTCTTGTTGTATTTTTCGTCACCTGTTTGAAGTTGCTGGGTGAGCATCAATGTGTCAGAAATAAAGAAAAGAAAGAAAGAAGACAGATAATCACTTGCTTGACTAAATGATGTTGAAAAAAAAACCCAAACTTTTAACTAGACAAATTTGAATTCATCTAGTTAGAAAAACTGAAGCAAAACAGTCTGATGTTAGTACAAAGAAAACAACAGATGATACCAATTGTCCAGCTATCCACAGCAATTTGTAAATAATGATCTTTATGCTAGCAGGGAAAGAATCATGACAGCAATGCTATTTTAGAAAGGAAAACAAACCCCAATATTTAAAATGAAATCTTACATGGGAGTCAGAGATCATGATGTTATTTTGTGAAAATTAACAGTGCAATTCTTTCTCAAGCACGTTATGTATATTCTTATTGCTGTCTTAAGTAAGTGCTAACCAAAGTAATCTTCAGCTTTCCCAATGCAAAGTGAGTCTTGCTGGTATTGGAAAGGTGTGATATAAACCTTAGCTTAGAAGCTGTGCAGTTTTTCCTTGCATGGCTTTATCTCAAGAATGGGGTGAAGATCCTATTTTTTTTCAGAGCTCATGAGTGCTGCTCAAAATTTTCCAGACTTCGTTGCATGAATACTGGAATCATTGCTGGGTGAGCTAGAATTAGCACTGCATTAGAGTCTACTGTTGCTGGACACGGTGTTGAGAGACTGATTTTGCCATTCTTGCCTTGCTTCAGCTCTGGTGGCTGCTTGCTATTGAAATATCACAAACTCATTTTGACTGAAAATGATCTGTGGGGATCATCTGGTCTGATATACTGCTCAAAGTAGAGCTGATCCTGAAGATATATCAAGTTGCATAGGACCTTCTTTCCAAGGACAGACATCTCCCAGGCTCTCCAGTTAATCTGTTCCAGTCCTTGTTCATTCAGTTTGCCCTTTTCCCTCTTAAATCTGATCAGAATTTGTCTTACTGTAACTTAAGACTCTGAATTTTTGTTCTTTCGTCGGGCATCTGAGAAGAGTGGCTCCATCTGTATTCCCTCTGTCAGGGACTAGAAGACTGCGGTTAGAAATCCTGGTAGACTTTGCTTCCTGAGGCTGAAGGATGTCAGCTTCCTCAGCTGTTCCTCATGCATCATGTGCTCCATGACCATTTTGATGCCTGTCCTTGAACTCCCTCCTGTTTATCAGTATTTTATATCTGAAGGCTCAAAAATGAGCACACAATTTGAAAGGCAGCTTCTACAATGATGTCTAGAAGGGAGTAGTGACTCCCAGCAAACCACTGGCTATGCCTTTGCTAACACAGAGCAGCACATAGGCACGCTGCTTACTTACGTTCAACTTCTTGTTTGCTAGACTCCCACTTTCTTTTTCAAAGAGTGATACTTAGCCTGCTTCTCCCTGGCCTGGACTGTTGCTTAGGGCTGTGTTCTCCTCCATGCAAGACTTTGGATTTGCCTTGATGAAGCTTGTGAGGGTGTTGTCGGCCCATACCTTTGACTTATCAAAACCTCAGTGAAGGGCAGCCCAGCCCTATAATGTACAAACATTAACAATCTGATTTGGCTGAGCAAGGTGAAGTCTTAGCATCTGTCCTTGTCCACATGGCCCCACAGTGTGTGGGATTGCCTTTTACTTATTTAGCTTTTGCCTTTTTGTATCTTCTGAAGACTTCCTGAATCATTGTAACTTACTGAATTCCCAGATAATCTCTGCATTGCTAGATTCTTATAGAGCTAATCAATTACATCAGCAGAGAGTTTAGTATTTATAGGTCCTCAAACTCTTCAGGGACCAGTGGAATCAAGTAGCATTTAGATTTCAGTCTAAAAGGAGTTAGTCTGAGAGCACTTGCTGGGAGGGGATAGACTCAGTGTAAAAAGTTGGTTATCTGGCTCTGACCTTTGTGTTTAGAGCATTAGTTGGTATTTAGAGCCTCATGTTTGTGTCTCTTCTCAGATTGAGGTAGTTTGGTCCTGCCACTTAAAAGAATTTTTTAACTGCTAGATCCAAGATGATCTCAAAAAGCCATACTTCTGCTTTTCTCTTTAAGAAGTCCTGAAATGTTTTGAGTGAAAGTAGAAGCATTTCTCTGCCTAGGTGCTCAGATGAAAAAATTAAAAAAATCTTGTGCACAGGTACTGGTTTTGTGGTTTATATAAAAAGAAAACAAAGTAATCTCATACAAAATAAGCATGTTTCATTTAGCAGAAGAAAAGCCTATTTGAAGATGTTACTGGACAATAAATATTTTCTCCAAGTTTCAAGTGTCAGAGTGAGTAGATAGGAGTGCTTACAGAAACCTGTGAGATTTTCAAATGGGGCTTGTTTGCAAATGACAGGCAACGAAATTAGTTGTAACAGATTAAAGCTGTGCCAGTATCACTTCTGTTTCATTTTTCGCGTTCTTGTGCACAATCTGGCATAATCTGTATGTTACTTTTAACAAACTCTGATTTCTTGGGGGAAAAAAAAGTTTGTTTCTATGTTGAGGTAGTAATTCCTACCAGATTAAATTACACAAGTCTTTCATAAGATATGTAATTTTACATGCTTAGTGGCCTTTAGCATCCTATTTGCTGGACATCGTGAACTTGTATTTAAGAACTTATCCAGTATTTACTGAAGATGAGAAATACAGAAACTAATAGTGCTAAATGTTTTTGGAAAGGCCAAACTGGACTCAACTGCTCAAATGCCATGTTAAGGTATGTGTGCAAATTCACTGACAGTGTTAAACCAAGAATTACATGTTTCACAGTATCACAGTATCACCAAGGTTGGAAGAGACCTCATAGATCATCAAGTCCAACCCGTTACCACAGAGCTCAAGGCTAGACCATGGCACCAAGTGCCACATCCAATCCTGCCTTGAACAGCTCCAGGGACGGTGACTCCACCACCTCCCTGGGCAGCCCATTCCAGTAGCCAATGTCTCTCTCAGTGAAGAACTTTCTCCTCACCTTGAGCCTAAATTTCCCCTGGCGTAGCTTGAGGCTGTGTCCTCTTGTTCTGGTGCTGGCTGCCTGAGAGAAGAGAGCAACCTCCTCCTGGCTACAACCACCCCTCAGGTAGTTATAGACAGCAATAAGGTCTCCCCTAAGCTTCCTCTTCTCCAAGCTAAACAATCCCATCTCCCTCAGCCTCTCCTCGTAGGGCTTGTGCTCGAGGCCTCTCACCAGCCTCGTTGCCCTTCTCTGGACATGCTCAAGCATCTCAATGTCCCTCTTAATCTGGGGGGCCCAGAACTGGACACAGTACTCAAGGTGCGGTCTAAGCAGTGCAGAGTACAGGGGCAGAATGACCTCCCTGCTCCTGCTGGCCACACCATTCCTGATGCAGGCCAGGATGTCATTGGCTCTCTTGGCCACCTGGGCACACTGCTGGCTCATGTTCAGGTGGGTACTGATCAGCACCCACAGATCCCTTTCTGTTTGGCTGCTCTCTCTCTTCCTACTCAGTGAGGAATTCTGGGATGACTGGTATAAAGTTGCTTATAATACATCTAGTGGAGTTAGTGCACAAACTAATTGGAAAGCCATCAGAACAAGACTGTGAAAAGTCTCTTTTAAATTGTCAGGAGTTAGCTACTCAAAACACAAATGATTATTTTGTTACCTGTGAGCTAATCTCTGTTTTCTGTGTGCTGTGGTATAGAGCAGAGGTACACAGCACTAGGAAGTTGCTAATCAGTCTTAAGTACTGAAAAGCCTTTTGTGCATTGATTAGAATGTTAAAAAGCAAATTTAAGAAAAGTATTATCTGAATAATGCTGCAAATAACTCTTGTAGTGTAATTTTGCTAAATTTATTTTCTATTGTGATCTCAAATCATTATGATCTTGTTTCTCATGCTTATGATTGTTCATAATTTATTAATAAAGTAAATTCACAGAAGTGATTACAACACTATGAGGAAAGCAGCAGACAAATTTGCTGTTTTCCTTCCCTCAGCAGAGTTTTGTTATCATAGTGAATTTAAAGCATGAGACGTTCTGAAATCCGGAGGTGTAGTTGTTTTGTCATCTGCTTCAGTCTGCTGTCTGTTTAAAAATTCTGGTAAGCTTAGCTTAAAGAGTGATTAAGTTTTGTGGTTGTGGGAGATATGCAATGCTTTTTTGTTCCAACTCAGGCACATGTTTGCATGCTAACACACCATATGGCACCTAAATTCATGTTAATATTGTGCATTTTTATGATTAATATGTATCTTTGCCTGTCTCTCTTCTTGTATAATAGCTTAAACTACATTTTGAGCACACTGAATGGCAGTACTCACGCAGTCTCTCATTGGTTTGCATCTCTCAGTGTCTACAGAAGACGGTGGAGCATCTATACCTGTTTGCTCTGCTGAATTTACTGTTGCTAGGGAATACAGTCTCCAGGAAGCCTCAGTAAGGAGTTATTCCATAGTCTTATGAACTGACATATGAGACATAATTTATCACCATGTGCTGTTCAGCTCAGCAAGTTGACTCCATTTGCTTGGAGAGATCTGTAGGGATGTGGGTTTTGGGGTTTTTTTTTTTGCTTGTGAGTTTCTTCTTTACTATTACTGTGTGGAAGTCTTCTCGTAAACTCTCATAACCTTAAAGCCAAGATATGGGATGTTTCAAAAGAGCATCTTCTTTTGATTATTGTTGCAGAGGAACCTTAACGGGCTAGATGGGTGGGCAGAGGGCAATATGATGAGACTTAACAAGGCTAAGTTCTACACATTGGCCACAACAACCCCAAGCAGTGCTACAGGCTGAGAACAGAGTGACTGGAGAGCAGCCAGGCAGAAAGGGACCTGGGGGTACTGGTAGATAGTAGCTGAAGATGAGCCAGCAGTGTGCCCAGGTGGCCAGGAGAGCCAATGGCATCCTGGCCTGTATCAGGAGCAGTGTGTCCAGTAGGACGAGGGAGGTTATTCTTCCCCTGTACTCGACATTGGTCAGGCCACACTTTGAGTACTGTGTCAAATTCTGGTCTCCTCAATTCAAGAGAGATGTTGAGATACTGGAACATGTCCAGAGAAGGGTGATGAAGCTGGTGAGGGATGTGGAACACAAACCCTATGAGGAGACACTGAGGGAGCTGAGGTTGTTTAGGCTGGAGAATAGGAGGCTGAGGGGTGACCCCATTGCTGTCTACAACAGGGAGGTTGTAGCTAGGTGGAGGTTGGTCTCTTCTCCCAGTCAACCAGCAATAGAACAAGGAGACACAGTCTCAAGTTGTGCCGGGGGAAGTATAGGCTGGATGTTTGGAGGAAGTTCTTCACAGAGAGAGAGATTTGCCATTGGAATGGGCTGCCCAGAGAGGTGGTGGAATCACCGTCCCTGGAGGTGTTCAAGAAAAAGCCTGGATGAGGCACTTAGTGCCATGGTCTAGTTGACTGGATAGGGCTGGGTGATAGGTTGGACTGGATGAGCTCAGAGGTCTCTTCCAACCTGGTTGATTCTATGAACAGCACAGTATTTATTTATGTTCTGTGAATTTTCACCCTCAAAGCATACCAGTCAAATCAGTCTTGCAGGAAGATCTGTGGCAACCACCAATGCTCTTCTTCTCCTCCCTCTGTCCCTCCTCCTGCATGCACACACCAATACACACATACAATTCTGGTTTGCCAGAGTGGAAAATAAAGTGTCAAATCTATTCACCTACTTCATTGTGAGATCAGCAGGCTTTGATTTGAACAGCTATAAATATTGGCTGTAATTTGTCAATTTGCTTTATGTGAAGTGGGAACCATTCACATAACTCTTCTTGCTGGGCTGTAGAAGGGCAGCAGTGAGGTGATGGTTTCTGATAACAGCCTAAGTAAAAGTGTTTCTTATCAGTAGTTGTGGCAAACTGGAGTGTGTCACCTCTCGGATTTTCTCAAAACCTTGCAATCCCAGTACTGGCTTGCTAGTGTGCATTCTTGATACTCATTTTTAAATCAGTGTGTCTGTCCTGCACCACTGCTTTCCACAGCTGCCAGTTTTTGTGCAGTATAGGTAACCAACAAAAAAATCTGTTAAAGTCTCTTTTACTCGCTTTTGTAGCAGAAGACTTAATGACAGCAACCTCTTTTCTCCCCTTGGGGCATTCTGAATTTTGTATTTAAGCCATCTGAAATCTAATAAGATATTGAGAGCACTGTTTCATTTTGAGGATGGTTTCCTTGGTCATGGTCATTGTCAGTTTATTATTTCACCTTATCAGAACTTCCACATTTTCCTTCATTTTTTTTGCCTAAAAATACCACCAAGATATTTGTGACTTATCCACGTAATTTCTCTTGCTTTTATGATGCCATAGTAAGAGCGAAAAAAATTGATCCTGAGCTGTACAACATACAGTTGTTTTTTTTTTCGCTTGATAGTGTCAGCCATGCTTCTCAAAAGGATTTAAGTCATCCTACTAGTGTCTTATACCATTTCAACCTGTTAGGATTATGAGTGACAGTCATTTGGCAAAAGGATGCTTTAAAATAATAAAAATAAAATAAAATAAACAAACAAAACCAACCTGAACAAGTTGGGACTCAGTCTGGCAAAATCAAAGAGATTTTTAAGGCAGAGAAGTCTTTTCACAGCTGAAAAAATGGATCTGCTTGTCTATCCAGGTACTAGTCTGAATGTTTTCTAGATTCAGTAGAATTTAGTCATTTAGAGGTTAGTTAGCCATTTTTGGTGGAGTTTTAACAAGTCAAAAATTCAATTTACACAGCTATGAATTCTACTTAGATGCATGAGCTTTGCCTGCAGGGTAGCAGTGCCTAGGAGAGCATTATGTGCCAAACTAGCAGCAAAAATCAGTAAGGTGCTAAGTATAACCAGAATGTGGAGATAAATGGAGGAAGGACAGAGGCTTTGATAGTTTGGAATTTCGTGGTGCATCACTGAGATTTCTGTAGAGTTTGGAATTCCTGTAGGGCAAGAATTACTAGTTCAGCGAGATATCTCAACGGAGTTAATGCTAGAATGACAGAAGAGAGGAACACATAGACAAAATGATGTCTTTTTTGAGGTTACAACTCTTGTCACCTTGGTTTGCAAGCAGGCAGGGAGCTGAAGAACAAATGAGTTCATTGTGAGTGCGCCACAAGCATATACTACATTTAACAAACTTAATTGTGTAACTAAGGAAGACAATTAGGGTGACCTAATTAGGCTGAGATGCACAAGGTAGCAGATCTTGGCTTCTAGGATTGTTTTTACTTGCCAGGCTTATACTAAATGTATTTTTTTTAAAACATTTGTCAGGTTGATCTCAGGATGACTGCAGGCTTGAACTTCTGTGGACATTTCACCTGCACACAGCCCAGCTCTGTTTCACTATTCATAGAATCATAGAATGGTTTAGGTTGGAAGGGACCTCAAGGATCATCCAGCTCCAACCCCCTGCCATAGGCAGGGACACCTCCCACTAGAGCAGGCTGCTCAAGGCCTCATCCAGCCTGGCCTTAAACACCTCCAGGGAGGAAGCATCCACAACCTCCCTGGGCAACCCGTTCCAGTGTCTTACCACCCTCACTGTAAAGAACTTCCTCCTAACATCCAGTCTAAATCTCCCCTCCTCCAGCTTAAACCCATTACCTTGTAAATAGTCCCTCCCCAGCCTTCCTGTAGGCTCCCTTCAGATACTGGAAAGCCACTATAAGGTCTCGAGGCCTTCTCTTCTCCAGGCTGAAGAGCCCCAACTCTCTCAGCCTGTCCTCATAGCAGAGCTGCTCCAGCCCTCTGATGCAGCAAGGCAAGCAGTACTCTGCTCTTGGCAAGCTCAGTTAAGATTCTCTGTGGATGCTCCAAAGGGGAGGAGTATGATCGTTTTGGTTGCAGCAGTCCCAAACTATGCTCTTGAATGTGAGCTTTGAGGGATTATTTGGCTGTTTGCTACTCTGTCTTCATTGTGCAAAGGAACAACTTTTTGCAGTTTGCGACACAGAAATGGCACCTTGATTGTGTAACTTTAAAGCCAGAGAAATTTTAGTGTCCTGTGAATGTGACAGGACTATGATTCAGATTCACCATTCCATGTTTTTGAACTAATGAATTTCCTAGAATATAAACCACAACTAGATCAAGATGAGCCTTTCAAATATGGAAAACTCAGATTATGTTGGGAAAGTTATTAAATAAAAGGCTTGAAGAAATATCTGCAATAACCTTGTGCATAGAGTTCATGAAATTCAAATCCTCTTTAAGCAGATTTCCATTCCAACAGCAGCCTGTACTTCCAGGGCTGTTCCTTTTCTTTGCTTTGCCTCTAAGGCTCAACTTTGAGTCTGCTCTTCACTGCAACTAATCCTGTGACACCTGAGGTTTGTGTCAGTCTGCCAGTTCCCTTTCAGAGTCTCTCACAGCTACCTGCCTTCCTGCCCTGTTCTGCCCTCAGGAAGTGCTTGTGTGTGTGGGAATTGGGTAGCGTGCCGCTGTGGCACAGCGACCTCACACATGGTGACTCTTTGTCACGGAGGATTCAAACAGGAGGCACATTCAGCCTCTCAGGTGCTTCAGTTCACTTTGCTGTATGTTAAAAGTCCCTCCTTTCCAAGACATTCAGAGAAATAGTAAGTTGTTTGGACTGCATAGTTCTGTGAGTAACAGGAGTTTATTTTGACAGTTTGCTCTGGATAGAATATAGTGGCCACTTGGGTCAGGAGAAGGTTTGAGTGCTGTAGCCGTTGCAGGTGTAGTCCACCTAGTGGAGCAATCCACTGTCGGGTCAGCTCAAGTCACAGTTCAAAACCTGTTTTTCAACCTGGGGGAGAAAAAAAGGTACTCTGTTTTTTTGGGGGAAAAAGAGCAAAGTATCCTAAAGGATGCTTGGATTTTGAAAGACTTTTAGTGCCTGCTGACTGTAAGGCACTGTGCCTACTCACGCACTCAATGTCGTGCTGGCTGGATAGCAGTTAAAAAGGACCCGTGAGTTCTCTCCATACCATCTTTTTTGCCATGTACTAAGTGGGGGGAAAAAGCCCTGAACTATAGTGTTTATCTGTGCTGATGTTCACTCTATCTGTTTCCAGCCTGAAAGTCCTATAACATGGTGAATTATTGTAGTCTAGCACAATGTTCATTAAAACCAAATTAAGATGTACCTTAAATTTAATTGGGCATTTATGGGCTAACTTAAATGGTAGCTTATCAAAATGATCACATGGTATTTGTCCTGGAGTAAAGCATCTCAGCAGAGTTTTATTCATCATAGAAAAAGTTCAACTGTTTTACATCACAGTAAGAATATGATTTAAAAAAATCAGAAACATTGCACCAGATTTTTGTGACCTTTGGGGTCAAGAAATTTAATTTTGCTGTTCTTAATTTATTGAGCCCTTTTTAAAACTCCTACTTTGTCAGATGTATTTTTCTTCTGCCTTGTATCTGTGTTTCCAAAATTCTTACTGGAGAATTAAACTTCAAATAAAAGGAAAAAAAAATAAAATTGCAAACAATGTTACTTCAGCAAAAGCCATGCTGGGAGCTACATGTACCACTTAGCACTCTTAATGAAGGACATCATCCTCTACAGGAAAAGAGTTTAATCTTATTTTCCAAAAATATCAGATGCTTTCTGACCTTTTATTAAAATCCAGATATATTCTCAAGAACGTCCTTGTGGTAGCTTAATAGATGTTTTCACATTTTCCAGGTAAGTGACTTTCAGAAGCTGTAAGAACAATTCTGAAGGGCCTCAAAGTCACCTGGTGCCTCCTACCATCCCTGGTGAATGTTTATTTAGAACCTTCTGTGGTTGTATGCATTGGGAGATAGGCTCTGCTGCCGTATGACTGAAGCACATACGAGAAACAGGAATTTGGCTTCATGGTCTTAACCAGAAAGATACTGAATTCAGTTCAATTCAAGAGAGATGTTGAGGTGCTGGAACCTGTCCAGAGAAGGGCAACAAGACTGGTGAAGGTCCTGGAACACAAACCCTGTGAGGAGAGGCTGAGGGAGCTGGGGTTGTTTAGCCTGGAGAAGAGGAGGCTCAGGGCAGACCTCATTGCTGTCTACAACTACCTGAAGGGAGGTTGTAGCCAGCTGGGGTTGGTCTCTTCTCCCAGACAACCAGCAGCAGGACAAGGGGACACAGTCTCAAGTTGTGCCAGGGGAAGTATTGGCTGGATGTAAGGAGGAAGTTCTTGCCAGAGAGAGTGATTGGCATTGGAATGGGCTGCCCAGGGAGGTGGTGGAGTCACCGTCCCTGGAGGTGTTCAAGAAAAGCCTGGATGAGGCACTTAGTGCCATGATCTAGTTGACTGGATAGGGCTGGGTGCTAGGTTGGACTGGATGATCTTGGAGATCTCTTCCAACCTGGTTGATTCTATTCTATTCTATTCTGAAGAGCTTCTTTCTGTATCTTCTTATTCTCAAAATAATGTCTTACTTTAATTTCTGTAGGGGTTTAGGGCCGTGAGCTACCCAATACCAGAGGACAGAAATATTTATTCCTTTTGGGAAGTAAAAATAGAAATGCTGCACACCAATCGGAAGTTCCAAAGGGAGATTGTATTTACAAGTACATAGGTGCAGAAGGCAATCAGGTAGAATGAGTACATTCACACACTAGGACTAAAACCTTCCGGAATCCTCCACTCCATCCAACCCCAGCGGGTCTGAGAGTAGGCCAAAACTGCCCTCCCCACCTCAGGCCTACAAGGCCTCAGCAGGCCTCAGGACGCAGCTCAAAATTCCCTGCCCGCTGGGAGCCATCTGCCCCGCACAAACATGAGGTAAGCAGGGACCTGCTCTTCCCGAGGGGAGAAGGGAAGGGAGGAGAGGCAGGGAGGAGCAGAGAGCAGTATCAGCCAGACACTGCTTTGTGAACTGTGATACTTGACAATGGAATAGAATAACAATGTTACAATACCCTGGATGTGCAGGTCTGTGACTTGGGATTCTGTCTCTTTTTGAGGACTTTGTCTCTGTGCTCTTCTTAAGCAGCAACTAGCCCAAACCACCACAGATTTCTTACCAGAGAAGCATCTCTCCGCCTTCTCTTTTCCAGGCTTTTCATAAGAGAAGTGCTGCAGTCCCCAAATCATCTTTATGGCCCTCTGTTGGACTGTCTCCACTAGTTCCTTGTCTCTCTGGAACTGGGGAGCCCAAAACAGGACATGATACTCTAGGTGTGGCCTCAGCAGAGCAGAGGGTGAGGAGAACCTCCCTTGGCCTTCTGGCCATACTCTTCTTAATTTACCCCAAGATACCATTGGCGTTCTTGGCCGTGAGGGCACATTGCTGATTGATGTTGAATTTTTTATTCACCAGCACTCCCAGGTCCTTCTGAGAACTGCTTGACAGCAGGTCAACCCCTAAACTGTACTGGTACATAGTGTTATTCCTTCCCAGACACAGGACCTTACTTGTCTTTGTTGAACTTCTGCCCAGTTCTCCAGCCTGTCCAGATTTTGCTGAATGGGGACACCACCTGCTGGTGTGTCAGCCACTCCTCTCGGTTCTGTCAGCAGACTTGCCGAGACTACACTCTTTGCCTTCATCCAGGTTGTTGATGAATATGCTGAATAAGACTGGATTGAGCCCTGACCGCTGGGGGACACTGCTAGCTGCAGGCCTTCAACTAGACCCTGCGTCACTGATCACAACCCTCTGAGCTGTGTCATTCGGCCAGCTCTCAACCCACCTCACTGTCTGCTCATCCAGCCCACACTTCCTAAGCTTACTTATGAGGATGCTATGAGATAGTAATAATCTTGTTTCCCTCCACATGCTTAGTGATGACCTCTCATAAGAGAGGTGCTCCAGTCCTCTGATCATCTTTGTGGCTCTCCTCTGGACCTGCTGCAGCAGATCCATGCCCTTCACATGTTGGGGGAATACTCCTCTGAACCAGAATCACTGCGTTTTGCTGAGAAAGAGCAGCCACATCTTGCAGAGTTTCAAAATTAAACTTTTTCCCATCAACTTTGGTTCCAGTTGGCTGCACATCCTCCTGAGCTGTTGCACTGCACCTCAGCAATGCTGTCTTACTTCATACAGCAGCTACCCTGACTAACAGAGCTTTAGTGTAGAGAGTGGGTCCCCTTTGACTATTGCTTGAGGACATCCAGTTAGAATAGAATAGAATAGAATAGAATAGAATAGGAGTTGAGGCCCCATCCCTGGAGATATTCAAACTGAGGCTCAACAGGACTCCTGGCAGCCTTATGTAGTTGAGAATGTCCTTGCTGACTGCAGAGGGGGTTGGACTGGATGACTTTTGGGGGTCCCTTCCAGCCCAGACCATTTTATGATTCCATGATTCTAGGTGAGGATGTCCCTGCTGACTGCAGAGGATGTTGGACTAGATGACCTTTGGAGATCTCTTCCAACCCAAAGCATTCTGTGACTATAACTTTATGACCTCCACCATGAGCTGTTCCCTCACCTTTTCGTGGATTGAGGTGAGGCTGACTAGTCTGTAGCTTCCTGGATCCTCCTTCTTACACTTTCTGAAGACTGGTCTGATGCTGATTTTTTTTTTCCAGTAGTCAAGCACCTCTTCTCTATGACTCCTTGAGATTGAGAATGGCTTAGCAATAACCCTATCCAGCTCCCTCAGCATTCATGGGTGTATTCCATCAGGGCCTATGGATTTGTGAGTGTCCAGATTGTCTAAATGCTCTCTAACCTGATCCTCCTAGACCAAGGAGGAGTCCGTCTTCCTCTAGGCTTTTGCTCTTACCTTCAGGCACTGGGATTCCTGAGGGTGAGTCTTAATGGTAAATGCTAAAGCAAAGAAGGAATTCAGTAATTCTGCTTTCTCTGTATCCTCTGTAACCAGAGTACCTACCTCATTCAGCAACAGGGCCACGTTTTTTCTGGTGTTTCTTTTCCTGCTGATGTACTTGAAGAAGCCTTTCTTTAAATGACACATCTTTTCACATTTGTGACTTCTTCTCTATATTCTAAAAAGCACAGGGAATGAAATGAAAGGAAATCGAACTGAAATAGTCAGAGTGTGACAGTGAAAGCATAGGCTATTTATGGTAGTGTAATAATAAATGGTAATGAATGAAGGGAAGAAAAAGAAAGATGAGGCATGTACAAATCTGAACAATTGACATTAGTGACTCTGCGTTCAGTTTGCCAAAATTATCTCAGCTCTTCATTTTGCACTTGAGCTGCAACTGACAAATGCCTTGTAAATCTACTACAGCACATCACTCTCTCAAAATGGGAGGCAAAAAATAGTAAGTCGTATGCAGCAATAAATTTAACTGATAGTGTTCTTGGTGCTCAAGCGTATGAAATTATTGACACCTTTTGAGGTTACTTACTGCAAAAGCACAACTGATTTGGTAGAAAAATTATTACAGGGCTTTTGATGCAATAAAGGTGCACAATTGCTGAATAATTAACTTTTTTTCTATCATCATAAACCATTGTAATGTTGGAATTCTTGGAATAAAAATTAGAAAAGCTGGAGATTGATCCAGCTTATTCTCAGTAACAGGAGATATTATTTCTGTTTAAACATCTTTGAATATATTGTTTTTCCTACAGTATTCCTCTTGATTTTTGTACTTTTCCATATTTTTCTTTTTTTTTGCATAAAATGAATATAGATTATGCACAGTGGAAGAACTAGAAATGAGCAAGATGTTGATTTCCCTGTTAATACCGAATGTACCGAAATACCTAGTAAGTGTTTGAGCACTGGGATGTCAGAGAGAACTGTGCAATACCATGGAATTGTAGAAAGCTTTGCATTGGACAGGACCTTTAAAGGTCATCTAGTCTAAGCTCACCCTGCAGTGAATAGGAACATTTTCAACGACATCAGGTTGCTCAGAACCCCAAACAATATGACCTTGATTATTTCCAGGAATGGGGCATCTACTGCATCTCTGAGCAACCTGCTCCAGTGTTTTACCACCCTCATTTGATTAAGCACAGTTTTAATTTATTACATTACTGAAGTACTAAGACTTAGTTTTGCTTTTTACATATTTATGCTCTGAAACAGTGAATATCTAAATGCATTTTAAAGATACTTGAAAAAAATTCTAATTCAAGATGATAGTGTGTCTGTGGACGTTCATTCATTTTAATTAGTGCTGCTAATGAGAGAATGTCTGCAATGCTGTCTTCTGTAGTGTTATTGGATTGATGAAGAAGTGAATGAATTAAATAAAATGGAGTGTACATTGTGGATGAGCAGATACAGCATGGATAGTATAAAATCTGTCTGGTCCAGGAATATCTGAATCAACACTACTTTGATTCTGGTTCAGATGATGGTTGCAGCTGCAGAATAATTCATCAGAACTCAGTAATTTGTACTGTGGAATCTGACTAATTGCTTACCTTGCACAATAGGATGTCTCTAAGGCCCAAACAATAGCTTTCTGTTAGCTCTTCATGAGATGATAATGTTTTGAACTCATGTTCACCATCTTACAGACGTCCTGACCAGTGTTACCTGCATTATGGATTTCATTGCTGTGCAGTCCTAGAACAACTTCTACATTTGATCAGTGATACAGCCAGAAAAAGTGGATACAGTGAATCTTATCTAAAATTATTCAGGTGTGGATTCTCTATGGGCTGCGGTGTTGAGTATCTGTTCCACAGTGATCATCCATGAGCTGAAGGGGACAAATTGTTCCACTATGGACTGCAAGGGAGTCTCTGCTCCAGTGCCAGAAGCAGCTTCTCTCTCTCCTTCACTGACCTTGATGTCTGCAGGGCTGTTTCTCACACTTTTGTCTTTCTTTCTCATTCCTCTTTCACAGCTGCTGTGCAGTGTGTGTATACCTTTCCTTAAATGTGTTAGCACAGAGGTTCCATCAGTGTCACTGCTGGCTTAGATCAGTGGCAAGTCCATTTTGGAGCTGGCTAAATCTGTCTCTGTTGGACATGGCTCAGCATCTGGTATCTTCTCACAAAGCCACCCCTGTGGCACCCCTGCTACCAAAACCTTGTCATATAAACTCAATACAGATATGTTATTGTAAGAGAATGGTCTTCATATCACAAATATACAAAATGTTTCTTGATTATGTTCTGAAATTCTGTCTGTGTAACACTTACAGAAAAGACTTCCACTTCCAAGCTGAATACAAGTTCATTATGAAAAGAGAAACACAATTTGATCTTTGCTCTTACTGCATATTCAGTCATGATAGAAACTCAGATGGGGTCAGTTTTGATTATACAAGGTTTATCTGTTTGTTGCACTCCAACTCCATTTCATATTGGAGTTTTTAAATTGAAATCATCCAGTGTGAATGTTAGATACTCAAAGAAATAGTAGTAAGACGGAAGATATAAGTCATCTAAATGAAAACAAACAAACAAGAGCAACAACAAAAAAACAAACAAAAGGATAAAAGAAAAATAAAGTATATATACTCCTGTTATGAAGAGAGATGGGGAAATTTTGTTTATCTTGCTGGGTGGATGCTGATCCTAAGTAGTGAACCAAAAAAAATCAAAATTATGTTGAACACGTAGCTGAGCCTTTGTGAGGTGTTTAAACAATCATTTAGGAAATGAGATGACAGAAGAGTGAGTGGTGTCACCTTTGCTGTGGAGTCGGTGATTTAAGAGTCAGGTGGCACCCAAGGCAGAATATAAGCTATTAAATGGGATGCCAAGCACCAGTACCTTATTGATAGCACTTTGTACTGTTCTCTGTACTGCAGGCAGGATCAGATAAAGAAGTTGCTAGGTAAAGTCTCAAAGTATGTCAAGAGATGTCAAGGTAAGAGTGTTAATTTTTCACTGAATAGATTAGGATCTCCTCTGCTGTGTCCACCCATAATCTGAAATGAAATCTGATTGCTAGTAGTTAAAAGACGATAGAAGAAAGCATATACAGAGGAGCCCACAGTTTGGGATGGCTTCGATGTAGTTGATAGAAGGGGGTGCTTTTGGTTTTGGTTTTCCAGTTCAGAACATGTGACTATGGTGGTTCAGACCAGACTTGGTGCAGGTGTTCAGCATTGTTCTGGAACAGTGATTAGAAGGACAAGGTGAGCTCCTTATCCTATTTGGCCACAACACTGTCCTACTCAGAGTCATGGAATGCTACGGGCTGGAAGTGACCTTGAAACATTATCTAGTCCAAGCCCCCTGCCAGAGCAGGATCACCTATACCAGATCATGCAGGAATGCATCCAAGCTCCTTGTCTGGAGATATTCAGGACCATCTCCAGAGAGGGAGACTCCACAACCAGTCACCGGTGATCTGGGGTTCAGAAGTTTCCTGAGAAAAATCAGTCTCTCTCTATCAATAAGTTTTTAATTGTTTTTATTCTATGAGCTAGTCTGATTTCTTTTCATATATTTGTGAATTTTAACATTGATAATATTCCCTGGCAAGACATTTCACATCTTCTTTGCATGGCATGAAGTTAGGACAAATGAAAGGGAAATGCTTCTTCTTTCAATGCATAATTAAGTTGTCACCAGGTATTGTGGTTGCTAGAGTGGGTGATTCAAGAGCAGTTGTACAGATTCATAGAAAGAAATTCCAGTTCCAGCAATTAAATGTAAAAGAGATAATTTCTGACTTTGAAAGTACCTAAGTTACAGATACTAGTAAACAGAGAGGATACCTTAGGAGAAGCACTCTCTGTCCATAAAACCAGACAGAGGATGTAAAGAGGATGTAACTTGATTAATCTTTGTTGTAGCTCTGAGAAATTGTCCATATGTTCCTCACTGAGTTTTCTGTATTGTTTGATGTCTTTTAAAAAGTGAATGAAGATCAGATGAAAATGAATGTTGGTGCTTCTCAACTCTTAGCTCCTTTCAAGTTGGTAATCTAACACAGAGTTCTTGAGCAAGGTCTTTCAGAGGATAGGAATAAGTCTTTGTACCTCTGTTCTCCCTGTTCAGAGAAGTCTCATCATGTATTTATGAGCACTTGCTTCTCTTTCCAATGATATTCAGTGCAGAGTGCTGTTGAAAGCTCTCATATCACTTGAAAGAGTTTGATATTTCATTATGCAGATAGCAGCTGTTGGTTATTCCCTCTCATCATAAAGAATGTCTAACCTCAGTAGTCCGGAGTTCAATAGATATGAAAAGTATTTCTCAGGTTTATTTTTGCTCAGACAAGGAGAGTCATGCCAGAATATAGCTGAGAAACAGTTGGGAATAGCTATCCAACAGCTAGAAATCAGAATACAATCATGTATCAGTTCCAAATAGTTCTCATCACTATGTGAATATAACAGGATCCATTAAATTACAGATATCTGCTCTTTTGCCAGTCCTGTAATTACTCAAATCTGTGCATGTTATAGGAGTTAGCAAAGCTTTATGTACCAGACCCATGTGAATTTCCATTCTGTGCATTAAGGATTCTAGCTCTGCCTTATGCCTTATGGCCCTAAGGGTTTGAGTACACACCCCAGTGTCACTGTCTGCCAGACAGCCTTCCTGGCAGCCTGCAACCTTCACAAGTTGTGCCACATCTCTTGATTTCAGTGATGTGTCCCCTTCACATGGAACATCCTTCCTCTCAGCTGCAGCGAGCCTTTGGATATGGTAGAGAAGGTCTTGTTTGTGTACTCAGCTGATGGGCTGGCTGTTCTCTCCAGAAACATTTCTTGACCTTGTGCACCCCTTGTGCTTCAGGCAGGATTGCCTCCATGTGTATGCAGATCCTTTTCTCAGTGGAGGATGATAGTTTCAGTTGCCAGCCTCTCCTTTGAAGAGGATTCAGGAAGGTTAGCACTTCAGTCCCCAAACCATTCATTTGGCTATTTTTCTTAATTAAAATAGGTGATTCTGTTTCCTTAGAAATTGAAAGTGTGGCTTTATTAGGTGTGATATTAATTTGTTTTTTCATAGTGACAGGTAGGACTCTCCTCAGACGTTTGCTTGGCAATTTGCTGACATTTGTCCTTGGGTATTGTCCATGTAATCTGTATCAAGTCAGTGTGTTAAGAGATACATTTGGTGTAATTATTTCATTAATATATATGCTTGTAATTTTTGTGGGGCTTGTTACTGGCTTTTAACTGAGTCTAACATGGCAATTAATGTGTTTGAGGTATTTTTCAAGCCTCTTTCTTGGAAGAAAATTGTGGCATGTACCAAATCACACATGTTTGGAATTCTGATTGTGTTACAAACCCATTTCTTCCATGAAAGGTGTCACAGCCATCCTCAGTGCTTCAGTGTGCACTCAAGATGAGCAGCATAGCATGGCTGTCTATTTTTATATATAAGGCTGTGGTTCAGCTCAGCAAACCAGATGTTGACAATTTAGATGAAAAAAGTGAAACAATCTAGCAATAGTGGCACTGACTCCTTTGGGTGATATTTTTCATCATTTAAGTTTGTGACTTTTTATGAGGGATCCTTTCCTCTTCATTGCTGTTAGTCATTCTCCAATTAATTAGCTTCTTTTCATCCACAAATGTCCAGGACTTTATAGCTTCTGCTTTTTAAAGTGGATATTCTTATGCAGTCGTTTGGTGAACTGTAATTAAATTGCTGCGTAGTGTTCCTCCTGAAACTAGTTGTAGCCACTTGGCCATTACAATTCCAGAATTTGTTTGCTGATTATATTCTGGAAATTTCAGTGTTGTCTGTGCTTGTCTTTCAACAGTGCCCACTTCTAGGCTTATATATACTGTTTGGCAATAGAAGATCATGAGCAGCAATAGTGGTCTTCCAGGATCTCTGAAAAAGTCAAGTTTTGAAAGGGCTTCATGAGCTTACTGAGGATATGTTCCTCAGACTGTAAGCAGGAAGGAAGCTTTTCTAACTGCTTGTCTGGCTGGCTTTGGAGGAATGTGGGGTTTTGTGAATGTTTATTTTTTTCATATTTCTGACAGACTGTTCTGTTGCTTGCAGGGAAGAATGTTACACACAGTACATGCTATGAAATGTGACATTAAACAAAAGTGAAAGTCTGCTTTCTCCCATCTTTCTCATTTTTCCTATTTTTTCTGACCAGTTATGACCAGACACAGTATTGTTCTTTATCTGTTTCTTTGGACTGTTTTAGCAGTTTTGCTCAAGGAGCAGATTGAGTCCTGTAAGTATTTGTGGTAGCCTAAAAGGGAGATGACGTTAGTCAGGAAGAAAGTATGAAGATTGAAAGGTGATAGCATTTCTCCTCCCCCTCTACTTTGCCCTGATGAGGCTGCATCTGGAATACTGTGTCCAGTTCTGGGCCCCTCAGTTCAAGGAGGACATAGAACTGCTTGAGAGAGTTCCACACAAAGCCACAAAAATGAGTAAGGGAGTGGAACGTCTTCCTTACAAGGAGAGACTGAAGGAGCTGGGGCTCTTTAGCTTGGAGGAGACTGAGGGGTGACCTCATTATTGTTTATAAATATGTAAAGAGCAAGTGCCAAGAAGAAGGAGATAGGCTTTTCTCAGTGATGCCCCACGACAGGACAAGGCACAGTGGGTGGAAGTTGAGGCATAGGAAGTTCTATGTAAACATGAGGAGGATTTTTTTTCACTGTGAGGGTAACAGAACACTGGAACAGGCTGCCCAAGGAGCTTGTGAAGTCTCCCTCTCTGGAAATATTCAAGGCTCACCTGGATGTATTCCTGTGTGATCTGGGATGAGTGATCTTGCTGTGGCAGGGGGGTTGGACTAGATGATCTTTCAAGGACCCTTCCAGCCCCTGACATTCTGCAATTCTGTGATTTTTAACTGAATCATAGTGGAAGAGTAGTCCACCCATTGTTGTATGTACCTTAGAATGATCTCAGCAGTGTAAACCTTTCTCTTTGGGAGAGATGAATAAAGTTTTCAGCATACCCTCCCAGGAGAATCACTGTGTGAATGAAAAGGGATTGAAAAGTATCTTCATCAATATGAAAAGACTGAGTAAATAAGAAAAAATAAATTATAATAGCAGTGAATTGATCGACTGGGATCCATAACTGCATCCGATTACTGGAGTGAGTAACAATTTGCAGGCAAACAGTTAATCAGTGTTTCGTGATGTTAAGAGTGAATTTTAGCATGAATTTTACTTCATGCTAAATGCTTCAAATAACAGACTGTATGTCTGTATTGTTTAGAATGTTGAATTTTATTTCACCATAAATTGTGTACA
Organism: Tricholaema leucomelas; assembly: GCA_013400475.1. Taxonomy (NCBI): domain Eukaryota; kingdom Metazoa; phylum Chordata; class Aves; order Piciformes; family Lybiidae; genus Tricholaema lacrymosa; species Tricholaema leucomelas. The sequence continues at coordinate 107,375 of WAAF01017099.1, read as the reverse complement.
TAACTTTTCATGGGCTACAGATTCTTGTTATTATTTTACTATCAATGTCCTCTTTATTTCATATATGACTTGTAATTCTTTATTAACTGTTAGTTAGTGGTACATTTAAAACATGTAACATAATGCAAAAATGAAAAAAAATTATATCTGGTTTGAGTTGGTATAAAAATCCAACAGTGTCTCTTTCTGCATCTTCAAATGGTGAAGCGGATGAGGACAAACACGTGGCTAAATGTCAGTTAAGTTTAGATACTTGAATTTCTGGTGTCCTTGGCAGCTTATAGAAGTAAAAAGATAATTGAGCCTTCTAGTTGCACTTGGAATAAATTAGTCTTTAGTTAGAGGATGGAGAAGTAAGAATGGAGGATGATGCTCATTCACAATATGAGCTGGCCACCAATCTTTCAAACTGACAAAAAAAGCCTTTACCATACTAAGTGTTTTGGATGGTTGTTTTGTTTGGTTTGGTGTTCCCCCCCCCCCCCCCCCAATAAGCAGGGAAATATTGTGCTATGTTATGCAATTTAAAATGTAAAAGAAGTCTGCTCAGTAAAAATCTGTATCTATTTGGATAAGTGGGAGTAGTAATTCTATTCTCATAGAGAGAATGCAAATAGAATATTTTTCTTATAACATATTAATTCAGTAAGGAGATTAATATAAATTTGCAAACTCCTTAGCCATAATCTTTATTCTCATCACAAAATGCTATATAATAACTGCATGGATGCTGATAGTAAGTGAACAGTTTCCTTGAATTATCATAATGAAATATTGGAGGCTGGCATGTGATCATTCCCTTAAAGACTATATTTGAGGAAGACTTTGTAGAGGAAGCAAGAGAGGGCAGAAAACTTTGTTTCAAAATGTGAGATAAAGAAGTGGCTGCCAGTGAAGCAGTTGCAGCTGAAACGATAGTTTGTTGGCGTTCCTAACTTTCAGCATGGTTTGGAATCAAATTCTTAACTTCAGGTACATAATTCATTTGCTGCAAGTTCCTGAATTAAGTCATTACTTAACATAAGTTATGAATGATTGATACTACTCTATTGGAGGACTTTTTCAACGCTGACTAGCTACACCATTTGTTTCTTAGTTTTCAGTCTTGGTGTTGGTTTATGGTAAAATTCTTTAACTGTGAAGTAACAAAACAAAGTAATTATCAGAGGAGGTGAGAACAAGTCAGGTTAGAAGTGACCACCAGAGGTTGCTTAGTCCAGTTTCCTGCTCAAAGCAAGGTAAGCTATGAGAGCAGGACAGTTAATTCTTAGCACTTTATTATCATGTTGGTATTTTTGAAGACTTTATGTTGTCCCTATAAATAGCAGGCTCTCTACTATATATTTTTTACACAGAATACTAAGATTGGACTGCAAGGAGAAGTTATTGTAGCAGTCTTCCTTAGAGACCATGAGTAGTGTCAAGCTTTCCTCTGACTATGGAAGTCCTGATGACATCTGGTGTTACATTTCAAATTTTGCTTTGGGAAATGGTAGTCCTGAATGTGAAAGGTTTCAGTCAACCACATTTTGTTAGGGCTTTTTTATTCTTTGTCATATGGCTGTAGAAAAATACAGATGTTGCAGCTTTGTCTTGGAAGGAAAACATGAAGGGTTTTCAACAATGTATGGTTTTCTTCTTTTTGAACAATGTAAGAAGAGATGTACTTTTGCTACAAATTGTGATACTGAATATTGCCCTTTCTTTTTTTCCCTTAGTGTGACAATGCAAAAGGACTCAAAGCCTTCTATGATGCAATAAAATACGGACCTAATCATCTGATGGTTTTTGGTGGCGTATGTGCAACAGTTACTTCTATCATTGCTGAATCTCTGAAGGGATGGAATTTGGTTCAGGTAAGACTCTGAATGGAATACATTCAAATGTTGTCTATTTTGTATCTTTGTATCATCTTTTTAATTTAAAATGTAGTATTTGATGCTTTTCAGACAACATTTAGTCAATTGTCATATCTCAGATTTGAAGGTCAGTGAACTTATATGTAAAGAAGAATAGTTACTTCCATATATCACTAAATTTTAAGGCTTGGCATTGTGTTCAAACTGCTTGCAAGTGTGGGACAGTCATTGTGTGTCTCATTAGATTAATTAAATAAAGTTATTATATCTCAAAAAACAACCTAAATGAGTTAGTCATGATAGGTGACCAAATCTATGGTTTATCCAGAGTTAGAGGAAACAACTCATCAAGCCTTAAATTATGGTGTATTGGTGTCTTTACTTGGTCTCAACAATAATGGAATAATTTCTATCAACTTTAAAAGTGTTGGAGTTGGGTAAATTGTAAGTAGCAACTGGATATGTATGTCGGAATTTGACTTATAAAGCACATTTGTGAGTCAGCTATTTTTCTTCCTGACTTTCTCAGAGGTGAAATTTGTGGAAAAGTTCCCTCTGCTGAGGAATCAGAATTTATTAATACCAGTCTTTAAAATGCAGATGATAGCAGCATGATTTTCTTAATTTTTTCAATCACCTGTCCAGTGGTCTTAGGATTGATGACTGTTGATGCAAAGTAGCCAGCCAGTTTTGCTTTTCACATATGGAAATGTTCTGACTTCCTATTCAATATTCATATTGGCCTATCATTTGTATCATTCTAGAGCACAATAATAGAATAATAATATAGAACAATTACCTGAGGTCTCAGCTACAGGCTGCTCTTTTCCATCTGGAATACTCCCTAAGATGAATGCAGAATGAACAAATGAGACATAATTAAGTTTGTGAAGAAGATGATGATCAGAGTACAAATGGGAAAATCTTAGGAGGATGATTCAAGTAGTTTATGTTTGCAATGCTTGTCATAGCAAATATTTTTTTCTTATGCTTTCAGGATTTTTTCTGATGTGAAAAACATCAGTTCTTCTATAGAAACAAAATAATAGTGTATCTCTAGGGAGAATGGAGAAAGCAACTGGAAACTTGAAACTGTCTTTTAACGCTGTCTTTTAAAGACTAGGCAGTCCATGGCCTGTAGCAAAGTATGTGGCTGAAGTTTTGGGAGTTTTTTGGAATGTTTTGAAGCATTGTGTTTCCCTGTGCTAAATCCTCTTCATTTGCAGTCAAGTTCTGCCTGCTGAAGTCTGAAAATCGATTTGTTCATGAAGTTGCTCAGTCAGTAAGGAAAGGGAATTAGAAATCTTCTGTTTACTTTTAAATGCCTGAATTTGTCAGTATATGTGTTAACTTATACGATGATAGGAAGCACTACTGCTAGACAGCATCTATTCCTTTGTATTTAACAACTACAACTGTGACCAAGTCTTAAACTTTATTTATGATATCAGTACATGAAGGGATTCTCTGCTACTTGGGCTCAGTATTCTGCAGGCACTAGATAAATACTACATGGCATAACTCACTTTGTGTCAGGATTTTGTGTATTGATTGACTGAATGATGAAAGAACAGAAATGACATCGTGGCTGGGAAGTGTGATGAGGCTTAGTGGATAGTATAGCAGCATTGGAAGGTGTTATGTCATACAGTGACAGCAATATGTGTATCTGCAAACTGACAACTGTAGTATGTATAAGGTGGTGGGAAAATGGAGTACAAATCCTTCCACTCCTTAGGATCCACTGTCCATCCATCCATCTTTGATTAAAAGCATAACTTGAATAGAAGGGATAGAAATCTGTAATCTTGTAAGTGTAGCAATAATATTCAGCCTGATAAAAAAAATATTCTTCCTAAAAAAAAAAAAAAGAAACTTTACCTCAAGGAATCACAGCAAATTCACATAGTTATAAGAACTTGTGCTCATAGTGAAGTCATTTCATATTGCAGTCAAAAAGAGAGAAAACAGCATGTAGACAAAAACTAATCTGACATTGCATTACTGAATAGAGGATTTGAATGTCTGACTCCATCACTTTGTCCCTGTTGAGGCAGTCACAAAAAGAGAGCTCTTAACCCTAGCAGGAATGTTTGATTTGACTTACACAGGTGTGTGTTGGTTGAGCAAAGAGATGACTGTCTTCCATCAAGAGAAATGCAGGATGCCAGTAATAGTGCAGGGAGGAGTAAGAGAAAAAGGAATAGTGGAATATAACAACTGAAAAACTACTTTTATCAGCAAATACAGTATGAAACTGCAAAACTCTTTCTGAAAGGCTTTTTTACTCTGGAACTTCAACTTTCTGGGTGCTTGCTTTTCCTCTGTTTGGGAGAATTTGTCTTCTCTACTTCTTCACCATTCTCTGTGTTAAAGAGTCTCAAAAAAGCCCCCACAAAATAAAAGGCAAAAAGTGAAAAGGTATTGGAAATTTTCATGTTGCATTTGCTACCAAGGCAATATTATAGCAATGATGAGAGTGGGAAAAGAAAAAAAAAAAAACAAACATGTTTACAAGGCAGCTTCACTCTCTGCTCATCTTACTGTATGCTCTTGGTAATGATATTGGTTTTTTTATTTAAGTGGTTAATTTGGGTCACCGATGGCATGTGACAACGTCAAACAGGGAAAACGGTCAGAAGCTGAGAACAGTCTCAGTCTGAAGGTGACTTCCCTATTTTCATACCATGTCTACAGAGAGAGTACTTTTTGTCCCCTATATTGACAAATTTTTATTTACTTATAATCAGCAACATAAAGGGAGGTTCAGTTCCCATCTGGCTGCCTTGAAATGCTGGCTGATTTAATTACCTCTTCAATAAAATTAATGATTATTTGTAGTGGAGTGTTTTGTATCTGTGGAAAGAGCAAGCTGTTTTATTTTGCAAACACTTCTGTCACCTTTAAGGACTTTCATTGAGGTATGCTGTTTGCAACCTGCAAACGATTTTGTAAATACACATTCTTAGTAGGAGATATGCAAGCACCCATTCCTTACCTTCTCAACTCAAAAGCCTATGTGCCAGCAATCCTTACTTTGTGGAATGGCAGCCGCAGCGTGGGCTGGAGGCTGCATGTGTGGCTTTGATCTCTGGTCTGTGGTGTGGAATCTGTTTAAACCTTTGATATTTTGGTTAAAAAGTGCCAATAGTATTCTGCACATCTGACAGTGAGTGATAAAGGCATGAAGGTATAATACTGGGCAATTGCTATTCTGTAGGTGGTACATTGTAGATTTCTATGTAAAATCACTCCAGATTCATTGTGTTATTTTCAATATGAATTCAGGGCAGTTAAACAGAGTGAAGAAGAATCAGTAATAGCCTCTACAATGTATTGCAAAAGACCAGTCACATATTTTGATTTCATAAACAGAAGTATTCCTGATAGTGCAAAACAGAGATGTTCTGCACTTTAGCACTAATTTCTCTTCTATTTCAAGATAGTCAGCCACCATTTACCTTTCCATATGGATTTCTTACATTGGCAAAACCATCTAATTTGCATAGATTGCTGTTTCTCCCATTTTCTGTTGTCATCTCTCACTTTTCCCAGTTGCCATATTAACATAAACATTTAAGCAGGATGAGGATCTTGACCAAACTGGTCATATCTAGATTGGTGGAACTCTTGCTACATTTTGGAGATTTGTCTTTTTCTTCTGTTGTGCCATTTACATTCTCTTACGGCCTGCTTTGTTTACAAATTTCTTTAACTCTGTAAATAAGCCTTTGCCAAGGAGAAAGAATAAATGCTGGGGCTTCCTTGGAATATCCTGTGTTTCTACAGATTTAATGTAATCTAGTCATAACTGCTGGCTTTTAGGCAAGTAACTGAAACAGGTGATGCAGTGATTAGACTGTAATGACATTCAAAGCAGACAAATCTTGTTTTGGATTCAGCATCTCGTGGTGGAAAGTTTTTCTGAGAAAATTGTAGGTACCCTAATCATGACTCATTACTCACTTTGTAGGCATATTAATATAGGGTAAATTTTCATGTGTTAGAAAGGGAAAATTCTTTTACTTATCCAGCTCATGTAGTTGATAATTAAAGAATGCACACTGACATTTGGTTGGTTGGCTGGTTTTTTTTAAATTCAGAGATCCATAGGTATTCAAGATCTTATCTCTGAATACCCAGGAATGCTGTTGATGCTCAAGAAAATCAGTAATGTTTTCAGCCTTTGTTTTCCTTCTGAAACAAGGATGATGTGATTGCATTGTCAATTCCTCTTAATAATTTCTGATCAGTCAACTGCAACCATTTTTTTTAACAAAGGATTTCCCAAAGACTGTTAGCTTCTATACATGTCTGTGAATATGAGCTGCTGAGGAGAGAGATCCAGAAGGACAAAAGGAGAGTCTGTAGCATGAGTCAGAGAACGTTGAGCTAGCTGTGATATGTGGTGCTCTTTGTTCAGCTGCTGTTGATGGTAAAGAGACTGACTGCATTGAGAAGAGCGTTAAAAAAGCAGTAGGAAGAAAGTTGAGAAAGTACACAGAAGGGGCTGAAGCCCAGAAAGAGATGAAGTAGAAGATGAGAGACATGTTTGTGTGAATGTAGGACATGTATCTGTGGGAAAAAAAAAATAATTAGCCAGCTCTGTAACACGTCAAAATTCTGTTTAATACAACATTTCACGACTGTATGCAGGCTACAATTGATGTTTTTAACACTTAAATAATGCAAGTCATCGTAGAAGTTTCTAGACTGGCTATTGAATTTCTTCTTGTTGATACATGAATTTTCTATATCCTCGTGCTTGTTACTTGGAGATCTGACATGGGCACATAAAAAATTAATTAAAAAAATGTTTTTGATTTGGAGTTTTTTTGCATTTCTTGTCATGTATGTTTCAGTACTGTGAGTTTGTGTGACTTTTGCCTTCACTGCACAATTTCCATGTATTATTAGTTTGAGCAATGAAAAGGGCTTTTAGACTAGTCTAAGAAAATTAGCTACTTCTATCTCTGAGATGCAGACGGTCCCACTTGAACAGGCCTTTCTCCCACTGGGATCTGACCCAGTGCACCACAAAAGGAGAGTCTTTGGCTTGTTTGCCCACAAGTCATCACATTTATCTATCTGTCTATCTGTCTACTTATTTATTTGAAATTCTTTGTCCCTTTTCCTTTTCCATTTTATCTTCAGAGATTGGAGGGATTTTGTAGACATTCTGCACTGGAGTTGTACTTTTAATAGGAAAAGCATGTGTGAAGGAGTGTCTCTTGAGGTCTTGTTATTATATAAGGTGCAAACCTCATGACATTCTGGTCTTGCTTTTGGGAGTACACTGAGCAAGAAAGTTTCGCTTACTTCACTGTAAACACACCTGAGAACTCCTGAACAGGAAGAAAACACAGCAGGACTGACCTTCAGGCAGAATTTCATGTGAATTCTCTCCTCATTTGAGAGAAGCTCTGATTAATTTTGAGAGAAACAGACCTTTTAGTCTTGCAAATCTTCCCCTTGGTACACACTGCCAGCAGAAGCTCTGCTGTTATTGATGGGGCCTTGCTGAAGCTCTGTGGTTGCTTCTAGGGAAGCAGATGCATGGAGAGTTGAAACAGATCAGCAGTACCATACCGCCTAATTAGACTGCATTTCTGTGTCTGGATGGATGCATACCAGCACAACGTAGAGCAGACTTAGACTTGGAAAGTAGTTGTATATTCAGTATTAAGATTGCATAAATGAATGTTGCAGTGCAGCAGGGGGGACCAGTTTAAAGCAGGAGACTTAATTTAGTGACAGTTCTTCTTTCCCAGTGACAAAAACACTGACTCTGGTTCTGAGTGCTTAATTTCAGTTGTATCCCAGGGCAGACATTAGCTTTACATTACTCTTAGTAGCAAAATTTAGTCCTCAACTATTAAAGTGAAATTATCAGAAATTTCCAAGCTCAAGGTATGATAAGAAATAGACATCCTAATTCCAAATACACTGCAAGATTTCAGAAGATCTTCCTTTCCCTTTTTCTGTTTTCTGCCTAAATGTATGAAATTGATTTCTGTGACTTTCCCTCAGTCAAAATTGGCTTCTGCCCAGTATTCACTTTAAGTAACATTTTTAGCTGTTCTTTTGCATCTTGTTTGTCTTGTATTTCTCCTGATGGGAAAACAGCAAAACTATAGTACACCTTTGATCTAACTTCAGCAAGATCAGTTCATTACATAAAGCAGAAATAAAGGTATTTCAATATGGCTCCAGAGTTATGTCAAAGCTGTCAAATACTAAACCTTTATATTTATTCTAAGTATGAGCTAGATGTTCTGACAGAAAAAAATAATAAACTTCATTATTTTATGTTCTTTGTAGCTGTTTTTCTATAATCATTATTTGCTTCCAGTTAATGTTGGATCAATAATAAAGAATGATTGTCTAGGGTACAGGCCCAAACTGGAAAGGCAAGAGTGTCACTTTTGTCAGGCTGTATACTTTGAGGGTTGGGATTTTTTTTTTTTTTTGTTCTAAACAAGTCAAATACTCCCCCTCCATGTACATCCTCCTTGAACCTGAACAGTCTTTTGAAGAAAGATAAAATACACTGAAAACCCCCACACCCATACCATGACATACAAGCTTTGATGAATTCCAAACACAAAGCCTTGTGTTTTAAAGCTAGCTCAATTGAGTGGTAAGGTGTGGAAAATATCTGGCTTAATTTATTTTCAGAATAAATAATGCCTTTTTCCCTTTTTTTTTTTTTTTTTTTAATTTTCCTTCCTCCCCCCCCCTTCCTTTTTTTAGACCTGCCAGGTAGAATCTTACAATCTTACTCAGTTATGAAAATGTTTCAATATTGCACCTTGCAGCTTCCTTCACCACTGCAGAAGGTATTTCTCCATGTCCCCTCAGGCTTGTTTACTATTATTTGCTGCTGCTTTTTCTGGAGGTGGTTTTGGGAAGCCTTAGCTTTATCTGCCTTGTCTTCCTTCTGTCTTCCTCATTGTTTCAGTATTGTATACAGACTCAAGGTTTACTTCTTTGGGAAATTATTTGTGGTTCTGCATCACCACTGTGCTAAATGAGAGTCTGTGGTACACTGTAATTTCTTCTTCAGATTTGTGAATATTTTTTATGGCATGTTTTCCACTACCTTGTCTGTTGTCTGTTTTCTTTGTGGTGCAACCCACTGGGCAGTAGTGCTGCTAAATCACCTTCTAGCCCATAGCTAGTCAGTGCATTTCCTCTGGAAAATGTGAGGATGTACCTGTGTGATGCTAATACCCCCATTAATGATAATCTGATTCTGTTCACAATGGTAATCTGATTCTGTTCGCAGTACTGCCAGCCCAAAAAATCACTGTTTGATTTGTTAATCCCATTGCTTCCATTACTCCATGACCCACAAACCTGGCTTGAGATCACCTATTCATAAGTGGGAGCATTAGTATAGTTTCTCGGCAATTGCTGCATCGAATTTTGAGCTCCTCTCTGCATTTTTCCCTATGCCTGACTTTACATAAATCTTGTTTTTATATTTCCCATTTGAAAGCTAACTCAAGGAAATATGTTGATTGGCTTCCTATCTGTATATGATTTTTATGCTTTAAAGGTTATGTTGCTTGAAAATGGTCTTATTTCACTGAAAAATGTGATAACTTTGTTGTATTTTGGTTGGTTCTTGCAGTTATTGCAAGTTTGCCCCTAGATGTTCAGATTATATTATTCTGTTTCCTTGATGATTGCAACACTTCAAATATTCTAGAAAGTTGGTTTAAAGCTTCTTTTACCACCAATTCCCCAGATGTGGTGCTTCTGCTTATTCTCACCAATTTCTGTAGAGCAGGAGTTGGTTATTTCATTATGCTGTTAGCCGGAGTGACTGCTTTGATTTGTTTCTGAAAGGTAGTGTTGACTGTGTTTTGCAAGACGAGCTTGCTAGACTGTTTGTCAACATCCACCTTGGAAAGCCCTGGGTTGGCTTTATTTGCAGTCCCTTTGACCAGCCTAGATGAAGTAACACCCTCTTCCATGGCTGCTACTACTGCCGTTGGAATATAAATCCTGGCCACAGTGAGATAGCAAATACAACTAAATCAAGGGAAATTTTGTATGATAAAAGTTGCTTCTTCATATTATTACTTTCATATTATTAACACTACTTCATTTATTCCAAGTTTTTTCTTCATGTTACTCTCCTATTACAGGATAAGGAAAACTTTCTCATGTGGTAAATTTAACCTGTTTTCCCCTGAATGCTGTTTTGGCAGCAATTGCTTAATTATTTATTTTGTGGGATAGCATAATTCATACAAATTCAGCAACAACAGCTCCTGGGCATAGATTGAAGAACAAACTCATAAATCAAGCAATTGCAAAACAAAAATCCCTTTACATAATTTTGAAATTGACATAAAATATTTATTGGCCCTTAAAACCATAAAAAGCTTACTTATGCTTCACTGAAGTAGTGATATGCTGGTATATGTCATAAAATAAATCATATTTTATGATATGCTGGTATGGTTATTGAATAGAAAGCACCGAAGTACAAATCCTTATGTAAGAAAAGCTGTTCAAAGGGCCTAATTCTCAAGTATATGGCTCATCTGATATTACAAACAGTATGGCATTCACCTTGACTTGATATCCTTAGTATACCTCTAAAGCAATTCCTGCTGACTAGTAGATCTTTGCTGCATGCTTTCCCCTGGCATCAGTTAAGTTTTAACATCTGGAGAAAAGATCTATAAAGCAGGAGATAGTTGTGTTTTAATTGAACTTAAGGTGATTTGGAAGCACCTTTATTTCTTTCAGCCTTAGCACAGACAGTAAACCCAGGATCTTAGCGTCAGGGAAAAAGTATATGATCACTGTAGCATAGTAGCCTTTAGGTTCTGTGACAAAAGTACCAATAAATGCATATAAAATTGCTCCATAGTTGGAGTAAGAATGTTTGATTCTAAGATTACACTGAGGACAGGAACATACGCACAGCTTTTAAACATAAACTTAATAAACATAAACTTAAACATAAACATAAGAAGTAATTTTCTTTTCCTTCTCATCCCATCCAAGATTACAGTTAGAGTCTAAACTTAGCCTTTTTTACTGAAAAATACTTCCACAACTGCACCTTTTCAAGTCTTTCAGAACCTCTTCTTGTCTCTCTGTGTTGTAATTCCTAACTGTAGCTGCAAATCCAGATTTACTTTGATCTCTTGTCTTGTGTCAGTTTCATTCATTTTTAGGAGGTGAGTACCTTGAAACTTCTGAACTCTCTCTTAAGCTATGGCCTATTCTGCTTCTAATTCTCAGCATAAAGCAGAGTGTTTCCTTAGTGAATTGTAGTTCTCATCTTCCCTTGTTTTGTAGAAGTCCATTAGACTTTGATATTGAATAGACAGCCAATCAGTTGATTAATAAGCTAAGCAGGGTTGACAGTATAATCACTCTGAGTGTTGTTTGTGTTATGCTACAACATTAAGCTAGAAAAAGCTTCTGTGTTTATTTATAATTAAGCTACGTTGAGGGCACAATATCTATCAAGATGTGGATTCATGATGCTGGTTTGCTTCCTGAAAGCAAAAAGATTAGTGACAAAGCTTCTGAAAGGTTTGTTCAAATCCTTTTATGTTCAGATGAGGATCAAGAGATATGTGATAACGAAGTGAAAGATGCCCAACTCAATGGTCTAAAGTTTTGATGAAGTGCTTGAGGATCAAGAGATATGTGATAACGAAGTGAAAGATGCCCAACTCAATGGTCTAAAGTTTTGATGAAGTGCTTGAGAGATGCAGCTTTGTATTCTATAAAACACAGCAAGAAAGTTCTTAATCGTAACCCTCTGGAAAGTAAAAGCACGTAAAAGAGTGAGGATGCTCTCAATTTGAAGTAGTCTACAGTTACGAATCAAAAGCTAGATGCTGAGTTTTTGCATTTGTAAACAAATTCCCAAACTGGATCCACTATTCTGTTTAAGAATATCTGTAGCTGAAAGGAAAAGATCAGTTCTGGAAAACTGAGATACACTTGCACCACTGAAAATAATGACTGTTGTTTGCTATAAAGATATGCTGAAGAGATTACTTTCTTAACATCTCTTGTTTAATTTAAACAATCAATCCAAGGATTTGAATTTATGTATTTTCTCACTGATTCTCTTCTGAAGCCTTTGAATGCTACTGAGAAAGGCAAAGTGACTGGGAAAGCAATAGAGAGGATGTTTAACTGTTATTAAGAAAATGAAAATGAAACAGAAAGAGATGAGGACTAAGATATGTGTCTACCTATATAAGTATACACACACACACATACATATGTATTTAAACTGCTTTCAGTGCTTTTTATGTTTCTTCCTGTTGCTAATGGGGCACTGTTATGTTTCAGATAAATGTAGCTGCATTCTCTTACACCGTATCAGGATTAATTGTCTTTCAGAAATGTGGTTGACATGCGTAGGTGGGTGCTACATAAGCATCCTGCTTAGAATATTTTTTCCTGTGACTTTTTGGTCTCCAGTTGTTTTTACCTTTCACCGGTTTTCCATTATTCAACTTGTTATGAGAAGTTAAGAAAATGTCTGATCTATGAATCTGAAAGAGGGAAGAATCAGAACCAGCAGTTCTGATTACATAACAATCCTATATGTTATTTGTGGGTATTGATACAGCAGTTCAGAATTAGAGGTTACAGACTACAATCAAATCATTCCTGGGAGAAATTTGACTATAGAGACAGAAGTTTAAGAAACAATTTTTATTTAAGAAATTTCAGGCAATAATTTAAAATCCTTGAGTTTAGCTATTAGAATTCAGTAACGTTACAGTTGCTAAGTACAATGATGCTTAATGACACTAATATGAATGGTGATAATGAGTTCTTTGAGTTGTCAGTGTGAAAAATCTTGTGACCAATGTGACTTTGTCCTTGCTTTTTGAAGGCTTTCTGACAACGTGATAAACTCCTGTCTTTATGTTGGTTTTCTCTTGGGAATAAGAGAAAGTGCAGAAAATAGTTTCTCCCCTCCCCCTCTTCTTTTTTTTTTAGAGCAAAAACCAGAAAGGTGCCATAGCAGGGCACTGAGTTTCACTGCCTGACACATGTGGCTTTACTGATCAAGATCTCAAGCTGCTTTTATTGCAGCTGCAATTATCATAAAGTCACCTTATACTTAGCACTAAGGCTTGCATCTGACATATCCTCAGTTACAATGCAAGTCTTCCTTCGTAACAAATGTGCTTGTGCTCTCTTGGCTTGTCTCTTTTTCACTGTCTAAGGGCTGGACCACAATAGGAGATTTGTGATTCTGCTACTTAAGGCAACTGCCTTAAAAGAAGGTTGTTTGGAGTTTGGTTTTGTGTTTCTCAATTATATAATTTAAATAGAAGATAACAAAACTAAGTAATTTTTGTACAAATAATTGCGTGATTTGCACTTTCTTTAAGACCTGTTTTTAACTTTTCTGTGTCCCATTGCCACAAGAAGTGCTAGGAGGACTTAAAGGCAACTCATTGCCAATTAATTAGTCATGGATTGCAGAATGCTCATTTGAACAGTAGACATTATTTTTTATGTCTGGAAGTACACATTTATTATGGCAAATGAACAAACAGGGTGTAATTCAATGATCTAACTGGTTATGTGAACTAGGAAAATGAAACTTTAAATGTTGTTACCCAATATTTCACTGTTTTTCAGGCAGATTATTATAGTATTAAAATCGTCCTGGAGAAACAACTTGTGTCTCCAGTCACAAATGAATTCGCATTGAATATGACATTTTTAGCATAGTTCTAAAGGAGAAAAGGCTCTGTGCAGTAAATCTAATGATTCATTTTTGCTGAGAATAATGGATTGAGTGCTACTTTTGAAATCTTAGCTGCTTGTCCATATACTATATAAATCTTACCTGAATGTGTTCCCCAAAAGCTGAATTTATAAAACGCACAGAGCCAGAAAGCAAATCTCAGCCTCGAGTGTAACATTATTGCCTTAGATTCTTAGAGGGATAATGAAACGTGGATCACATTTATTCTACAGAGCTTCAGACTCGTCCATGGATGAAATGAGTTTTGGTGACCCCACTATATGAGGACACCTCCAGGTCCAGTCCCAGCATTCATCTTCTAAACCTGTTGTCAGACATTGTGCTTGATCTTGCAGTGCTTCAGTGTGAATGTCTACTTATTCTGCATATCTTCTCACAAGCCAACCGTGAGGGCATGCTTGATTCTATCAGGAGGAGTCTAGTCCCAGTTGGTAATGTTTGTGAGGTTTGTCAGTATTTTAGATTGCACTTTCTATAGTCATTATTAAAAAAATCAGACAAATTCTGAATCACAATCAAGATTATTGTGGCCAATATAATTTCTGGTTTTGTACCTCCATTTGGTCGTTGAGGGAAACAAATCTATCTTTCCACAAAATGACAAAAGTGCAGTGAACTGTCTCAAGTGATCCCAGCTTAGTGCTTAGACTAGTGAAATTCATGTTTAAGGACTGGAAGTGGTATTGTCTCGGCTTGTTTGTTAGTAGCTGATACAACAAAGCTTTATGCGAGTGCCTGTGTCACTGCAGAGGGGGAGGGCATGGGTTTGCACTTCTCTTAGGGTGCTCTACCCAATATTGATAAGTAATAATAAGCATAAGTACCTTTCAAGTTTATCTGAAAACAGAACACTGATGTGTACATATTTTGCAGAATGCTTTGGTCCCTAGAGCATGGAGTTAGTCTGCTGCCTGAGCCCTGTGAAGGGTAGAATTACTGAATGGAATGGCTAGCTGCTGTAGCTGTAACCACCTCCATGCTTAGCATGCCTGAGATATTTGAGCCCCATCCTGTGGCTCTTCTGGGCCCCTCAATTCAAGAGAGATGTTGAAATACTGGAATGTGTTGAAAGAAGAGGGACAAAGCTGGTGAGGGGCCTGGAACACAAACCCTATGAGGAGAGGCTGAGGGAGCTGGGGGTGTTTAGCCTGAAGAAGAAGAAGAGGCTCAGGGGTGACCTCATTGCTGTCTGCAACTACCTGAAGGAAGGTTGTAGCCAGATGGGGGTTGGTCTCTTCTGCCAGGCAACCAGCAACAGAACAAGGGGACACAGTCTCAAGTTGTGCCAGGGGAGGTCCAAGCTGGATGTTAGGAGGAAGTTCTTCCCAGAGAGAGTGATTTGCCATTGGAATGGGCTGCCCAGGGAGGTGGTGGTCCCTGGAGGTGTTCCAGAAAGGCCTGGATGAGACACTTAGTGCCATGGTCTAGTTGACTGGATAGGGCTGGGTGCTAGGTTGGACTGGATGATGTTGGAGGTCTCTTCCGACCTAGTTGATTCTATGATTCGCTTAAGTTTCTGTGTGCTGTACAGTGATCCTAAGAGCCTAACTTTGTATCCCATTACTCTGAAAAAACATGGATGTTCTCAGATTATGTGTGTTTGCCAGGTATTCCTGAAACCATGTCTGTCTCCTATTATATTGTAATTGCTCACTGTGTTTAATTACCATATATAAAATTGCATTTCTAATTTTAACATCACAGTTTGCTGCTGTTGAAGTGGCTGTAATGAACAAAGTGAAAAGTTATGGGCCCAGTCCTTTTTCCTGTTTTGCAATCTAATAGTCATCTGGTGAAATCACCATGGGACTTGATATGGAGGAAGTTGTATGGCTTTGCTGAGCTTTTAAGCCAGTATTATGCATTGAATAGTGATTGAAAAAAAACCACAAACACACTTTCATGGAGATTCTGCCTGATTTTAGGAACGTCTAAATGTACAAGGCAGCTCCCTTTTTGTCTCAGGTGGACCCGGGTGGTGGATATTTATGAATTTGCTTTTCTGTGCTTTAGACAGGCTGTAGTTGGTACTGGTTTCTGTCACTTAGCACAGAAGTAGGTCTTAACAAAATATACTGGAGGGTTTTTTGGGGAGGAAAAATAATAAGGAGATACTGGTGCTTATAACTGTTAAAATAATACAGTCAGAAGACTTACCCAGAAATATTGAAGGTTTGGAGTTTTCCCCTAAGACAGTTAAAATGATATTTGAGGAATATAGCCAGTAGGTTATAGAGTCACAGTCCTTCATAAATTCTGTTTTTCTGGTAACAAAAACCTTTTAAATATTTTGCTGTGCAGTGTGGCACCACTGACATGAAGACTGTGCTAGTTTGAGGCTAATTGAAATATTTTAATGAGAAATATTAGATTATAGGCTGTGAAAAGGAAACAATGGTGATGTCTACTTCGCTCATAGGCTTGCTGAGATGTATAAAAACAAGGACACAAACACAGATGAGACAGAGTGTCTCTCTGTTGGAGTCGGTGTCTGTGTTTTCTCCCTGGGCTTCTGCTGTGTAGCCTAACTAATCATTCTGCTTCTAAACCCCCTTGCCAATCCTCCACACTCACCTTGCCTGTAAGGCAGATTCTGGGATAAGAGTGGGAGGTGGAAAGAAGGTGGAAGGGTGGTTGGGAGCTCCTCCTGGGTACTCTGGTTTCTGGGAGAGGTGCTGTGTTTCTGTGTTACTTTTAACTTGTATATTTCTGTATGTAGCTGTATATATTTGTAATATATTGTAAACATCTGCTTGTATATTGTGCTAAACTGTGAATATAGCTTCATTCCTTCACTTCCAGCTGGCTGAGTCTAGTCTGGGTGATTTCACTGGGGGAGGGAGGGTGGGTAACTCCAAATCATCACAAAGACTGTGCAGGATAGTTGGCATCTTGAGTTTAGGATGATGGTAAAGACAAGCCCTGTGCCTCAAGCTGAGGGTGGCACCCTATCTGTACTTTTTTCTCCTGTAGAAGGCATAACATTGTTGTACCACTTCTAAAATATGAGTGTTTGCATGCTTTGTCAATCAGTGTGCCTAAATAATGATGATTAACTGTAGCCAGGTACTTTAGCAGGACAGGTATCAATGCTCTTTTTCAGCCTGTGCTCTTCATGGGGATGGATACAGAGACTTGCTACCTTGACTGATGTGCTCAGTCTTTGCAGAGAAATTTAACACTCACCATTACCTTTGGCATTCCTGCCAGCTAAATATGCCCTATTTAGTATATGGCTTGGTTTTGACTGTGTTTTCACACCATCATAATTTCTAGTTCCATTTATGAGGAAATTAGATGTACACAGAGTCCAGAATCCTTTTCTGAGCCCCAGCTCCCTGATGGGATTTTTGCAGCATTTGACCTATATGTACTGGGATACCTACTTTCATCTATAACTGAGTTTGTAGTCACTATGCAACCTGAAGCTTCCTTGTACCATATAAACTCATGGTAAGGTTAGAAACAGAAAACACCTTGTTCATTAATTACAGCTTAAGGCTCATTTTCAGAGTCTAGAAGCATAGAAAAGAGCAATCCATCTTTTGTTCTCCTGAGACAGAACTTTAAAAGTAGGTGACCAATCTTAACAACTTTATTTTTTATTAAATGTGGGATGTGGTTTTTGGTACATCTGAACTTGTGTCCATGTCAATTCTTTGGAATCAATTCAGGATAGGGCACTCAAGTTATGTGTCTTACAGGAACAAGTAACTGAATTTTTTATATATATCAAGTAAGGGACACCTTCACTTTATCAATAATCTAGTAGATAACTTTAGAAAAGTACTCAGGAGAAGAATATTATATAATTTAGTTATTGATTATAATAAATTTTTAAACCTTCAGAGTGTTTTCCTCTTATTGCTGTAGTGATTCTTCACTACCTGAACATAGATCACAACATCCCTGATTTTGCCAAAAGTTGTGGCCAAAGAAGCTGTGGCATCATATATGAAAATACATCTACCAAAACCCATGATCTTCTAGCTCATTTTGTTCAGCACACAATCAAGAAATACCAGTTCTAATATTCCAAAGCCTAAACATTAATAAACATTAATTAAAATTTGATGTTTTCTAAGCTTTTTTCAAGCAAATTCAGAGACTTAAACTTCCCTGTATTTTAAAGATACTCTCTGTGCTGGTTCCTAGATCCTATGCGCTGCTTTCACAGAATCATGAACTACATCAGTTTGGAAGGAACTTGTCCAACTCCACTGCGCAGACCAGGGACATTTTAAACTAGATCAGATTGTTCAGGCCCCCATCAAGTTTGACCTCGAATGTCTGCAGACATGAGACTTCTGCCACCTCTCTGGGAGATCTGTTTCAGTGTTCACTACCCCTATTGTGAATAGCTTCCTCCTTATGTCCAACCTACATCTACCTTGCTCCAGTTTAAAACCATTTCCCCTCATCTTATCTCTACATGCCCTTGTAAACAGTCTGTCCCCACCTTTCCCAGAGGCCCCCTTCAGGTATTGAAATGTTGCTATAAGGTCTTCCCAGAGTCTTCCCTTCTGCATGCTAAACAACCTCCACTGTCTTAGCCTGTCTTTGTAGGAGAGGTGTAGCATCTTTCTGACTATTTTTGTGGCCTGGACCCACCTCAACAGGTCCATGTCCTTCCTGCGCTGAGGACTCCAGAGCTGGACACAGTACTCCAGGTACTTTAATTGTGTATAAATAAATACTCATGAATGTCCAGAATGGTTTTCTATGTCAGTGTCTTTTATAATAGAAAGTATAAAATTCTGCACTGCATGATAGAATATGCAGATCAGAGATAAAAAATATTGAAGTTTTTATTAAAATAGGTATCATTTGATGAAATTAAGCAAAACTAAACCCCAGTATCTGTTAGTATTTCTAATTCTGTGTCTTTATTAGTCTGTATAGCTTTCTCTTGGATAAAGATGTGAATTTTTAATAATTGCAGTATCACAGTATTACCAAGGTTGGAAGAGACCTCATAGATCATTAAGTCCAACCCGTTACCACAGTGCTCAAGGCTAGACCATGGCACCAAGTGCCACATCCAATCCTGCCTTGAACAGCTCCAGGGACGGTGACTCCACCACCTCCCTGGGCAGCCCATTGCAGTAGCCAATGACTCTCTCAGTGAAGAACTTTCTCCTCACCTCAAGCCTAAATTTCCCCTGGTGTACTTGAGGCTGTGTCCTCTTGTTCTGGTGCTGGCTGCCTGAGAGAAGAGAGCGACCTCCTCCTGGCTACAACCACCCCTCAGGTAGTTGTAGACAGCAATGAGGTCTCCCCTGAGTCTCCTCTTCTGCATGGATCAGTTTTGAAAGAGTTATCTGAGAGATAACTTAAGTATTGTGCTTGGAGAGTACAAACACATACACTTACATCTCTTAAGACTATTTTACTCTGAGTTTAATTTTTATTTAGAAATATGCTTGTGATATCTAGAGCCATAGAAATGAGAGCTATATTTGCAGTGCACAAATTAGATGTTTGTAAAATACATTCCCTGGTTTTAACATAAATGTATTTCCTAGTCTAGATACTTTAACACTGAAACAAAGAAACTTCTGAGTAGATAGGCAAGAACATTTTCTTTACCATAGGTGTAGTAAAGCATTGCAACAGGTTTCCCAGAGGTGTTGTGGAATCTCCATTCTTGGAGTACCTCTCCAGTACCCCTGAGCCTTGACTATGTTGGGAAGATTGTAACCAGCAGGTTGAGGGATGTGATCCTTTCTCTCTTTTTAGCCCTGATGAGTTCATATCTGGAGTGGTGTGTTGATGTGTGCAGGTCTGGGGAGATAGGAGCATATTGTTATGAGTCTAATAGAGGCCCACGAAGATGATGAATGGATTAGTGTGTCTGCCATACGAAGAGACGCTGACAGAGCTGTGACTGTTTAGCTTGGAGAAAAGAAGGCTTGGGTGGATAATGTTGGTATGTATTGTGCTGGTTTGAGCCTAGCTGGAATGTTTTGGTGATAAGGACTAGATCATAGGCTGTGAAATGGAAACAGTGGTGATGTCTACTTCCCTCATAGTCTCGCTGAGATGTGTTAGAATAAAAAGCAAAACATAGATAAAGTCACTTCACTTGGCTCTGGACTTTGCTCTGCGCACTTTGCCTGCTGGGGAGCTCGGGGCTGCTGGCTGAAGTCCATCTTACTCTCTAACCTCACCCTTCATTTTTTTTTTTTCTTTTTGGCTGAATCACTTTGCTTCTTAACCCCCCTGGCCAAACCTCCGTTCTTCCTTGGGACTGGGGTAAGGTTGAGAGGGGTAGGGGGAAGGGGAGGGGGTGGTTGAGAGCCCCTCCTGGGGACTCAGGTTTCTGGGAGAGGAGTTGTGTTTCTGTATTACCTTTTACCTTGTATATGTCTGTCTATATCTGTATATACTGTAAATATCTGCTTGTAAATTGTGCTAGCTGTAAATATAAGCTTCATTCATATTTCCAGAGCCGGCTGAGTCTAGTCTGGGTGATTTCTAAAGTGTGTGGGGGCGGGGAACATCCAAACCACCACATGTATGAATACCTGATGGAGGAAATGGGCACAAACTGAAATGTAGGAAATTCCGTGTCTTTGCAGGGATGACCAAACTTGGAAAAAATATGGCAAGTCCATCTCTGGAGGTGTTCACAAATGTGACTGGACAGGGCCTTGGGGAACCTGCTTGAGTAAACCTTGCAGGTTTTTTTAAGCAGGGAGGATGGAGTAGACCAATGTGCCAGGGTGCCTCATGCCTCAGCTGTTCTGTGATTTGGGAAATGTAGCCCCTAGTCTTTGCTTTAATTTTTGTAGTGTAGACTAAAAAAATTGAAGCAATAGCAGTGAAATTACACTGACAGGCTGAAATCACTGCAGATTGCCTTATCAGCTAAAAATAATGAGGAGGTTTTTATTTTAATCCTGTTTAATTCAGATTTCATTTATTGTTACTGTTTTTTCCTAAATTCCACTTCAGGCTTTAAAGACAATAACAATGAAGCAGAGAGCTACAGCCTCTGAGTTGAATTGAATATGACTCCATGCTCAAATACATATTTCTGAAAACCAGAGATCTTAGCAACACAAATAACATTGGTTTGACTCTTCTTGGTCAGACTCTTTGATCTCTTGAGCTCTCTCTTGTTCTGTGATCCCATGATTCTGAGATTGCTGAACCATGGCAGTTCCTCTTATGTGTAGAACACTAAAGATGGTTTGTCTTTCACACGTGATAATTCTGAAAGTGTAGGCATTATTGGCAATTGCCAGAGCATGCCAACTTTTTAAATTCTGGGTTTGTGTGTTTCTAGATGATAGCAGAGTCATTGAAAGGGGATCATGTTGCTTGTTTTTTACTTACAGAGAGTTGATTTATTTTATCAGAGTTCTGTGATTATTTTTTTTTTTCTGTAGATAGGGTAATTTTTATAGTGACTGTACTGTGGAGAGGAGAAATAATCTCAAAAATAGGAATATTGACTGGACTTGAGCATCTCCCCTGTGAAGAGAGGGGGGAAACCTGAGGCCGTTTAGTCGGGAGAAGAGAAGACTAAGAGGAGATCTTATCAATGTCTACAAATATATGAGGGGTGGGTGCCAATTGAATGGGGTCAATCTCTTTTCACTGGTCAGCAGCAATAAGACAAGGAGCAACAGCTACAAATTGGAACATAGGAGGTTTCACCTCAACATGAGGAGAAACTTTTTTACACTGAGGGTGACAGAGCACTAGAACAGGCTGCCCAGAGAGGTTGTGGAGTCTCCTTCTCTGGAGACTTTCAAAACCTGCCTGGATGCGTTTCTGAGTGAGCTACTGTAGGGGATACTGCCTTGGCAGAGAGGTTGGATCTCTGGAGGTTCCTTCCAACCTCTTAAGTTATGTGATTCTTTGTACTGATCTCTTCTGCAGTAATTAATTTTATTTTGTGTGTTAGATCATGCATTATTTTTCATTTGAGCTGCCTGCCATCAGATCGGTGAAACCTCTTACTTAGTGCCATTTTCTAGGTAACTTCTGAAGCTGTTTCTGCAGAGTAGTCTTGCAACAGCAATAGCTTTCAAGAAAGCAAAGTATCCATTGTGAAGTCACTTCTAATACCTTTCTTGAATTGTGGAAATAATAGTGCTTTGCCAGAAGTTAAATACAACTTTTACCAAGTGTTCAAACTGCAAAGAAGTCTGAAATTAAACCAGACATGTAGAATTGCTTACTTTATTGCCTGTCTTTGGGGCATATGGGAAGTGTTTGTTTGCCTCAGTTGTGTCTGATCATTTCAGTGGCCTTCTGTGGCTGGATGTGGAAGGTATAACTTCTTGCTGAGTATATTGACAAGAGGATTGAGGAGTAAATGGATTCCAGAAACCTCGCTGTGGCAGATAGACATTAATATTAAAAGGTGTGCAGCATATGATGTGGGCTTGTGTAAGCTTAAAATTATTCTCAAACAAGGAAAAATTGCTTTCCAGAAACTGTGAAGTATTGAAAACATACTGCTTCCCAGCTGATAATAAGTACTTTTCAAAAAACTGCCATTTATGTGCAGATAAAGAGAACTTACAACATCTCTTGCCGTAATGATATTTGATGGTTTCTGAAGTGTACTAAAAGCAAAGTTCTTGGCCCTCTTTGTTAGTTACCAAACAGCCTTAACAATCAAAAAATATGACAGGCAGTAACATTTAAAAGACCTTTTGAAAAATCCTGTCAAGCCAAAAAGCCAAAGAAGGAAGCAGACAGAAATGTACAGAAATCATGCGGGGAAACAGCTGCCTTCCATCCTGAGCAGAGACTGAATAAATCGTATGGCTTTTGCTTAACTGGGAACAAGAAAAAGGAAAAAGAGAAACTCAGGGTGAGATGAATTGACTAAGATGATCAGATCACTGCAATGAAAGTAAAAGAAGAATATAAAGAAGAGAAAAAGTGTTCCATTTTTAATGGAAATTGCTGATATTTTGCACAGTTGATCAATATATCAATGGTCAGGGCATTCTCAGTCGTACTTGAGTTTCAAATGAGAGGAGCTATAATTGCTCATCTAATAAACATAAATTTGACCTTATGTGTTACTGAATCCAGTTGGAGAGATTGGCATGATTGGAGCATTAAATATAACAGACACAGCCTCTTCAAGAAAAATCAAGTGGGCAAGAGTCAATAGAGAGGAGTCAAAAATAGCATTTGTTGTTGTGACACCTTGAAAGAAAATGATAATATTTCAGGGATTACTGTCAGATTAGAGAAATATGAAGCAAATAATCAGAATAAAGTTATTCCTTGGTGTTTGCAGAAGACCACCAGATCACACTAGAAAACAAGATGATGAACTCAGGATGTATGTAAGGGAAAATGAAGGTGTATGATAGAGGACTTCAGTCTGCATGAAATATGTTAGAAGTGTCAACAACAACAACAACAACAAAAAGGGTTGTTGAACATAAGGCTTTATGGTTAACACAGTCTATAATTGTGAGGGTTTTTAATAAAACTGCTCCATATTTAGATATCTTACATTCTAAAAATCAAAGAAATTAAGAGCTAACTGTCTTGCTGTCTGACATTTAATGAAAACAAAATTGAAAAAGGAGAAAGTAATAACAACTGATGGAAATTAGGAGATAGGAATATTTGGAACATTACAAGGTCGTGTGCAATCTGATGTGATTAGCGCTGCTCTGGGCAGACATTTGTTCTAGGCGACCTCTGGAGGTCCCTCCTCACCTAAATTATTCTGTGATTCCAGGATGGTAAGAGAAAGAAGAACAGCAGTAAGACATGCTTAAGTATGTTAGGAACCAAAAGAATTCTAAAAATGATACCAGTTCGTTGTTAGGAGAAATAGCATTGTCCATAACAGTGTATAAACAGTAGAAGCATTGATTTTTACTGTGGCTCTTTTGGGGGGACTGATGTCAAAAGAAATGCTGTAAGTTTTTCTGTAGTTACCTGTGAGGATGGTGCTTGGATATTTTAGAACAAGCTGTTCTAAATTGTCCATGTAAGTTTACTGACAAATTAGTCAAATAACTTTGTTACTGTGTGTCATGAATTTCAATGCCTTGGACAACTGAAGAACTTCAAAGAGACTGGAAGGAAGCTAACACTGCACTAGTAAGTTAAAAGACTGTAAAATATGGTTTGCGTTGACACAGGCCAAAGTGAATCCTACAAAATGGGACACATGATATAGGTTTTGACTAATAATGAGAAGACAAAGAGGAAAATGACCAATATGTATACATGAAAAATTACCTCCTGTCTAACTCATCTTGCTATGATAAAATTATAATTTCTGTTAAGGGGAAGAAAACCAAATCCACACCAAAACTGAACAGTAACAAACAAAGTCAATCAACAACTACAAACCCCACAAAACAAAGAAACACCCCCCTAAAGCCCAGAATAAACCCCCAACAAAACAAAACCAAAATTCCTTGAATTAATTTCTAAGGCGTTTGCCTTGCAAAGGTTAGGGAATTGTAAGCAACAAAAACAAGTCAGTAGCACAGAGTGATCCTGATTAGTGAGAGAACAGCATGTCCTAATACATTTCACTCTCATCTCTTCTGGACCATATTCACCTCTTCTGGAAAGCAATGTTCCCTAAAAGGACTATAATCTTTGTAGGTAATTAACTTGTCATCACAGTGTGATGCTGCACTCAACAAAACAGGAGTCTTGGATGGATAGGCAGATAAAGAGGAAAATGCTTAGAAGAAATTCCATGTCCAGTTCTGGTGCCCATATCAGAAGACATTCATAAATGCCGAAGTTTTCAGAGAACATCTATGCAAATATCTAAAATGCAGTAAGAAGATATTCTTGTAAAGAAAGATTCCAAGAATTCTGTTTGGACCCTTAGACAGATGATGGTATCATTTAATCACCTGAACTATGTAAAAACTTTTTAAATAACCACTTCAGACAAATATCAAGAATAATTCAAAGTGGAAGCAAGATGAAATAAGGCTAGAAATGAAGTATAATTTTTTGACAGCAGAAATATTTGATAGAACAATTTACTGAAGCCTTCATTCAGTTGTCTCTTACCACCAAGTTAAGAGCAAATGTTGTTTTTTTTCTCAGCTATGCAGTTCAGAGCAGTCCTTCAGCATGTCATTCATATAAGGTCATTCTAGATCCCTCAAAATTATTTAGTGTAGCCTTATCTACAAGTCAGCTGACACAGACCTTTTTACAGGGAAATTGAAGTGTTATCATTTATAGTAGGAAAGAATGAAAAATTACCTCTATTTTTTTTTAAACAAACTAAAAGCCAAACAAACAGACAAACCAACCAACAAAACAAACAAAAACAATCCAGTAAACCTTCCTTAGATAATGGGGAAAACAATTTTTTTTTCTTAAATTGAGGAGAACATATTAGATGGAAGATATTCCTCAGGAAATTGCATGATTCAAAACTGCAGTGAATATTAACAGTTCACTGTACACAAGATAATTTAACAACAAAAAAAACCCCATGACTGGGTAAATTCTTTGCTCTGATTAAATAATTTTGATTTATTTTTTTTTCCCCCAGAAATCCATAATAAAAAATTTGAATAGCTGGCTGATGATTTTTGAGGACTGTCTGTAGACAGGCAAATGTCTTTCAAGATACAGTATTTGGCCTTTTCAGGAAACAAAACATTTTTTATTTTCAACTAGAAAGTATGTTCAGGTGAATCTGATTTCTGGAGAAAGATAGCAAGGAAATAGTATTTCAAACCAAATTAACTTGCAAGGACAATTATATATATATGTATATATGTGTGTGTGTGTGTATAACCTGCTGATAAATTGAATCAGAAATGATCTTACTAAATGTTCGAACACCAGTTGCTTAAATAATGTAAAAAGAATAGACTCTCTTTTCATAATCAGTATTAATTCTAGCTTTTCTATTGGGAAGAAATACTTGTTTCTATGCCTTGAGACATCAAAGATGCAATAGATTAATTTGCAGCTATGAAGATGTGGAAGCACCCTTTCAGGAATATTGTCCTCGTGCTTTTTAACTGCATTGGGACCATTTGGCTAGGACTCTAAGGCAACACCAACATTAGCATTTTAATTCATATCTGAAGAGTGGCTTAGAAATAGAAACTATTGTTGTCCCCACTTACCACGCTTCAGTTCTTTCCAAGGGATGGTGGTAGATTGCACAACCTGTCTTCACAAGGAGGAACCAAGAACCACGTGGGTTTCAGAAACACAACTAATGCTTCTTACTCTAGATACTAATGCTTACCTACAGAAGCAGCTTAGAACTAATCTCTACCATGTGGTGGATACTAGGTCTTCAGCACCAACTGTTATACTAGGCAGATCAGCCCTTCTTTCTTTGCATTGCTCACTGACGTACACTCAGCCTGATGGAATTGAAAGTATTCAGTAGATCCTTGTTCCCTTTCTGTGGCAGAAGCAGCATAAACTACTAAAGAAAGGATGATGCCTTCTGCTATCACCTAGTAAATATTACTCCTGAACAACTGTTGAGCTTCTGTGTTTTTCATTCCTGAATCTTTAGAAGCCCATTTTGCAGCCAGAATCCTGAATATTCTCAGGGTAGGGATGCAAGACCATATGGGTAGAGTTACCACACAGACCTTATCCAATTATGTGTCCAAGGCCTTCCACACTATTACTATGGGCACAAACTTTTACTGAAGCTGCTGTTTTGTAGAAGCTGAAAATAATTTATTTGCAGTGTACAAAATTTTCAAGTCAGTAGAAGCAACAATAACATTTAGTTTGACATCTAATTAAAACTCAGGCTGAAATATTTTATCTGTTGTACATCTTTCTACAGCCTAGTAATTTATGGCTAAGCTAGACTGTATCTTTATAAAAGTCATTCATTTCTGATTTAAAATGTTCTACAGAGGATCCAGCATACCCTTAAGTAAGGTGTTTCATTGATTAATTGCACTCACTCTTAAAATATTCCCAGTCTGACTTTGCTTAGCTTCAGTCTCCAGTCATTCATCTTTGCGCTTTTGTCTGTCAAGAAGCTGTTTGCCACTGAAAAATCTTTTCATATACAGGTGCTTACAAATGAAGGCTCTGCTGCCCTTGGGAAAATAGTTCAGTAAAAGCAACAGGCATTTTCAAAGTTCCTTAAAGGAAGAAAAGCAGAATTGAAAACATCACTTTGTTTTCAGTTCTTTCCAACTTCAAGGGACTAACAAGGAAAGGAGAAGTACAGTTTTTGTTCTTTCTATATAGTATATTTATACTGAGCATGGAAGAGATGGAGAGAACATTTTGGTTTTCCTTAAACTGTGGCCATGAGTTGAAATGAGGAGTCTGAAATAGTGCTCCTTTTTGTTACCTCGCAGATGTCATCCTTTTCAGAGAGGTACAGCATGGTTATTTTTTTATTCTTTCTAAATCCTTTCTGTCTCAAGCAGTCATTCCTATTGCAACAGCTATGAACTAAGGCTTTTTAGTTTGTTGGTTTTTTTTTTTTTTCCATCCCTGAATGATAAAATTAGAAAACAAAAAAAAAGGTAAATGTAGAGAAGGTGGAGCCAGGCTCCTCGGCTTGAAATGGACTGGTAAGGTGAGAGATG
The DNA here is from genome assembly GCA_013400475.1 of Tricholaema leucomelas. Lineage (NCBI taxonomy): Eukaryota > Metazoa > Chordata > Aves > Piciformes > Lybiidae > Tricholaema lacrymosa > Tricholaema leucomelas. The sequence continues at coordinate 80,178 of WAAF01017099.1, read as the reverse complement.
ATGGATGTAAATTGCAACATACAGATACATTTTAGCCAGGTTGTAGCCAGGTGGGGGTTGGTCTCTTCTGCCAGGCAACCAGCAACAGAGCAAGGGGACACAGTCTCAAGTTGTGCCAGGGGAGGTATAGGCTGGATGTTAGGAGGAAGTTCTTCCCAGAGAGAGTGATTGGCATTGGAATGGGCAGCCCAGGGAGGTGGTAGAGTCACTGTCCCTGGAGGTGTTCAAAAAAACCCTAGATGAGGCATTTAGTGCCATGGTCTAGTTGATTGTATGTGGCTGGGTGCTAGGTTGCACCGGATGATGTTGGAGGTCTCTTCCAATCTGGTTGATTCTATTCTATTCTATTTATTTTATTTTTATTAACCATGGGAATGGTCAGAGACTGGAACAGATTTCCCAGAGAGACTTTTGAATCTTTGTCTGTGGCAATGCTCAAAATTAGACCATACATGGCCCTAAGTTACCTCATCTTTTAGACACTGCTTAAAGCAGGGAATTTACCTGTATACTGGTATACTTTTTACCCTGGATTCGTATTTGATTCTGTGAAGCAGCACTACAAGTGAAGTTACGTGAGTGTTTCAATCTTGGTTTCATTGAAGGAAGCTGATATGGTCTTTTTCCTCCACCTGACTGAGAACTTTTGTGAAGCTTGTTGAAAACTGCTTGCCTTTAAGGTTTGGAGAACAACCCTACAAACAAATGTCCAGGCCATCTAACCTAATTTTACACAGAATCACAGAACTTTAGATGTTGGAAGGGACCTCCAGAGATCATTGAGTCTAACTTCCCTGCCAAGGCAGAATCGCCTAGAGCAGTTCACACAGAGATGCATCCAGGCAGATTTTGAAAGTCTTCAGAGAAGGAGACTCCACAACCTCTCTGGGCAGCCTGTTCCAGTGCTCTGTCACCCTCACTATAAAGAAGTTTCTCCTCATGTTGGGGTGAAACCTCCTATGTTCCGATTCGTAGCCGTTGCTCCTTGTCTTCTTGCTGTTGACCAGTGAGAAGAGATTGGCCCCATCCACTTGACACCCACCCCTCAGATATTTGTATACATTGATAAGGACTTCTATCAGCATCTTTATTGATGATATGGACCATGAGAATGAGTCCATTATCAGTAAGTTTGCAGATGACACTAAGTTAGGAGCAGGTGTGGATCTGTTGGAGGGTAGGAGAGCCCTGCAGGGGGACCTTGACAGGCTGGATGGGTGGGCAGAGGCCAAAGGGATGCAGTTTCACAAGGCCAAGTGCAAGGTTCTACACTTTGGCCACAATTCCAAGCAGAGCTACAGTCTGGGGGCTGAGTGTCTGGAGAGCAACCAGGCAGAAAGGGACCTGGGGGTACTGGTAGATAGTAGCTGAACGTGAGCCAGCAGTGTGCCCAGGTGTCAAAGAGAGCCAATGGCATCCTGGCCTATTTTCAGGAACAGTGTGGCCAGTAGGACAAGGGAGGTTATTCTTCCATTATACCCAGAACTGGTCAGGGCATACCTTGAGTCTTGTGTCCAGTTCTGGGCTCCTCAATTCAAGAGAGATGTTGAAATACTGGAATGTGACCAGAGAATGGTGACAAAGCTGGTGAGAGGACTGGAACACAGCCCTATGAGGAGAGGCTAAGGGAGCTGGGCATGTTTAGGCTGGAGAAGAGAAGGCTCAGGGGGGACCTCATTGCTGTGTCTATGACTGCCTGAAGGGAGGCTGTAGCCAGGTGGGGGTTGGTCTCTTCTCCCAGGCAACCAGCAACAGAACAAGGGGACATAGTCTCAAGTTGTGCCAGGGGAGCTATAGGCTGGATGTTAGGAGGAAGTTCTTGACAGAGAGAGTGATTGGCACAGGAATGGGCTGCCCAGGGAGGTGGTGGTCCCTGGAGGTGTTCAAGACAAGCCTGGATGAGACGCTTAGTTCCATGGTCTAGTTGATTGGATAGGGCTGGGTGCTAGGTTGGAGTGGATGATCTTGGAGGTCACTTCCAATCTGGTTGATTCTATGAAAGAGTGACTCTATGAAAGAGTTCTTTATTGAACTGGTAATCCAGGTTGACATGTAACAATAAACTACCCATGTTCTGTATTGCTGATTGCTAAACTTCTGTTTCACAACTTGATCTTTTGAGAAACGATCACATGTGGATAAATAATGATGATGTCTGCAGTTCCACTTTTTTTAATAAGTAAATTGAGACATTGCATTTATTGAAAATTACCCAGAATGACTAACAATCAGGAAACAGAACTCAGTTTTGACTCACTTGCCATTTGTATCCCAGTTCTCTAGCCATTACAAAGTATTGCCTCTGTCAGACAAGCCAATGCGTGAGCTATGCTAATTAATAGCATATAGAAGAAGTAATCTCTTATTCTAGCACAGTATATTGTGTCACAAAATTTAAACAAGTATTACTCTATTACCTAATTCATTCACTTTAATCAGACAAAGGATATGCCTGTCTTTGTAATTGTTTCCATAAATAAACCATGAAATTTGGAAATAAATTTCAGTCAGGGAAGCCAGGCTGTCAGCATTGAAATTCAGAATTATCTCTAAGATTATACTCTTTGATATGCATCTGATGAAAATAAACATGTTATATAAGGTCCTGATTCATCAGAGAAATTAACTCTGTGTTTAACTTTTGGGTATAGAAGTGAATGTAGTAGTACTCACTAAGTACACACGTGTCTTAATTCAGAGTTATAGGATGTCAAGAGTCATTGTTAGGAGCGTAACTGCATTTCAGCTCTACTGATCAATAATATGTTGAATTGGCTGGTTCGTTCGTTTTCTTTTTTTTTAGCAAGAACAAACATTTAAGTAGTTACAGACCTACAATAAACATATTTTCAACTCCCCAGGTAACCTTCATGGCTTTCCAGTATCTGAAGGGAGCCTACAGGAAAGCTGGGGAGGGACTATTTACACGGTCTAGTAATGTTAGGACGAGGGGGAATGGGTTTAAGCTGGAAGAGGGGAGACTTAGACTGGATGTTAGGAGGAAGTTCTTTACAGTGAGGGTGGTAAGACACTGGAACAGGTTGCCCAGGGAGGTTGTGGATGCTTCCTCCCTGGAGGCATTTAAGGCCAGGCTGGATGAGGCCTTGAGCAGCCTGCTCTAATGGGAGGTGTCCCTGCCTATGGCGGGGGGTTGGAGCTGGATGATCCTTGAGGTCCCTTCCAACCTAAACCATTCTATGATTCATATAATCAAGCTATTCAATCAGATATGCTCACTAAAAAACCCAACACAAATCAAGTCTTTTAATTTCATGACCATTCTTTTCCTTTGTGCTCTCTGTCCATATGCAGTTATGCATCACGTTTCAGTTAATTTTTTGCTACATGTCTCTTTTCTCCTTCTTTGGCTTTCCTGTAATCTTCTCAAGACCACTGTTATGAAAGCTAAGCCAGTATTTCATCTAAATTCTCATCTTTGTCCCTTTTACATTATTGCTGCTATTATTAACATCCTTCTTGTATGCAACATTGGCTTAGAAGTGATTTTTTTCTGAAAGAGATGCTTCTGTATCCTTGCAGTAGCCACAGATGAAAAAGAGCTCAAAAACTCGCCATAGTTATCAATGTGCTTTCTACGTGATGGAGGATCAGGTAGAAAATTCATTCTACATGATTCTTTTTCCTGTTTTTGTGGTTTGATTTTTGTCTGGATCTGCTTGGAACATTGTAAAAAGAATTTGAAGATTCTATGCTGGTTATACAAAACTTTGCATGTGTGTGGGAGGTAGTTTTGGGTTTGGTTGGTTTTGGTTTTTTTTTTTTCATGGAGTGATCTTCCAGCTTTCTGATTAGGAAATACTTTTATTTGAGTGATGATTTTTTTTTTTTCCACAAATAAACAGGTCAGAATACGGTAATGCACGTGTGTGGTTTGGGGATCTGGCAAGCAATTTAGGGATTAAACTTTTTCATACAGATAGTCTGAAATGTGTGTAAAGTCATATGTAATCTGCTGCGTAACAACAACAAATTCTCTGATAGCAACTTCTGTACCTTGCAGTAACATCCATTAAATTCCATGGCAATATCAAGTTATTTTATTGATAAGTAAGACACTTGTTTTTTCCTCATTTCTGCCCCTTGCAAAAACACAAAATATGACTCATACCTGAAAATAATCAACAAATTTTAAGTTGGCTTAATGTTTTCAACAATTGCTTTCATGTGCTTTCCAAGCAGTGAGGCCACACTTTGATCACTGAGAGTGCACACAATCCTTGTCTGAACCTGCTTTTTCCCAAGTGAAGAAATTAAGCCTGATATAGCAGCTTTTCTTTATCATTCCCATGACTGTGTACTACTGCTCTGTTCATTAGCTTGTTTCAAGTTTGTGGTGCAACATGCAGTGTAAGAATGTCTGTGAAACAGATAGCTTAAGCTCTGCGACTGAAGCTACTGGTCGAAATTTCCAGCTCTTCCTGTTCTCTCCACAAACCTGACACTAGTGCTTGCTTCCCATCTTTTTGAACCATTTATTGTAACCTAATTACAAATACTCAGTGGGCAAATCTTCAAGAGTCAGGTGCAAACAGAAATGGCTGGTTGCTTTCTCTAAATGAATTGGGAAGATAAAACATTATCATTTAGATAAAACATTATCATTTAACTTATGCAACTTTTGGATATAGTTATGTTTAAAATAGTTTGTCACCAGCAGAGTGATCACCAGGCTAGTAATAGCAAGGGACTAGGTGTTGATTTGAGAGGTTGAGTCCAGTCTGTATTGCTGCCAAATAACGAAACCAGAAGTTACTAAGTTGAAGTAACAAAAATGGAAAGAGGCAAAGAGAGAAAAGGCACCACTTAGAGCTGTCATTTTTGCAAATATATTTGGAGTGCCCTAACCAATTTGTGCTACCAATTTAGTCTCTTTGCTGCTATTTAGCTTACTTCTTTCCTGTTTGCTTTAGCATGCGATTACAAGAAGGAAAGGAATTAAATCATAGAATCATTAAATGGCTTGAGTTAGGAAGGACTTTAAAGATTATCTAGTTCTAACTCCCCTACCATGGGCAGGGACACCTTGTACTAGACCAGGTTGCTCAAGGCCCCATCCAACATTGCTGTGAACGTTTCCAGGAGTGGGAACATCCACATCTTCTCTGGGCAGGCTTTTCCAGTGTCTCCCCACATATACATTCCCCCCCCCGCCCCGCCAATATCCAGTCTAAATCTAGCTTCTTCCAGTCTGAAACCATTACTCCATGTGTCACAGCTACATACCTTTGTAAGAAGTCCCTTTCCAGCTGCCCTGTAGGCCCTCTTCAAATATTGGAAGGCTTCCTTTCAGATACTGACATGTGACATAAGGTCTTCCCAGAGCCACTCTTCTCCGTAACTCATGAGAAACTCATAAGTTTCTCAGCTTGCCTTCATAGGAGAGTTGGTCCAGCCCTTTGGTCATCCTTCTGGTCCACCTCTGGACCTGCTTTAACAGCTTCATGTCCTAATTAGGTTGAAGGCTCAAGAGCTGGACACAGTATTACAGGTGGAGTCTCAGCAGAGGATAGTAGAGGGGCATGACCCTCTGGCCTCACATCTTTTGTTGCAGCCCAGGATACAGTTTGCTTTCTCAGTTGCAAGCACACATTGCTGGCTCATGCTGAGCTTCTCATCAACCAGCAGGCTTAAGTTCTCCTCATCAGGACTGCTCCCTACCTAGTCATTGTCCAGCCTGTATTTGTGCTTGTCTGTCAACAGGCCTGTCAACATCCCTCTGGATGGCATCCCTTCCCTCCAGCATGTCGATTCCACCACATAGCTTGGTGTTGTCAGAAACTCGCTAAGGATGTTGTGGGGGACAATGTCCAATGCTTTGTGCAAATCTAGGTAGATGACATCAGTTGCTCTTCCCTTGTCTGTCAACGCTATTTACCTTGTCATAAAGGGCCACCAGATTTGTCAGGCAGGATTTGCCATGTTGGCTGCCACCAATTACTCCTTCATATTTTGTGTGGCTTAGCAGAGTTTCCAGGAGGAATTACTGCATGATTTTGCTGGGCACAGATATAAGCCTGACTGGCCTGTAATTCCCAGGTCTTCCTTTTTTGCCCTATTTGAAAATGTGGGCTATGTTTCCCCTTCTCCAGTCTGTGAAATTTCACCTGATTGCCAGGCTTGGCAACTTCATCTGCTAGTCCCCTTGGGACACGTGGATGTGTCTTGTCAGATCCCAAGGAATTGTGCATTTCAGATTCTTTAGGTGGTCTCAAACCTGTTCTTCACTTACAGTGGGTGGCTTTTAATTTTCCCAATTCCTGCTTTTACCCTCTCTAGCTTGAATGATGTGGGTTAGAGCTCTTGCTGGTGAAGGCTGAGAAAAAGAAGTTTCTGAGTAACTCAACCCTCTCAGTTCCATCTGCATTTTAGCTTACCTGGTACATGCTGAGCCATAGTCTGACATTATGGGATTTGATTTTTTGATGAAAGAAGACATTTTGGTGGATTGTTCTGTGACCAAAAAGGAATTGCGAAAGGAAATGCTCCCGATTTTTAAAACAAGAGTACACCTTTTTCATACTAAAGTCCATGCTAGAAGTACATTTGTGAGCATTTTAAGCTTTTGGTCTTTGTCATAATGTTAATTTTTGTATTTTCAAAAATTTTGGAGCCTTTTTGTAGGTTTTTTTTTTTGTGTGTTTCTGCCTATTCCACTGTAGATTATGGGACATTTTTCAGGCTGGATTTCCTTTGAACTTCACCCATCTAGAATGGTGGTGTCTAAGAATGTCTTCTTTAGTGTAAAAAACGAAAGAGTTTTACTGACATGTAATGTAATAATGTAGAAAGCTTTGGAATACATGAGATCAAAAGGATCCTAATTTAGATACATCTTGCTTATCAAGTGCAAAGATTGCTTAATGAATATGAAGTAATTTGAGTAGCATTGGTAGATGAACTGAATACATGGTTCCATGGTTTTGATAGAGCAAACGCAAGAAAAGAGAGAAAGAAGTTGAGTTTACTTCTCCAGCACAGGCAGAGTGACCTATGTTGCAGAAACTGTAGGAAGTATAGTTTGAGGACTTGAATATTGCATGGATTAGAAGATCTTAAAATTTAAATTTATGATAATGTCTGGGAACATTTTGGTCATTTTTTTTCGTGTTTTCTTCAACCTTCTTCCCCAGAGATTCAGTAAACATTTAGAGAACTTGATCTACATGCTGGGAGTTGATTTATAATGTTACTGACCACCCCTCAGGTAGTTGTAGACAGCAGTAAGGTCTCCCCTGAGCCTCCTCTTCTCCAAGCTAAACAATCCCAGCTCCCTCAGCCTCTCCTCATAGGACTTGTTCTCAAGGCCTCTCACCAGCCTCGTTGCCCTTCTCTGGACACATTCAAGCATCTCAATGTCCTTCTTAAACTGGGGGGCCCAGAACTGGACACAGTACTCAAGGTGCGGTCTAACCAGTGCAGAGTACAGGGGCAGAATGAGCTCCCTGCTCCTGCTGGCCACACCATTCCTGATGCAGGCCAGGATGCCATTGGCTCTCTTGGCCACCTGGGCACACTGCTGGCTCATGTTCAGGCGGGTATCGATCAGCACCCCCAGATCCCTTTCTGTTTGGCTGCTCTCCATCCACTCTGACCCCAGCCTGTAGCTCTTCATGGGGTTGTTGTGGCCAAAGTGCAGCCCCCGGCACTTGGACTTATTGAACGCCATCCCCTTGGACTCTGCCCATCTATCCAGGCGGTCAAGGTCCCGCTGCAGAGCCCTTCTGCCCTCCAGCCCAGCCACATCTGCCCCCAGCAGATTAATGTGTATCTATTCTGACCAGAGAAATCCTTTGCTTGTTGTGACGTTTGAATCTCTTCAGAGAAAGTGATTGAAAAGACTGATTATAAATTTTTAGTCTTTTCTTCTGCTTTCAGTATTGTTTTATGGGAAACAAATTTAATTTCAGTTATTTTACCAGAAATATCCTCACCATTTGTAGCTAGGGATTTAGCTGAGACGACTCTTGAAATTAAAGGGCCAAGCCAAGTTGTGGTAAGGTCTTAGTAAATGGAACAATCTTTATTGATGTGTATGTTTCAGAACTTTCTGAGTATTTGGTTTCAGTTCATCTGATTTGCAGAGGCAAAGTACAGAATATACACCACAGTTCTTACTGTAAAGCTATTTAAAAAGTTGCTGGAAAAATTAGATCTCTCTGTACACCTATGAAGTTTAAAATACATTCAGTTTTAAAAAGATGTTGTTAAAAATATTTGGATTTATATAATTAGCTGTGAATCAAGGTAAACAATAACTGATGTTTTATAAACAACTAACACTGGTGGCCTTCCTCTAACCTGAAGATTTAAAAATTACTTTAATCATACCTGTTTTATAAAAAGCACTGTGTAAATACTAAATTCAGGTTAACAAACTCTATACTAGATATTTGTATGTATTGCATGTATGGAAACGTTAATGTTGATCATAATTTTTCTCTTTTCTTCATCAGTAATTTGATTTTTAACTTTATAAAGTACATTTGTCTGTTTATTCAGCCACGTTTTCAAGTCATAGATTATGTCACCTTGATTCAAACGCTTCTTTTCAGTGCAATAGCTTAATACTTGTGGTGAAAGATTTACTTTTCTGATATTAAAAGTACCAAAAGATATCCCCTTGAAAATCAACAGTATTCCTCTACAAACAAGATACTCATCAAAAGTCCTGCTTTTGCTGTCATTCCTTTTAATAATCAGCACAACTTTGAAGTCAAGGAGGCCAGTGCCAAGTGACATCCCTCAGGAGTCAGTGCTGGGACCAGTGCTGTTTAATTTCTTTGTCAGTGATACAGGCAGAGGAGTCGAGTGCACCTTCAGCAAGTTTGCAGATGACACCAAACTATTTGGCACAGTCAACTTGCTAGAGAGTAGAGATGCCATCCAGAGGGACCTGGACAGGCTGGAGAGGTGGGCCCAGGCCAACCTCATGAAATTCAACAAGGCCAGGTGTAAGGTCCTGCACCGGGGTTGCTGCAATCCCAAGTGCAGATACAGGCTGGGTGGAGAATGGCTGAGAGCAGCCCTAAGGAAAAGGACCTGGGGATCAGGGCTGATGAAAAGCTCAACATGAGCCAGCAGTGTGCACATGCAACCCAGACAGCAACTCTGTGCTGAGCTGCATCAGTAGAAATGTGGCCAGCAGGGCAAGGGAAATGATCCTCCCCCTTTGCTCTTCTCTCGTCAGACCCTACCTGGAATACTGTATGCAGTTCTGGAGCCCCCAAGACAGGAATCATAGAATCAATCAGGGTTGGAAGGCACCACAAGGATCATCTAGTTCCAACCTCCCTGCCATGGGCAGGGACATCCTACCCTAGATCAAGCTGGCCAGAGCCTCCAGGGCAACCCATTCCAGGCTCTCATCATTCTCATGGTGAAGAAAATCCTCCTTATGTCCAGTCTGAACCTACCCATCTCCATCTTTGCTCCATTCCCCCTAGTCCTGTCACTACCTGATAGCCTAAAAAGTCCCTACCCAGCTTTTTTATAGGCCCCCTTCAGATACTGGAAGGCCACAATGAGTGGCTGACCTTGGAGCCTCCTCTTCTCCAGACTGAACAGCCCCAACTCTTTCACTCTGTCCTCATAGCAGAGCTGCTGCAGCCCTCTGATCATCCCATTGGCCCTTCTCTGGACACACTCCAGCATGTCCACATCCCTCTTGTAATGGAGGCTCCAGAACTGGATGCAGTGCTCCAAGTGTGGTCTCAGCAGGGCAGAGTAGAGGGGGAGAATCACCTCCCTTGCCCTGCTGGCCACACTTCTCCTGATGCAGCCCGGGATCTGGTTGGCCCTCTGGGCTGCAAGTGCACATGTTGAGCTTCTCATCCACCAGCAGCCCCAAGTCCCTTTCCCCGGGGATGCTTTCCAGCCAGGACATTGAACTGTTGAAGCGAATCCAGAGGAGGCCACGAAGATGCTCAGAGGGCTGGAGCAGATCTGCCAAGAGGACAGACTGAAAGAGTTGGGGCTGTTCAGTCTGGAGAAGAGGAGGCTTTGAGGAGACCTTGTAGTAGCCTTCCGATATCTGAAGGGAGCCTACAGGAAGGCTGGGGAGGGACTATTGACAAGGTCTTGTAATGACAGGAAAATGGGTAATGGGTTTAAACTGGCAGAGGGGAGATTCAAAATAGATTATTAGGAGGAAGTTCTTTCCAGTGGGGGTGGTGAGACACTGGCACAGGTTGCCCAGGGAGGTTGTGGCTGCTCCCTCCCTGGAGGTGTTCAAGGCCAGGTTGGATGAGGCTTTGAGCGACCTATTCTAGTGGGAGGTGTCCCTGCCTGTGGCAGGGCTTTGGAAATGGATGACCTTTGTGGTCCCTTCCAACTGAAACCATTCTATGATTCTATGATTTTTGATTTATGTCAAGTGAGGAATGTTCCATTTATCCTTGTTTTTCTGCAATACTTGGTTAGGGGTTTACTTGCTGGAATGCTTTCAATTTCACAGGCATAAAATACTTTCTTTTTATGCCTCTATCATTCAGTATTTCAGCATGTTTGAACCAAAACATGGCTGCAGTTCCACAGCTTTCCTCATGTTAACACAGTACATCTGCAAGATTCCCACTACTCCTGTAAGTTAAAATACTCATCTCAGCTTTTTTCTCATTGCACTCTAATGAACAATTGTCTGTGTTATTAGGTGTCTCAGTTCCAGTTTAAATTTCCAGAAACTCAAATAAATTTGATAGAACCAATAACATTTTTTATAAAGTGCCCTTCCCTCTTCCCCCTTCTTTCCCAAAAGAAAAGAATTTGAAGTGGAGAGAGGAAAGGTAAAGCACACCCAAATAAATAAATCTCACTCGATTTGGAAGTTAAAAGAAAAAGTTTAACAATAACTTAAAAAGGTATCTGAGGTAGGGAAGTTACAAAGGTACAGGGAAGGGAAAAGCAAATACAAAATGTATAAATACAACCCAAATTTGCTGGTGATGGCCACGTGGTGAAACAAAAGAGAAACCAGGAACAGGATGGCGATGCTGGCAGTCAGGACAGCAGGGAGCACAGAGAGAAACAGGAAGTCCTCCTGCTTTTATGGATCTTTAGACAGGATGGGGGACTGGGCTAACCATCACCTGGTGGTGTTCAGACCCATCCCTGGAGAGGGGTCAAGACCACCTATGGTCAGGTTCAAGGTTACTCCCCCTGGAGGGTTAACCCCTATACATTAGGCAATGATGATTATTCTCTGACTGGTGCAGTCAGCAGTGTCAAAATTAAATTTGCTAGCCACCTCATTGCTGTCTACAGCTACCTGTAGCCAGGTGGGGGATGGCCTCTTCTCTCAGACAACCAGCAACAAAACAAGGGGACACAGCCTCAAGTTGTGCCGGGGGAAGTATAGGCTGGATGTTAGGAGGAAGTTCTTGACAGAGAGAGTGATTTGCCATTGGAATGGGCTGCCCAGGGAGGTGGTGGAGTCACCGTCCCTGGGGGTGTTCAGGAAAAGACTGGATGAGGCACTTAGTGCCATGGTTTAGTTGATTGGCTAGGGCTGGGTGCTAGGTTGGACTGGATGATCTTGGAGGTCTCTTCCCACCTGGTTGATTCTATTCTATTCTAGTCCTATTCTATTCTATATAAAATCTTAATGTTGTACCAATAACATGACCTAATACACAGGATTTTACAGCAGATGCCACAAATACCTCCCTTTTTAAATTTTTCTCTGTAAACAGTAAAAATTTCTACTTTGTCCTGCATGTCACCTCATCACAAATAACTGGGTATTCTTTATTACACAATGATCTTAACTTTCCTTTGAAAAACCAAGAGCTTATGGCGCCTTCTTTGCTCTTGCAGGTTCCATATAAGAATGTAATTTTCTTCAGGAAAGCAGGTATTGCTTGACATGGTCCCCAGAGCTCTGTAAACAGCTGTAATTATTTTTTCCCACTTAATAAAAGCTAAAATAGCCTTCTGTTTTAGAAATAGAGGCTGAAAATATCTTCCTTTGTACACAATCTGTGAACTATTCATTTCCCTTTATCCACAACTGATTTCCCAGTGAAGTGAGAAGCAAGTTCTTAAGAAGATAAAATAATAATATCTGAATGTGCTGGTGTGCACAGAGTACACCTCTCAGTGAAACTGGATGTCACAAAGAGCTTGGAAAGACAATTTTAGAGCTGATGTTTATTGTCTTTTTCTTTCCTGGCATTCCTAGCATTTTCTTTCCACTTCATCTTCTGTTTCTCATTTACTTTCTCCTTCTGTGTTTTATTGCCTTTGAGAACTCCCAGCTGATTCTCCTGTCCTTTAGTTCTACTTACTCTCACAACTGTTTTCCAAAACAGGATCATTGAACAGTTAATGCTAGCCCTTAAAATGGGTGAGCAGCCCAATTAGATCAACCAAGGGTAAGGAAATTCACGTCTCAGACTTATTTTCTGCCAACTCAGGAGGACAAAAGAACTTCAAACAGCTTCCACATTCTGCCAGGCATAGCAGTGCAACATTTAATTGGAACCAGAATGTCCATGCTGGTATTGATGTCCCTGTTTTCTGTCCTTAGAGAATCAGAACATTTACTGTTTGTTGATGTAGAATTCCATAGAAGAAATGAGAGAATTCATAGTTTTGACTTCTTAGATACTGTGTGAACAAATAAAGATAGCTATTTAGGCCTTCCTAGGAGTAAAAGACAGTAACCAGCCCTTCTGTTCTACTTTATGAATGTTCAGTGATTCATCCATACCTATGGCTGGCTTCTTCCATAACAAAAATGTGTGGTTTGCTCCTAACTAACACAGTGCATTGGAGAGTAGTGTTATTGTGCTTGATCTCAGAATATATAAAAGAAATCCCAACATTAGAATGATAAAGGAGGAAGTGAGTTGTTGGTTTGTTGGGGTTTTTTTGGCTGGTTTTGACTTTTGTTTCTTCATTTGTTTTATTTTCCTGATCAAGTTTCCTATATTTATGAAAAAATTTGCAGCTGTACTACTTGTGCTTAAAGTTGTGGGGTTTTTTAAAGCTGTATATATACATATACATGCAGACATACCCTTCCTCCTGAGAAAAGAATGCTGTCAGGACCAAAATTTTGAAAGTGTGTGTTTCAGAGATGAGTCTTGCTGCCACTGAACAGAGTTCAACACCATTACCTTTACCAGCTGGCATGCTGATCACATCCCCCTCCTCCCTGTGCCAAGCGTCTGTGCCAGCTGACAAGCATAGACTAGTCTTTCAGAGGTTTTGTACTGAATATGTTTTTCTCTTTCCATTGCTTCTTATTGGCAGAATTGAGATAAGTTGCCCTGTTGAACTTCTGAGAGGAATTCTTACGTTTGACAATTTTCTGTTCCCTGTCTTACTCTTGCCTTTCACTGACTCCCTTCAATTCTGCCTTCAGTGAAGAAGGTGGCAGAAGCTATTTGCTGCCACAAAAATGCAGCATCAGATTATAGATTGTTTTTTTATTTAGATGTCCTTTATTTGTGCAGCAAGGTAGAAGTTAAGAGATAGTGAGGATATATGTCCTTAGCACAGGCTGCTCTGCTTTTTAGTAGGTTGCCAAGCTGTATTTGATATCTAATGTCACACGTTTGCTCAGACCAGCTTGTAAGTAACCTCCTCTAGGTATAACTTTAATTTTGATTCAAGAAGCCAGTTAGATTTTGACTAAAATATATTCTCTCTCACAGTAGTTGGCATAAATTTCAGAATTGATAATCCTAAATAAAGTGTTTACCATTGGAATTTTTCAGAGTTTTTATATATAAACATATAATTTTATTTACTTTACAGGACAGGATGGTGTGTGAGTCATTTAACATTTCCCCTCATACACCTTAATTTTGTTTTTTTTTTGAAAGGTGCAATTAAAATTTGTCTGCAATAAGAATTTCTTGCTGGCATGAGAGTACTTCTGCAAGTTTGCATCACTTTATAAAGCCTATACAAACCTTAGCAGACCTTTGCACTAGAATTACTTATAAGTGATTTTTAAAGGTTAGTTTCTTTTGCCTTTAATAAATTTCCAATGATAAACATTTCTCAAACATACAGACAAGTTTCTTGTATTAGTTTCTCCATAAGAATATTGTTTCACTTTAGTCACTGTTTAACAAAACATGTCACTGGTTAATCATGGTGAAAAAAGCCTTCTGACTTGCTGCTGATGCTGCATCAACAGATATCCTTTTTTTTTTTTTTGAACTCAGAACATTTCAGAAGAGCTTTATATCTGGGACAGTATTTAATTGGCTCTTGCCAATTGTTCCACACACCAGTTTAGCATGGAATGAGATTATTAACAAAAAGACGATGCTAATTTCTAATCCTTCCAATTTCTTTATGTAGTTAGTGCAGAAAGAAAGAGCAAGAGACCGCCGCTGCCCTCTAGAGAGTAAGATCAGCCCCTGAGTTAGGCATTGCCTTCAAGAAGAGCCTTCATCAACTGCAGAAGGCTAGAGAAACTAAAACAGCTAGTGTGACTAGCCTGGATTTCTAACTCATTAAGAAGGCTTAATTATATTAACATGTTGGAGATTTTTCTGTGATATAAACTCACTTTCCATCTGCACAACCCTTTCATCCTGATTTTTTTAGCTTTTAGCTTCTAGTCAAAATATCTTCTCCATGAGTGTCTCAATTAACACCAGAATGTCACTGAAAACTGTTTCTGAATTTTGTGTGGAAAAAAAAATAGAGATCATTTGCATGGGAGGCATACATAGCCTCTTACTGCTTGTTGTTCATTTTAAAAGGAATTTGCAAGGAGCTCTTTCTAGCTCACACACTTAGTTAGAATAGAATAGAGTAGAATCAACCAGGTTGGACGAGACCTCCAGGAACATCCAGTCCAACCTGTCACCCAGTGCTATCCAATCAACTAGACCATGGCACTAAGTGCCTCATCCAGGCTTTTCTTGAACACCTCCAGGGACAATGACTCCACCACCTCCCTGGGCAGCCCATTCCAATGACAAATCACTCTCTCTGTGAAGAACTTCCTCCTAACATCCAGCCTATACCTCCCCTGGCACAACTTGAGACTATGTCCCCTTGTCCTGTTGCTGGTTGTCTGGGAGAAGAGACCAACCCCCACCTGGCCACAACCTCCCTTCAGGTAGTTGTAGACAGCAATGAGGTCTGCCCTAAGCCTTCTCTTCTCCAGACTAAACACTCCCAGCTCCCTCAGCCTCTCCTCATAGGGTTTGTGTTCCAGGCCCTTCACCCAATACTATCACTAGTTGACAGTATTTAGTTTAAATCAGTCCCTGAATGCACCACTTACAATGAAAGCTGTCTGACACACATACAGAACACCTACCTTGTAGACCTTTGCTCAGTATTGTTTGCTAAAGATCAACCATCACTTGGACATAAACCCTGAATTTTCTGCAATAAGTTAGGTAGAATGTATGATAAATATAACTAACTAATTTCACATCCTTGCTTACACTTTTTCTGTAGAAATATGTGCCTCTGTAGTTTACATTGCAAGTTTTAGCTTTTTTGATCACAAAATTCTTTGTTCTCCTGATTTACTTAAAATGATATGTCTTTTAAATACAAGCGATGGAGTTTTATTCTTTGTACCATGAAGTTTTGCTGTAAGTTTTCTCTTACTGAAACAAACGTGCTGTGATACATATTTTGAAATGCTTCTGTGTCTATTTCCCCTGTCAAAACCTACTCTCTAAACCCGTTAATTTTATATTATTTTTTGTCATCATGGAACTCCTCAAGGAAATATATGCTTGTACATTGAGCTTATGACTGACGCGGTAATATGAGTTTCTGTTTTGTGATTGAAAAATACTGGAATTTCTGTGTGATTTTTTGTTTTGAGTTACCTGCAGTTGGTATCACAGAATCACAGAATGTCAGGGCTGGAAGGGAACTTGAAAGACCATCTAGTCCGACTCCCCTGCCAGAGCAGGATCACCTATACCAGATCATACAGGAACACCTCCAGACAGGTTTTGAATATCTCCAGAGAGGGAGATTCCACAACTCACTTGGGCAGCCTGCTCCAATGTTCTGTCACTCTCACAGGGAAAAATTCCTGCTCATGTGCAAATGAAACTTCATATACTTCAGCTTTCACCATTGTCCCTTGCCCTGTCCCTCTTAAACTGGGAGGCCTAGAACTGGACACAGTATTCCAGATGTGGCCTCACCAGGGCAGAGTAGAGGCGCAGCAGAACCTCTCTTGACCTACTAGTCACAGCCCTTCTAATACACCACAAGAGCACACTGCTGGCTCATCATCAACCTCTCACCCACTAGGACCTCCAAATCCTTTTCCCCTTTGCTTCCTTCCAACAGGTCAGTCCCCAACCTATACTGATCCCTGGGGTTGTTCTTTCCCAGGTGCCAGACTCTACACTTGCCCTTGTTGAATTTCATCCAATTTCTCCCTGCCCAACCCTCCAGCCTGTCACAAGTCTGGCTGAATGGCAGCACAGCCTTCTGGTGTGGCAGCTACTTCACCCAGTTTGGTGTCATCAGCAAACTTACCGACAGCACACTCTGTGCCCTCACCCAGGTGATTGTTGAATGTACTGAATAGAACTGGTCCCCTGTGGGACCCCCCTAGATACAGGCCTCCAACTATACTCCATCCCATTGACCACAACTCTCTGACTTCTTTTCTTCAACCAGTTCTCATCCATCTCACTACCTGATCATCCAGACCACACTGCCTCAGTTTAGCCAGAAGGATGCTGTGGGAGACAGTGTCAAATGCTTTACTGAAATCAAGATAATGTAGTATATAGTTTATGTTTACTTATGCTAGCAGTCTTCTTTTAATTCTCTGTCATGCTGTACCTATGGAGGCTTCCATTCTTCTCATACATTTCACAGTTTTATCTTCATGGGCCTTTTTAAGCCCATGCTTTTCCTGCCAAGACAGTTTTATTTCCAAACGTAACCTCACTATATTCAAATTCAATTTTATAAACACCAAATTTCATTTCAAGTTAATCCACATTGATGTGATTTAGCTGCATTACTTAGTTGTTTTCCGTAACTCAGGGGCTTTATGTTGCAGCTGATCTCACATAAATAAAAGTGGGTTGTTTCCTGACTGTGAACTTCCAAATAGCATTGAGTGAGTCACTAAGAAATTTCAAAGAGGCAATCAGATTTTAGGGAGAGCACAGAAGACAAAGGTATCTTGTTGCAGCAAGTAGTTGTGCTGGAATTAAGTGGTTTATGAAGCTGGAGGAACATTGCAGGAGTTTTTATGTGAGGTTTTTCTGGTATGGGGCTTTAATTTATTTATTTATTTTGTATAAGCAAAACTGGCAATAGAATTTCAGGGAGATCAGAGTGGATGGACCAAAATTTCCTTTAGGAGGAAGTTCTTCACAGAGATAGTGATTTGCCATTGGAATGGGCTGCCCAGGGAGGTGATGGAGTCACCGTCCCTGGAGGTGTTCAGGAAAAGACTGGATTAAGCACTTAGTGCCATGATCTAGTTGACTGGATAGGGCTGGGTGCTAGGTTGGACTGGATGATCTTGGAGGTCTCTTCCAACCTGGTTGATTCTATTCTATTCTAAAATTAGTAATTGAAACCTTTTATAATTAAGAAAGCTCACTGTCATTTGGAAACTATTTTTGTTTCCATTCTTTTGTGTATTACAAGAAAATGCCAGCCTTTTCAGCTAGCCCCAAATAAGGCTTTCGTACAGAAATTTCATTACTTTGCAAGTATCCATGGTGAGCTCACATTTTACAATTTGTCTTCCAAATTCTGTCATTTGTATAGATGTTGTTTGCTGTCAATTTTCTGTTTCAGGAATAGTGTGGCCAGCAGGACTAGGGATGTAATTCTGCCCCTGTACTTGGCACTGGCGAGGCCTCACCTTGAGTACTGTGTGCAGTTCTGGGCCACTCACTGTGAGAAGGCTTTTGAGGTCTTGCAGCAGGTCCAGAGGAGAGTGACAAGACTGATGAGGGAACTGGAGGGAAAGTCTTAAGAGGAGAGGCTGAGGGAGCTGGGATTGTTGAGCCTGGAGAAGAGGAGACTTAAAGGGGACCTTATCACTCTCTACAACTACCTAACAACCTGAAGGGAAGTTGTAGTGAAGTGGGGGTCAGGCTCTTCTCCCAGCTGTGCCTGGTAAGGTTTAGGTTGGATATTGGGAAGCACAGAAAAGGTGATTAGACAGTGGAATGGGCTGCCCAGAGAGGGGCTAGAGTCACCATTCCTGGAGGTCTTTAAGAAAAGATTGGATGTGGCACTTGGTGGAATGCTTTAGCTGATGTCATAGTGTTATAGGCTAGACTTGATGATATCAGAGGTCTCTTCCAGCCTCAATGATTCTGTGATTGCCACTGGTATTAAATGGAGACTTGTTATTTTTCTTGGGAAGAGGTGAGAGGATGCACCTCAGCTAACTTGGAAAAGAACTGGAAGGTAGGAAAATAGTGTCTTTTGGGCTGAATGATGCAAATGGAAGTATTCTGGTTTGAAGTGCTCTATTTCTATCACCATATAATTATCACGCAACACAAATGAATGTGGGTCAATAATCAACTCTGTCTCTTGGTGCTAATCACAGTGCAGTCAGACATCACTTTGGTCACCTGCTTGGCAATTATTCACTGACCTTAAAAACTGTAATGAGCAAAACAGTTACTATTTTGAAACCTACACTTTATAATATGAAAATAAAATATTTTTATCTTAAAACTGTTGATTCAGGAAAGCAGGTTGAGTTAAAAGTATTATCTTCACAGAGTTCTTTCATTTTAGGAGATGACTCAGAATTGGGAAGTGTCATGTTTAGGTAGAACTGTTAGTCCTGTGATGTACTTTATGAATCTAGAGACCTAACAATCCCTTGTTAGAGTCATAAAACCCACTGAATCTGAAGTTTATTATGCAGTGTTGCATTGCAGTTGAGGCAAGATTTGATATTTCATTTAAATGTATCATTAGATGACTGCATGTTTCCCCAGTTTGCTGTTGCTGTACTGAATTTTACTGTGCTATAAAACGTGCTTCGTGTTTTCAGCTACATATATGTTTCCTTACGAACTCTCTTCAAGCCTTTTAATCTCAAAAGTCTTGATGTGGATTGTATTACTAGGAAAATCTACTGAAGAAAATGGAGAGATGCTTCAGTGTTATTTGTTACCCATTTTTAGGAGTTTCTTATGAATGAATGGCTCCAGGTCCACAGGTTATTCACTGTACACCAAGCCACTTTCTTTTCTTCAGAGTATGTTGAATTTCCCCTTGCTCCCTCCGGAATTTTCACATGTCTTCATTTCCCCTTCTCTGGGCATGCAATTTACTTCATCCTAGTATCATTGATACTACACTTTGACCTGCTTTTGCTTGGGTGGCAACATTGACATTTTTCTATTCACAAATCTTTTTGCAGGAGATTTTGTCTGCATTTGGCATATTTTTAAGTTCTAAATTAGTTTGATACATCCAGATCAGTTCCACTTTTTCTGAGAGCACACCTGAGTGGAATATAATTAAGCCCTGTATGATAAGAACAATTTCCATGGGTACCTACTGTGTTATGCATAGCACTTGCATTGACATTTTAATGTTGATATTTTATAGCTGCCAAGTGATAAATTTTACAGTCTCTCTTGCAATGTAATACATAATTCTAATTTCCATTTTTGAATGAAATGCAAACAGAATAAAAATTCACACACACACACAAAATCGAAGAGAACTACTTCAGGATACCTGCCCGAGGTTAGAACATCTTAAGTCAGAGTTTAGAAATCTATCATTAAGATGAAAAAGTCATGAAAGGTCCTACAAAACTGTAACCTTCTCTATGGTCTCTGTTGAACCTCTGATGAGGCATGGTCAGACTTCTATAGAAGAGGAGTCTAATACATTTTGGTTTTGTCCATATTTTTTCAGTGATTCTATAGTGAATGGGGATGGGGAGGTGGAGGATGTTCAGACTATACATTTTGTCAGATGAAGATTGTTCCTTTCACACTTTCATGTCTCACTTGATGAGAAATCGCAAACAGAAGAAAAGATATTGCAAGACATGAGAAAAGCATAACAGAGATTTCTGTTATCGATAGATAATGAATAAAAAATGTGACAGCACTTCCATTTTCTATTTCAACTGTTTTTAAGAGTTCATTTATAAGGAGCTTTCTGTCCCATTTGGCTGACAAATACTGACATCTGAATCTTAATGCTACCAGCATCGTCTCATCTTACTAAATCATTCATGAATGTTGCACTACTTTTAGTCTCTTTATTCTGTCAATGATTTGGTGGTAAAAATAGAAATGGAGTTTTTTTATTTCAGTGATTTGATGCATTTGCAGTTGATGCAGATCCTTAGCTTTTTTAGATGCATAAGATATGGACCTTAATTTTACAGTCTTCAGGCTTTTAATCTTTTGTTAGTGTTTGTGCTCTTTTAAAGGAATAAGTTCTCAATTACTTTTTTTGTACTGAATGGAATCGATATTTCTACAATAGTAGATACATACTTACAAAACAAGAGAAGGTAAATTGAAGATCATCTCCAATAAGAAAGAGTAAATATTATTAGCTAATCATAGAATCATAGAATGGTTTAGGTTGGAAGGGACCTCAAGGATCATCCAGCTCCAACCCCCTGCCATAGGCAGGGACACCTCCCACTAGAGCAGGTTGCTCAAGGCCTCATCCAGCCTGGCCTTAAATGCCTCCAGGGAGGAAGCATCCACAACCTCCCTGGGCAACCTGTGCCAGTGTCTCACCACCCTCACTGTAAAGAACTTCCTCCTGACATCCAGTCTAAATCTCCCCTCTTCCAGCTTAAACCCATTACCCCTCATCCTGACATTACTAGACCTTGTAAATAGTCCCTCCCCAGCCTTCCTGTAGGCTTCCTTCAGAGCCTAAAAACATAAACAATTCAAAGAACTAGTGTTATTCAACTTACAGGGAAGAAAAAAAGAGATAATGCTAAACACTAAAGGGAATGAAGGAAAACAAGAACTGTCTCCCAACTCCTTATATGACCTTCAATTAATAGAAAATGAATTCATGTTTATAACTAGGAATAACAACCTAATGGTTTAAGATGTGTGCCGTGTAAGGGCTGTGGAGCTGAAAGTTGGGAAAAACGTCAAACAGAAGAAAATTCATTCCTTCAGGTGAGCCTCTTGTGGTGCATGATTGCTTCTGCAGAAGTAGTGAAGGCAGAAAAGACGTAGAATACGGTAGTGTATGCATCTTTATTTTAAAAGGAAAAAATAAATACATTGTTAAAAAGAGTTTGTAGTATGAACAATGAATCTCTACTCTTCCCTAACTTGCATTAGACTAAGCAGCTGAAGAAAAAGACCACATTTATACCAAATATTTCTGACTTTCAAGAAGCCCTTTTGGGCCCTGAAAAGCTCCATGGCAATTAAGACACATCCTCTACCTCCTTTTTTTTTCAGAGAGGCTTGCACTTTCCTGCCTTACAGGAGCTCTAGAATAAATCAAGCTGCACTGCTAAGCCTGTGTATTGAATCTGTGTAGGAATTGTGCTACTCATTAAAATTTGCTCTAGAATACCTCAGCAGGGATTACCTTAAAAAATAAGTAAAGACAGCAATAAATAAATGTCTACCAAATCACATTGGAGTGCAACAATATGTGGAGTTTAGTTTTGAGGTCAGTTTGCTTTCAGATATTGAAAGGATTTTGTCCTTTTCCGTTAAGCCACTTACTATGATTATGTTGTAAAACAACATGTTTTGCTTCCTTTAAATGTATGCTTACTGCTAAATGAGTTTAAAATGCAAGTCAAGAAATGAAAATGCTGATGCAGCAAGTAAACCAGAATTGAGATTAGGGTGCAGGTTTTTGCTCTTGAAGAACAGGCAGCTGCTCCTTAGTAAGCTTTCTTTTTTTAGAACTGAAAGAGAAGAGATGAACAAACACCAATGGATAAACCTTAATATGAATTGTATGAGAGTGTCTTGCAGCTCAGGAAGCAAGTTGTTATGTGGACTGTGTTTATTTTAATCCATGTTTCTTTGATGAGAATTTGCCCTTCATTTGAAACTCTGTGCAACATTAAAGCCTGTGCTAGTTTGAGCCTAGCTAGGATGTTTTGGTGAGAAGAACTAGATTATAGGCTGTGGAAGGAAAACAAGGCTGATGTTTACCTCACGCATTGGCTTGCTGAGGTGTATAACAATAATCAAAACATAGATAAGGCACAACTTCTGCTGCTGGGGAGCTTCCTAACCCCCTGGCTGAACCTCCAGAACCTCCATTCTTCCTTGGGATTGGGGTAAGGTTGAGAGGGGTAGGGGGAAGGTGAAGGGGCAGTTGGGAGCGCCTCCTGGGAACTCAGGTTTCTGGGAGGGGAGTTGTGTTTCTGTATTACCTTTTACCTTGTATATTTATGTATATAGCTGTATATACTGTAAATATCTGCTTGCATATGCTGCTAAGCTGTAAATGATGAGCTTCATTCAATTTCCAGAGCCAGCTGAGTCTAGTCTGGGTGACTTCCAAAGTGTGGGGGGGCAGGGAACACCCAAACCATCACAAAGCCACATCTTATCTCTTGCAGGAAAGGCATCACTTAAGTGATGGTAGTTGCTTTTTTCAGGGTTCAAAGAATCTAAACTGCTTAGGAAAATGCAATGTCCTGGCTTTGGATTAGGCCTCTGCATAGCAACCAGGAGTGGAAGGCCCATAGGGTTCTTCTGACGTCAGCTTGGATAGCCAGAAGGATGTGGCTGAAAGATGAGATGACTGGTGTCTTCTGGAAACTTCTCTCTCCATTATTTTTTTTTCCTCTTTGTTGAGGGGCTGCAGATTGTAGCTATGTGCTGTAAGGCAATATACTGGATAAACTGGATATGCTGGAAAAAACAGCGTGAAAGAAGTTCAGTGGAATACCACATCTACCAATATTGTACTTCAGTTTCTTGATGCTACACAATGGGATTTTTAATTTAACGTGCACACATGAAAGATAAGGTACTAATTTACCTCTCTGAGATTTTATTCCACTTTCTTTCTTACCATCTTCTTGACTATTGTTTATGTTTTCATAACTCCTTTGGAAACTCATTGTGTGTCTCGTTGGCTTCTCTAGTGTCACATTGTGGAAATCACTCCATGATCTTGATAACTGTAGGCACACTTTTGCTGTATCTATTTTGTTTCTACTGTCGTATTGTAGAAGTGGAGTATTGAGAAAAAGAACTGGAAACAGTATTCCAGAGAATGGAATGGAATGGAATGGAATGGAATGGAATGGAATGGAAGAGAATAGAATAGAATAGAATAGAATAGAATAGAATAGAATAGAATAGAATCAACCAGGTTGGAAGAGACCTCCAAGATCATCCAGTCCAACCTAGCACCCAGCCCTATCCAGTCAAGTAGACCATGGCACTAAGAGCCTCATCCAGTCTTCTCTTGAACACCTCCAGGGATGGTGACTCCACCACCTCCCCGGGCAGCACATTGTGGATGCAAATACACAGTCCTAAGGATGTTCTCTATTCTGTGGTATGATCTTTTCCTAGAAATTCTTAATATTCTATTAAAATGTTTGAATACTGTTGAACATTAGTGCAATGTCTGCAGAGGTCATAACCATGTGATGATTAACATTCTAGAGTGCAACTTTGTATATACCTAATCAGAGCTGCAGGTTTTATTTGGTTTTATTGGATGAGTATGGCTTCTCGTGAGCAAATACCATTGATGCTCAGATACACTGCACTTAATGTGTCTACCTTAAGCTTGCTTATCTGCCCGTAGAACCTAAAAATACTTATGGCACAATGTGGTGCCTTATGTGGACTGAGAAATCTGCAGGGATTATTTATAATTTTCATAAATTCTTGAGAGATCTGAAAGCACTTACATGAAAACATATTCCATGTAGGTTATGATGTCATGGAGTGCTGCATTTTTCATTTGTTACCAAAAAAAAAAGGTAGCAAAAAACCTCTCTACAGCTAAGAGGGAGTTATTAGCACAGATGCTCTGACTTGTTGCAGTCTTAGCTCTAAAGCTGACTGCTGAATACTGTGTATAACTTTGAACACAGGTGTTAGTAACAACAGAGAAAGTCAAATGTAATTATTGCATGTTATTATACTATCACCTGTGCAGCTATGAGGTGTAGATTGAATAATTTATCGTGTTTCTTTTAGAAGAAGACAAAAGTAGCACTGCAAAACTGAGTCAGTTAAATGCAAATTTAAATTACTGCAACTGAAGTAGCAATTGGAAAGTCTTCTACATCCTACGAGCAAAGCATGATTTTTTTCTGGACTTAGGTCATCAAAGCTGGTAGTTTGGATGATATTTTAAGAGAGTGACCTGTCATACATGTGTATGTTTTCTTAATGCTCTTTGAGAAGTGGTATTCACAGGAAATGTATTTTCTTGGCAAATGGAGCAGAAGAAAACTGTCTTCCCACCATGCTACCAGTGACTGCCTTTTGCATTTATCTTGGTGCTTGTCATACTCTTCACTTTCTTTAGCCAGTATTTCTTTAACCAGTATTCCAAACAGCATGGGAAAGTTCATCTACCTTTTAAAGTTTGACATTGTTTATGCAGGGTGTCTGCAGCACCTGTGCTTTTAAGACAGAGTCACAGAGCAGTGATGTTGTAAGTTGACTTATGTTCTAGAAAAGAAATCAGTTACAGTCATGGTTAATCATCCTTTTTTTTTTTGTGAGAATTTATTTTATACCTATGTCAAGACTTTTAAATGTACGTACTCCAGTGACTCCAGCAGTTGCTTGATCACAGAAGCAACAATCATAGGTCTCTCTGATTGTTGCTTCTGTGATCAAGCTACTGCTGGAGTCACTGGAGGTGATGAGGTTTGAAAGCTCAAAACTGAGAATTTAATAGTTGCTTATTTCTCCAGGGATGGGGCCTCAGCTACATCCCTGGGCAACCTGTTCCAGTGTTTATCACTCTCACTGTAAAGATCTTTTCTTCCTTATGTCTAAAATAAATCTATCCTGTTCCAGTTTCAAACCATTTCCCCTCACCCTGTCTATAAGCTTTTCTAAATAGTCCTTCCCCTGCATTACTGTAGATCCCCTTCAGATATTGAAATGCAGCTATAAATTCTCCCCAGAACCTTCTCCTCTCCAAGCTGAACAGCCCCAATTCTTTCAGCCTGTCTTCATAAGAGATTCTCTCTTCATAGGAGATTTTATAGGAGATCCATATATTTCTACTGTCACTTAGACTTGCTTCCTGTGTAACACTAATCCTCATAACACACCTATAACTTCCCACCTCAATTTATACATTGTGACTAATTAACTAATTAGATTTCTCTTTGATATGATCTGGAAAGTTTCTGATCTCTTGCTGTAGGGTTAACATTTACCAATTCCAGTTGCTTTTGTGGAGTAGATTATCTAGTCCAATCCATCTACTTGAACAGGACCACACAAAGCTACTTGCCCAGGACCATGTCCAGATAGCTTTTGAATATCTGCAGGGATGAAGACTCTACAACTGCTCTGGGTATCTTTTATCACTACTCAGTCATCCTCATAATAAAAAAAAAAACCAAAATAACCAAAATAAAAACAAACAAAAAAGAGCAAAACAAGCAAACAAAAAAACCAAACCCAAAAGTTTCCTGATGTTCAGAGAGAACCTCGTGTGTTTTAATTTGTGCAGATTGGATTTTGTCCTGTGTCACTGGGCACCAAGTGAGAACAGTCTGACTCCCTCTTCTTTTTTCCTTCTCATCAGATATCTCTACACATTGATGTGCAGTTCCCCAAGCCTTCTCTTAGCCAGTTTGAACAGTTATGGCCCACTCAGCCTTTCCTTATAGGAGAGATCACAGAATCATAGAATCATTTCTGTTGGAAAAGACCTCTAAGATCACCTAGTCCATCCATTGACCTAACACCACCATGGCCATTAAACCATGTTTCAAAGTTCTGAGTCTACACACTTTTTGAACACTCCAGGGATGGTGACTCCATACTTAGTCTCCTAATTGTCCATGTTGCCCTTTGCTGGACTCATTCCACCAGTGCAGCCCAGTTTCTTCAGAAATATTAATTTGTTTTCACTCTGTTATTTGATATTTAAGTGGCATATTCTAATGAATCCTCTTTCAGTTTGCCATTTGTGTTTCCTTACTAAAAACACAGTTCTAGAATCGGTAGATTTACTTTGATACTGACAGATGGATAATGTTGGAGTCTCTTGTCTACAATTCTGCAAATGCACATCAAGTAAAATGGAAAAGTGTTGATCTTGAAACTGGGACTTCATGTTAACCAAGTGTCTTTTACTTGCTGTAAACAAAGGAATTGGGTAACTCCACTGAGCTGAAAGAAGACAACACTGTCCTATATAAGACTAAGCAGCAGTGCTTGGAGAATATCAGCTTTCAGTACCTAAAGAAATTATTTCTGAATCTTTCCCACTTTGTAAACTGTGAACAAGAAGACGACACCAATCACCCTCACCAAAAGCTCTAACAATCTCCCCCTCTTCTGATTCCCACCAATGGTGCATAGTGCTGTCTGGGTCCAAGACACCCTTGCTCAGCTATGGCTTTCCTTTGGTGGGTTTTCAATACTGATTATTTGAAATAGGAGTGCAATTTTATATGCATCAGAGAAGAATGAAGGCAAACTCTAAATAAAAGTGATGCACACCCTTAAATTTCAGGCAATAACATGTCACTAGCTGGGGTGAATTAAAAAATACAAGCTTCATATATAGACTGGTTTTGAGTTTCTTCTATGGTCTGCTCTTGATCCAATACTCTCTTTTTCATACAGCTAACTAGATTCAATTTCTTGGATTTTTGGATTTTATTTTCCTTCTTTCATTTACTTGTCTTGCATACTGTGAATGCTGAAAGGAAAATCATATTTAGGAAATTTGTATTTTGATTTTAGATGGACTATTGAATAAAATCTAACACATTGAATATAGAAATGTTATGAATTTGAGATAGTTTTTTAACTCAGAGTAGTGATAGAGACTTTAAATGCATCAATATTTATCTCAAGCTGTTTTTCCACTTTAGAAATTAAATAAAGTCTTAATTTTCACCTTTAGGACAGAATACTCCTGGTGCACCAGATGGAACTTTGAAGTACAATTCACAATTAATTTTCTTGTATCAGTGTTGAAAATGTTGAAAGATGCTCTCTTGAAACACGTGTTCATTATTGTACCTTCTAAAACATCTTTCAGTTAATAGATTTGGGCTGTCACTTTATGAATGTCTAGTGTTTAGAACCATGGTGGCAGTGTCCTAAAGAATGATTTATTCTGATCAGCTGTCAACAGGATAATACTGTAAACAGCGATATAAAATAAAATCAAAACAGATTTCAGACCTGTGTTAACCAAAAAAATAGGAGCACTTCTGGTAATGACTCATCTTGTACCTGCTGCAAGCCTTACAATCATTTAGCCCAAACTGTTCAGCCTGGTTCTTCCAGAACAATGGAAACCACTCAGAGAGTTTGGACCCAGAAATCTAGCCGAGGAGAAAGTGAATCTACCACAAAATTGTCTTCCCAGAAAGTGCTATCAATTTTCTCAGCATTCCTGCAACCTATCTGATATGGCTGTTACATCTTGCATAACAGTTATGAGGAAAGTGCTTAAACTACTTGAGATTTTATATTTAAAACATCTATGGTTTTCTATCTCAATCCTCTATGGATTTATTACTGAAAGCAGAAGGACCAAAAATGTTCCAATATTGATAATAGGTGCTGAAACATTCTAAGTTTCCTTTATAACTAAGCAAGTTCATTCTGCATCGACAGTGAGTTTTGATGACTCTGTATTTTACCAAAAATGTTCTAGCTCAGAGAATGACAAAGGTAATAGCAGCATGACTACAACCAAAGGAAGACACCACAGTAGTGCTTTCAACATCAGCTACCATTCATCAGAAATGGCTGAAGAAAAGATGTAATCTGCATTTACCTAAGTGAAGTATTGAAGATAAAAGTAAAATCAATCAATCAAAAGTGGCATAGTGTAAATTCACCAGTAGAGTTCAAGCATGTTTTATGACAACTGTGAGAAGTCTTGGGTAACAGCACAACATTCTGTGATTCTGTGAACTGTTTTTTTCTCCCAAGATATGAAAGAGAAGACATCTGTGATCAGAGCTAGGAATAATTTGTTCTGATGTAAAAGACTTGATAATAAGTTTACTATTTTTTTCCTAATAATCTGTTTATTAATTTGATTTAAATAATGAAAAAGGTACAATGAAGTAAAATATTAGGGTACTGTCAGATATTTTAAAACATATATTTCAGAATATGGGAGTATAAAATGATATTTAATTGATTCTCTGTGAAATTGATCACTGGTCCAAGATTGTCAAGGACAATAAGGATCGTGCCTTAATCTGTGATTACAAAGCAGGATTAAAATGACACAAAATCTGAGTCGTAAGGAAAACATCAGAACTGATTATGGAAGGGCTGAAGATGTATCAAATGGGAAGTGGCATCATTAAGGCAAAAGAGGCATTTTAAGTTGAGTACCTTCTCTAAGTCAGTCGCCACTTCCTAAAAAACAGTGAGCCATGCATGCACCTAAGTAAAGAGAAAGAAAAATGCAGTTATGGACCTGATCCTAGTTTGACCATAGAAAACTTTTGCATAGAAGTTGGAAAAACAGAAGGTAGAAACGAAAGGAAAAATAACCTTTATTTACAGGAAACCCTACAGACACCCACAGAAGGTAAAGATTCTTGCACCAAGAAGGGGGAAAAGATGTAACAGAAAATATGATGGCGAATTGAAGTAAAATCTTTTCACTTTTTGGCAGTTATAAAGACAAAGCCTGACAGTCTCCTTTTCTCTTTTCTTTTCTTTCTTTCTTTCTTTCTTTCCGTCTTTCTTTCTTTCTTTCTTTCCTTCTTTCCGTCTTTCTTTCTTTCTGTCTGTCTGTCTTTCTTTCTGTCTTTCTTTCTGTCTTTCTTTTTTCTTTCTTTCTTTCCTCCAAACAGTTTTGCACATTAGCTATGTCTTGAGATCTTATTTTTCTGATCAACAAGATTTCCCCAATCATGGGGAGCCACAATCTCTACTCTTTCTCTAAAAGATATTCTAATCACACCATATTGAAGGTCCAAATGTCTGGAGCAGGGAATATCAGAACTACTCTATGACTGTGAGGGTCAACATGAAACTTTTCAGTATTTCCTATTGACAGCTCAGTGTCACACTGGGATGGAACTGAGCTAGAGCTGCTGCATGGCACTACACTTGGCAACACACCTTGTCTGTTGAAAATGAGTTCACAGTTCTTAGATCTGTGCTCATCCATGTTGCCCACACTTAGCATAATGAGGTGTATCAATTAGGTTATACCTCCTGGTTTTGTGTGCTTGAGAATTTACCACACAAATACACACACATAAATCAAATATAAATCTGTGTTAACAACAGTTTTGTGGCATGCAGTATATATCCAAGTCCTTGCTCAGGTCTATTTTTTTTCTGTCCAATCACATTATATTTCACTTTCACTTTTCACAGTTATCACAGAATCACAGAATGATTTAGGTTGGATGGGACCTCAAGGATCATCCAGCTCCAACCCCCTGCCATAGGCAGGGACACCTCCCACTAGAGCAGGTTACTCAAGGCCTCATCCAGCCTGGCCTTAAAAGCCTCCAGGGAGGAAGCACCCATAACCTCCCTGGGCAACCTGTTCCAGTGTCTTACCACCCTCACTGTAAAGAACTTCCTCCTGACATCCAGTCTAAATCTCCCCTCTTCCAGTTTAAACCCATTACCCCTCGTCCTGACATTACGTTTCTTCTAATATCACAGCAAGTCCATATCATTCCCTTTCTTATGACTAAAAGTTATATGTCTTTCAAAATAGCTCAATAACTTCAAATAATACTATGGTGCAAAAAAATATGGTAAAGTAGTTATATTATATAGTATATCTAGTATTTATAGTAGTTATATAGTATATCTACTAGCATCTCTTAATTGCCCTACAGCAAGGAAGAAATCTCATGGAAATAGATTTTTCAATATAAGCTTTAAAAAAAGGTCTGTTCAGACAGAAAAGAGGCTTGGCAACCTTTGCAATCTATCTGTTTTGTAAGACTTTGGAGCCTCTGCAATGTAAGATGGAATAATACACCGCTGATATTTATTAGCAGTCATATCTGTACACCTGATTGCCGTATCATTTTATATATATATATAAAATTGCAAACCAAATGCAGGGTAACTGTGACACCTTTCAGTTGTGTAAAGGTAGCTATGGCAATATTTTGCTTTTCCTCTTTTTCTGATATCTCTGCATGGGCTAGAGGAATACAATTGTTCCACTTCCTCACCTCATCTTCCAGAATCTTCCAATAATGAGCCTGTCTAGCTTCTTGGAGCAGTTGCTTCTTATAAGTAACTTTAACTGCAGTGAAGGAAAAGCAAGCAGCAGTTTTGTCTTGGCTAGTCTTAAGAAACTCAAAAGTTCTGTATCACATGCCACTTGATTTAAAGAATGTATAAGGTGTGCTCTGGGGTTCATAATTTTCTGAGGTGGTTTTCAGAAAATTTTCTAAAGTGGTTCTTAGAAAATCTTGTCATTGTACCCACTAGTAAGCAGGTATTTCTGAGTTCTTGTGATTTGAGAATGCTGAGCTTTATTACATCCTAGAGAATCTCCAGAGTTCAGCAGCACTGGATTTGTAAAGTATCTTTTTCTCTTAAAAAGAAAAACTAAAATAACTTAAAGTCAGAATCAGGATGGCAGAAGTCTGTTTAAGTATCTATTCCTAGTACTCCTGTAAAAGCCTATTAGCTGAGTTTATTGTTGAGAGTATATGTTATACAATGATGTGTAATTCTTCAGAAAAAGAGAATGTGAAGTAAGAAATTTCCTTTCAGGCTCAATGAAGTATTTTTAAGAATTGCAATTCTTTAAGCTGGTACAGAAAACAATTCAGCTGTAGCAAAAAAAATAATTTGATTTCTTAAGCTGAAGAGTTCACCTAGTCCTTTACTCAGTGTCATTACGACCAAGAATGCTGTATCTTCTCTTAAGTAGTTTAAAAACCTGCTGCATTTTACCTGTGATCTTAGGCATGAATACCATAGTGTAAAATACAATACAATACTTCCTTAATCAATATGCCTAAGAGATGACTCATCTGTGCTCTTGTAAGTGCATACAAAGAAAAATGTTGAGTAAGGGCCTTTAAACTATCATGAAAAGTCTAAGTGCCAGCGTCTGGAAAGTAAAATTAGCAAATTAAGAATTAGATACAAATGCTCAACAAAAACCATAATTAGGTGTTGGTGCCAAATCATATTTTAGATAGCATCACTTGAATTATTTAATAAAGGTTTCTCACAGCTTCGCTAGAAGTTGGATGAGTTCTGATGTTACACAGATTTTTTGACAAATTCATGTTATGCTTGTACTTTAAAATTCCAGTAGTACATCACCCAGTTTAAAATGTGATGATGCACATTGTTCTGTGGTACAAAGATAAGTGTAATCATGCAGTTATGCAGGAGATGTGGAGAAAGATGGTTTAAAAATCTGAAGTTCCAATCCACCTCACTACCTGATCATCCAGATCACACTGCCTCAGTTTAGCCAGAATGGTGCTGTGGGAGACAGTGTCAAATGCTTTACTGAAATCAAGATAAACCACATCCACTGCTCTACCATCATCAATCCAATTGGTTATGTCCTTATAAAAGACTATCAGGTTGGTCAAACATGACTTCCCCTTGGTAAAATCATGTTGACTGCTCCTAATGACTCCCTTGTCCTCGATATGCCTAATGACAGAGCTGAGGCTAAGTTGCTCCATTACCTTTCTGGGGATGGAGGTGAGGCTGACCAGTCTAGAGTTACCTGGGTCCTCCTTCTTACTCTTTTTGAAGATTGGAGTGATGTGTGCCCTTCTCCAGTCCCCAGGCACCTCTCCTGTCTGCCATGATTTACTGAAGATGGTGGAGAGTGGTCTGGCAATGACCTGTGCCAGCTCCCTCAGCACCCACAGGACCCATGGATTTATGGATATCCAGATTATTTAACTGTTCCCTAACCCAGGAACAAGGAAAACTTCTCCTTTGCCATGTCTTCCTCTGGCACCTCAGCTGTCAAGGGCTCCTGAGGACAGTCTTCAGCAGTATAGATGAAGACAAAGAAGGAATTCAGTAACTGCATCTTCTTTGTATCCCTTGTTACCAAGGCATCCACCTCATTCAGCAGTGGGCCTAAGTTGCCTCTAGTGTTAGATTTTCCTGCAATGTATTTTAAGCAGCTCTCTCTGTTGTCCTTGACCTCCCTTGCAAAGTTGAATTCCAATGAGGCCTTAGCTTTCCTACTTGCCCTCTTCATCCTCTGACAACGCCTCTCTCAGCTTACTGGCAGCACACCTCATGCAGTCCAGGATCACCCTTTTTTTGCTCCAAAGGGATGTTGCTCCTTCATGCTATGTTTGTCTCTAATTAGCAGATAGTTACTGCATAACTAGTCTGAAATCTTTAGTTATTTGTTCCTAAAAGTTATTCTGCTAGCACTGAAGTATAGATGCTGCCAAGATAGAAAGGCTGAAAGTTGCATCACGAGTCATTAAATTTGCAGAAATTTATTATGATATAATAGCAAAATAGGATTTGAGTATGTAGCCACTTGACAGCATCTGCTGAATTATAGCATCTGCACAGAAGAAAAGTTAGGTAACTGAACATGTTTAATATTTATTTTGTTGGATGTTCTTGGATGCATCAAAATAAGGATGCTAAATCAAGCAGTAAGATCAGCTCAGTAGTAGTGATTTTCAAAGTCATTATCATGATAGATATATTTGGGCATTTAAAAAATAACACTTTTATAGCAACAATGCAGAGCGATGTCCTCATTGTTTTTCTGTTGGATATCGAAATCTGTTGCAGTGAGCAAAACCTTGGAAAACAAGGAGGGGGTGTTTTAAAGAAACAACTGTGTTGAGGGGGTAAGCAAAAGGAGAAAATAAACTCTTTCAAAAAAGTAGTGGCTTTCAAACCACAAGTGACAAGACTGTTTCTCATGAAATGACAAGCATAAAGACCTCTTTCAACTTCTATTTATTAGCTTCCAGGCATTTTTCAACCTATCACCTACTGTTAAAAAATTAAGGCATAATTAATTCTACTGCTCATTTAAAACCTCATGAACAGGGAGATTTCAAGAATCTTAGTTGTGAGTATAAAACACCATTCCTGTGATGCAAAGTGCAAAAGTGAGCTCTGCATTAAAGCTGTCTTATAAGAATGAGAGATGGCCTTTGCCAAGTGTAATGTTTGCAATTAAAATGGAGTTAAATCATTATTCCATAATTAACCAGCATTCAGAAGTCTTTGAAAAAAGAAGAAAATGTACATATTGAGGTAGGACAATCTTGGGAAAAATACTTTTCTGAAATCAAGTAAATAAATCCCAAAAAGGTCTTTTCTTGTTTGGTAGGTTTTGTTGTTGCTTGTTATATTTCAACAAGTTGAAATTTTGCAACTCCTAATAACATGTTTTAAGTATTTACTGCTCTGTAGGTGACTAGCAACTGGCTGTGCCATAATATACATTAAGAGAAATGAGATGTCCATCAGTAGCCTGCATAATGCATTATTCATAGATGCAGATCCTTAATTTCCATGTAGCCTGGGCACCCAAAAACTACTTTGCATGTCTATGCCTCTCTTCTTTATAAAAGGAAAGAGTGGGTCCATAATTTGTCCCCCTACCAGACATTAGCAATACAGACAATATCCACACATGTGAAAGTGATTATAATCTGTCTGGTTCAGTATCTTGATAAAACCCATTGCAGCCCTCTGCATTAACCTTTCTGGGGACATACAAATCTTACATTAGAGTGATATAATGCAAGTGGGATTTTGTTTGTTTGTTTGTTCCTTTTAAAAAAAGGAACATCACAAACCTTTCAACAGACACTTCTGTTAAACGCTAAAAAATGGTTTGATTGTTAAAGCGTAGATGAAATCCTGTGAAAAGGCTGTCTGGCATGCATTCTCACAGAAAGGAAGGAAACTAGTAGCCACAACCATAGTTTGGGTAAGGTGATGATTAGCACACCAAGCATGTTGCAGTTTAATGCTGTTTGAAGTATGTTAGCTTAATTTTACATTCCTAAGTCGCAAAAATTACTCTATTACATCCAGTTAATATAATAATACTTCGATATTGAACAGAAAATATTGCTTGGAGGTCTGAGTTGTTACAGTAACAGCTCATGTTTTTCCTGCACCTTCTCACCCTCTGCTAAGGACCACATGCACTTTTTGTTGCTCCTTCTTTCAAGTTCTTATTAAAAGCATTTACTTAAAGAGGGGATGATGCAGATGTGTCCAGCAGTGTGTTAGAGGCAGCATTGTATGCCACATGCTCTTGGTGCCGTGGGAGGAGGTCTACTTTCTGCTATTGCTACCTGGAGGAAGACCGGGCTGCCCAGGGAGGTGGTGGAGTCACCGTCCCTGGAGGTGTTCAATAAAAGACTGGATGAGGCACTTAATGCTATGGTCTAGTTGACTGGATAGGGCTGGGTGCTAGGTTGGACTGGATGATCTTGGAGATCTCTTCCAACCTGGTTGATTCTATTCTATTCTATTGTCCAGCTACCACATTTCTTGCTTAGCAGGGAAGGAGAAGGATTGTTGTGGCTAGTGCCATTGAATTTATTGTTTCTTTATTAAAGGTGATAATGTTTACAGGTACAGAGGTCCTTTTTTTCTCAAGGCAATCACATCTTTATGGTTTTGTGATCTGTTTGATTCTCACCACAGAAGCAGAAGGCAGCAGAAATTCCTCTGTTAGGTGTGACTTGTCACTAAACTTCATTTAACATCTCTTAGACTTTCTGAAACTATCTTAAAATCCATTGCAGCAGAAAGGCAAGACTTCTGGAGACAGACACTGCTCAAGTCCATGCATTACATATTTAAATTTTGCAGTCTTGCATAAAGTTGTTTGTCTGCCATGATTGTTTGTAAATGTAATTTCAGTAGAAATCCATTAGTACTTTAATCCTGTAGACATAAGTGAATAGCTCATTACTACGCAATCAAGTTTACAACACAAATTCTTTCACTTTCTTCTCTAAGTTATCAGTAACATTTGAAGCATACACAGTATGACTAGAGACTGACAGGAAAACAGGCACACTCTCATTTCTTCTGCAATCTTTTCAGTGACAGGTGTCAAAGGTAGCATAAAGTGTTTAGTTATGATGTAGCACAAAGCACAGGCATATGATGACCTTCCGTGCTTTATGCTACTGTACTTTAATGATCAGAATTGGTGTTTACGAAGTGTTTGCAGTCTTGGACTCTCTGTGTGTTATATCTATAAATCTAAACATAATTTCTGTAGACAGTTGTTTTGCTTTGCCAGTAGCTAATGACAACACACAGAAGGATCTGTCTTTGACAAGTATCACAAGCAATATGTGCCCCATATGCATCAAACTTGCAGGCTAAAGCAAAGCCTTTAGTGTGACTTTAGTTGTCATTCTTGGCAGGAAAATTTCTCAAATCATAAGGTGTCCAAAAGTTAAATATACTGATCCTGTTAGAGAGTTTTATGCCAAAGAATGTGAGATCTTGGGAAATGTGGCACGTTATGAAGCAACATATATTTTGCTGTTACTTGTCAAAAATATCATTGGAGTCATTAGGAAATAGAATCACAAAAGGCTTCCCCCTCAGGGGGCTAAATGGGCAGTGTACTTACTCAACCTTAACTGACAGACAGCATTACTTTTGTCCACTAGTTCTAGTGAGAATTATTTAAAAGACATACATGAATGAAAAGGTGGATAGGGAAAATAAGAAAGACTTCTGCTACCTCCTGCAGAAACACCTAAAATGCCCTGACTGTACGTGAATAGATTATTTCTGTGTATATGTGTATATACACATTAGTCTTGTATACATTTATACAAGTATCATCTTTTATTTTGCTATTTTTAATTAAAAATCTGGTTGCATTTACTGTTGGCCTGACGTGACATAACATCCTATGCAGTCCTGATGGCAGCTCAGTAGGCTGCCACAGACGCTGCAGTAGAGCAAATGCCAACTCACGCCTGCAGGCAGATGGGAAAGTAAAACATGCATGTTATTTCTAAACCACTTTAAAAAGTAACTTATTTTACACCATCAGATAAAAACATATTAAAGAAAATCTGTCTTTTTACACATTTAGATAAATATGTTCTGTAAGGACCAATTACACTGGGTAATGTGTTTGAACAAATATGTAGCAATTAGGGTATTTTGTTCAGTGTATCTGCTGTGACTACAAATCATATTAAAGCCATGTTGGTAGCAATCTTGTTTTTGTTGCTTAAAAAGAAATTCATCTGTGAAAGACTGGAAGCTGAAGGAAATATGTCACAGTCTTTGTTTGGTTTTTAACCTATTCGGTTAAAGACTAAGCAATTATTAGCCACTAGGTACTTTAAAACTGAT
Organism: Tricholaema leucomelas; assembly: GCA_013400475.1. Classification (NCBI taxonomy): domain Eukaryota; kingdom Metazoa; phylum Chordata; class Aves; order Piciformes; family Lybiidae; genus Tricholaema lacrymosa; species Tricholaema leucomelas. Next base: position 43,696 of record WAAF01017099.1, on the reverse strand, counting down.
GACAGTGAGCATCTTCTCTTAATATTGTCCTTGTGACATGTTTCAGGTGGGATGGACTGAATTTTTCAGTATCATAAACCCAAAATAAAGAGGAAAAAGAGCCCTTAAAAAAAAAAACAAACAAAACAAAACAGCCCAAATCCACTGTTCTGGTTTTGACCAGGGGAAATGTTCCTTTGCTTTGCTAAGATGCAGAAGTGTCTTCTATGTAATCAGGTAATTGTCTGCCATACTCATAATTTTTGGGCTTGTACATGAAAACAGTTTTTCAGCATTTTATGCTGTTAATTGTAGACATTCTTCTTCTGTGTATTTTCTAAAGAAACATTCAGTTCTTTTAGAAGTCGTGTGACATATCTAACAATACAGAAACAAAACCTAAATAATGGAAAATTTGTTTAATACTGCCAAGAGTTGAATAAAGGTGTTGATAATTAAAACAGCTGCTCAACGACTGTAAACTATGTATTCACTGTAGACTTTCACTGCTGGGGAAAACAAAATGCACTTCTTTATAGAAACTAATGTGGCTCATAAGTCTTGCTTCATATGCTGTCAAACATATGTTGAGAAACAGAAGTGATAGAACCATAAATCTTCATCTATCTGTCATGTAAAATGTAGTATTCGACTAGGTCTGTGCATGTAACTTACATAAGAACAGAAATAATGTAGATTAAACAGGACATGAAAGTGGAAAAGTAGGAGATTGAGGGAGTGGGGTTTAGATACTCATGTTACATCAGGTATAGAGTGGAATCAGTTGAAATAATTTCTCATTCAACTTTCTATTCGTGTTTAGTATATTTGTTTCTGTTAATTTAACAGTTGAGTTTGGTTCAGTTTGGTTTGTTTTTTGTTGTTGGTTTTTTGGGGGTTTGTTTTGTTTTTTGGTTTGTTTGTGTTTTTTTTTTTATTTCCTAAAGGCAGTGCAGAGTTTGCTTCCTAGCTCAAAGTGGGACTCTGGTCATTCCTCGTGCTTGTCTTTGGGCACTCTCTCTTTGGTCCACAGCCTACCTGAAGTGTTATTTACTAAACTGGACCAATGTTATTTTCTGGGAAAAGACTCATTTATCATTTTATGTTTATGTAGGTGATTATTTCTGCCTGCAAATGTGGTAGCTTACCTATATTTCTACTGAATTTCTGATTTGTTTTCAAGCTCTTTCTTCAGGTTGTTGAGATTTTGTTTATTAGTTCTAATTTTGACCTTTAATTTGCTTACACCCCATCTCTACATAGTGCTGTCTGATGATGTAATAAGAATGCTCTGTGTTCAAAGGCTATTGAATAGTTAAAGCAACAATCCCACACTCAGAGAAAGGTATCAGTGGAATAGCAGTGGCATAAAATGAAATCAGAATCTCCAGAAGAATCTCCATCTCCTGATGTGTCATGGCTGTGCTCAGAAATAGTGTAGCCTCTCTGTCCCTCTGAATTAGCTTTGCTTACCGGTGAGCAGCCGCTGGAAAGTTTTCTTTGGTTTACTGGTTTCTCTGACAGGAAAGGCAATTCTGGAATTTGAAGTATTTGAGAGCAAAAATGCCAACAAACAGCGAGGAGCACACTGGCTCTTGGAGAAAAGTGGAATAATGCCTTTGAGGAGACCAGAAACCAACAAGTTTGTTTTTCAGCTTTTGATTTGTGTTCAGCTAGCTAGTACAGCTTAAATTACCAAGGGCTGTCTGAGTTTTGACTCTGTCATTACCTTTCTAAAGAAAGCAGTGTAGGAAAGCCAAAGAATTATCTCAGTTCTCTGACCAATTTTGATGTGCTGGGAGAAGGGTAAGGGGAAATGTGATAATGGGATAAGTATTCAAGACCAGTATAGCCTGTGTCCATATATGAGTGTGACACTTGAAGGTTTTGTTCTCAGAGGTGAGCAATGAAAATGATTATTAGTCCAGAAAACCTGAACTGCAAACAAAGACTGAAAGAAATAAAGTTATTCAAAGAGGGGTGGGAGGGAAAAATAGAGACATGCTTCAAGCACAAAGGAGGTGACTTGGCTGGTGAAAGACCTGGAACACAAACCCTATGAGGAGAGGCTGGAACACAAACCATATGAGGAGATCCACAAACCATTTGAGGGTTGTTTGGCCTGGAGAAGAGGAGGCTCAAGGGGTGACCTCATTGCTGTCTACAACTACCTGAAGGGAGGTTGTAGCCAGGTGGGGGTTGGTCTCTTCTCCCAGGCAACCAGCAACAGGACAAGGGGACACAGTCTCAAGTTGTGCCGGGGGAAGTATAGGCTGGATGTTAGGAGGAAGTTCTTGACAGAGAGAGTGATTGGCATTGGAATGGGCTGCCCAGGGAGGTGGTGGAGTCACCGTCCCTGGGGGTGTTCAAGAAAAGACTGGATGGGGCACTTAGTGCCATGGTCTGGTTGACTGGATAGGGCTGGGTGCTAGGTTGGACTAGATGATCTTGGAGGTCTCTTCCAACCTGGTTGATTCTTTGATTCTATGATTCCATGATTCTAAGAAGAGAGCAGAGGCAGCACCTTTCCTTCACTGCAGTAAGAAAGATTCATCTCAGACTTCAGGAACAACTTCCCAACATTACTAAGTGTTTGTCAGAATATTTAAGCAAATTAAACAGAACATCTGCCGGAAGAGCTTAGTTCCCTTCTAGCCTGCTGTAGGACTTGGATCTTGTTACACTGTCCTCACATACCTGACTTCAGTCTCTGTCTCATTCCACCTGTTGCATGTCTAAAAGCTCTTCCTCAAATGAAAAGGAATCTGTAGATGCAGAATGATTTTTTTTCATCATGGAAAAAAATACTTTTTAAACTTCAAGCCTCATTTAACAGGAAGTCTGCAATCTTTGGCTAATGTTCTTCAGAAATTATTTTTTCTAATTATCTCCCAAGCTGTACCAAGTTCCTGTTCACAGCAGTGATACAGAAATGGATCTCTCATGGCAGAACAACAGGGTCTTTATTCCATCTTTACCCTTTGACAGTATTTATGAAACCAGCTAGTATTTTCTTGTACTATTCCAGTTCTTGGGTTATCATTTAATTTCTTCCCTCTGTGTCTCATTTAGTGGGTATATCACAGTATCAGAGTATTACCAAGGTTGGAAGAGACCTCATAGATTATCAAGTCCAACCCATTACCACAGAGCTCAAGGCTAGACCATGGCACCAAGTGCCACATCCAATCTTGCCTTGAACAGCTCCAGGGACGACGACTCCACCACCTCCCTGGGCAGCCCATTCCAGTAGCCAATAACTCTCTCAGTGAAGAACTTTCTCCTCACCTCAAGCCTAAATTTCCCCTGACATAGCTTGAGGCTATGTCCTCTTGTTCTGGTGCTGGCTGCCTGAGAGAAGAGAGCAACCTCCTCCTGGCTACAACCACCCTTCAATGGGTGGAAATACTCTGCTTCCTCCTAGACAGATTTTTCAGCTGATATGTAGCTTTTATAGCCATGGTCAGAACACATGCCTCTCTGTATGTAGTTAAGTATATTAAGTCAGAATATCTGTGGGTTTTTCTAGTCTTACCTGAGATATACAATGGACCAAAATAACCTTAAATTTCATTTTAGTGATGCTAGAAATGTCAGCTAATATTTTTTTTCAAGCAAGTGTTGTATTCTGTGTTCATTCCAAACTTCTCTTTGGCACCAAAGGTCATTTCTGAGGCCAAGACTGAAATCCTCCAATTGAACAAGTATTAGTTTACATTCTGCTGAGTATTTATAAATCTGCCATTTTCCTCAGTCTGCTTAATCACCACATGAATTCATGAACCTATTTTAAGATCTCAGCCAGTTTCTGCACAAATGTGTATCACAAACCAAATGGAGAGTTAGTGGCCAAACTCCTCTCTCTCTGCTCTTGGCACAAGTTACACCAGGGGAGATCTATATTTAGTGAAGATTTTTTTCCTAATATCCAAAATGTTGTCAAACTCTGAAAAAGGCTGCCTAGGGAAGTGATTGAGTGACCATCCCTGGAACTATTTAAAAGACCTTGTAGATGTGGAGCTGAGTGATATGGTTTTATGGTGGTCTTGGCTGTGCTGGGCTGACAGTTGGACCTGATGGTCTTAAAGGTCTGTCTGACCTAAATGATTCTGTGATTCAGTGGTTCTATGACTAAATACTCTCAAGGCGCTTATGACATGAAACAACTTGTTACAACAATTTTAGGGGGTAATTCAAATATGGGATAGGGTGTGTAACTATTATTGTGTGTGTGTAGAACAGCTTTGAACACCTACACCAAAAAACTGTAGAAGCTACATACAGTTGGTACATACAGTACTTAAAGTTCTGCCAGCACCCACACTTTTCCTCATATATGTGCCTGAACTGCTGTAATCTCAGTGGTGTTACACCTGGCTCCTGCCTAAATCTCCGGATAGCAGTGGCTAGAAGTCATGGTGTGAAAGCATCTGTATTGTATCAATGTGGTCAGACCTATTAGGAAATGCAGAGGCTTTCACAATTTCTTCCAAGACTAGGCCAAGAAAGGGAAGCATAGATGCCTTGCATGCCTTGTGATGACCTTTTTCTATGTAGTGCAAGTAGTGTGCCCTTCCTTGCTCGTTGCTGATGTCCTATTATGGTGATATCCTGGGTGGTGGGAGAGGAAGATGTCAACATCTGCAATTAAAGAGGGGCATATATCCTGGAAATCCTGGCCTCCAGGATTTCTACACAGGATATAAACATAATCTTGGGAGAACGGCAGATTTGTACCTGCTTTCCAGGCCACAAATCTGTTGTGTCTCACAGAATCACAGAATTAACCAGATTGGAAAAGACCTTTAGGATCATCGAGTCCAGCCTGTCACCTAACCCTTCTAATTAACTAAACCATGGCACTAAGTGCCTCATACAGTCTCCTTTTAAACATCTCCAGGCATGGTGACTCCACCACCTCTCTGGGCAGCCCATTCCAATGCCAATCACTCTTGCTGTGAAGAATTTCTTCCTAACGTCCAGCCTAAACCTGCCCTGGTGCATTTTGAGACTGTGTCCTCTTGTTCTGTCACCAGATACCTGGGAGAAGAGACCAAGCCTCACCTGGCTACAACCTCCTTTCAGGTAGTTGTAGAGTGCAATGAGGTCTGCCCTGAGCCGCCTTTTCTCCAGGCTGAACACCCCCAGCTCCCTCAGCCTCTCCTCATAAGGCTGTGCTCCAGCCCCCTCCCCAGATTTGCTGCCCTTCTCTGGACATGTTCAAGCACCTCAACGTGTTTCTTAAACTGAGGGGCCCAGAACTGGACACAATATTCAAGGTGTGGCCTAACCAGTGCTGAGTACAGGGGCAGAATGACTTCCCTGGTCCTGGTAGACACACTATTCCTGATACAGGCCAGGATGCCACTGGCCTTCTTGGGCACCTGGGCACACTGCCGGCTCGTGTTCAGTCACATATTGACCAGTACTCCCAGGTCCCTCTCTACCTGGCTGCTCTCCAGCCACTCTGTCCCCAGCCTGCATGGGGTTCTTGTGGCCAAAGTGCAGAACCTGTCACTTGGCCTTGTTAAAACTCTCCAGGTCCCTCTATAGAGCCCTCCTGCCCTCTAACATATTCACGCTTGCTCCCAGCTTGGTGTTAGCTGCAAACTTACTGATGATGGACTGAATCCCGTTATCCAGACCATCAGTGAAGATATTAAACAGGACTGTGCCCAGCACTGATCCCTGGGGCACACCACTAGTGACAGCTGCCAACTGGATGTGGCACCATTCACTACCACTCTCTGGGCCCAGCCCTCCAGCCAGTTCATAACCCAGCACAGTGTCTCTGTCCAAGCCACAGGATGCCAGCTTGGTCAGGAGCTTGTTGTGGCAGACAGTGTCAAAGGCCTTGCTGAAGTCCAGGTAGACTACATTCACAGCCTTCCCCATATCCACCAGGCAGGTCACCTGGTCATAAAAAGAGATCAGGTTGGTCAAGCAGGACCTGCCCCTTCGTGTTGGCTGGCTCTGGTCCCCTGGCCATTCTGTAGGTGCTCCGTGATTGCACTCAGGATGATCTGCTCCATTATCTTGCATGGCACTGAGGTCAGGCTGACAGGTCTGTATCCACCCTTCCTGTGGATAGGCACAACATTGGCCAGCTTCCAGTCTTCAGGGACCTCTCCAGTGAGCCAGGACTGTTGATAAATGATGGAGAGTGGCCTGGCCAGCTCATCTGCCAGCTCTCTCAGCACTCTAGGAAGAATCCCATGCCATAGGTTTGTGAGGATTCAAGAGTCCCTAACTACTTTCTCCTGGATTATAAGGAGGCTGCTCTGCTTCCTGACCCCACCTACCAGCTCAGGAGGCCAGCTGTCCTGAGGACAACCTACCTTGCTATTGAAAATCGAGGCAAAGAGGGTGTTAAGCACCTCTGCCTTTTCCTCATCTCTAGTTACTACATTTCCCTCCTTGTCCAATAAAGAGTGGAGGTTATCCTTGCCCCTTTTTTTGTCATTAATATATTTATGGAAACACTTGTTAGCATTCACAGCAGTGGCCAGTCTAAGTTCTAACTGAGCTTTTGCCTCTCTAATTTACTTCCTACACGACTTAGCAACATCCTTATTTTTTTTCCTGAGTTACCACCCCCTCTTTCCAAAGATGATATGCTCTCTTTTTTTCCCATAACTCCTTCACAAGTCCCTCACCCATCCAGGCTGTACCTCTACCTGGCAGCTCTGCTTTCAGCACATCGGCACAGCCTGTTCCTGTGCCTTCAAGATTTCTTTCTTGAAGTAGATCCAACCTTTCTGAACCCTTTTATATTTAAGGGCTTTTTCTCAAGTTACTCTTCAAGTTAATTCTTTGACTAAGCTGAAGTCTGCCCTTCAGAAGTCCAGTGTGGATGTTTTGTTGATGCCCCTCCTAGCTTCAGTGCATATTGAAAACTTTCTTATTTCGTGGTCACTGCACCTCAGACAGCCTCTGACCACCACATCTCCCACCAGCCCTTCTCTATTCACAAACAGCAGGTCGAGCAGAGCCTCACCCCTGGTAGGCTGGCACACCAGCTGTGACAGGGAGCTATACTCCATACTCTCCAAAACCCTTCTAGATTGCCATCTCTCTGCTGTGTTGAGTTCCCAGCAGATATCTGGCAGGTTAAAGTCACCTACAAGAACAAGGGCTGGGAGTCTTGAAACACCTCACGCTTGTTTATAGAATAATCTGCACAACAGGATTAGGAACTGCTTGTCTGAAGGTATCTCCGTCTGTTGTTCCTGGATTTCCCAACTCATGGTAACCTTTCTGAGGACACTGCAAAGTGGTGAATTGTTCCTGACTGAGGGTCTTTCAATTTGCTGTGATTTCCAGCTGCCCTAGCAGAGTCTTGATGATTGTTTGGATTATTTTGAAATAACAGTAACCTGTGGTTAAATTTGAAAGGGCAACCAACGATTGCAGGATTTGGGAAAAGTATGAAGCATGCAAACTTTTTCATTTGCCCACCCTGCAGGGTTCAATCTACTGGGTCAGTGAGCTTACAAATAGGTAACTATCCATAGAGGGTGCTCTTTTAATTTAGTCAAGATACCTCTTGAAAAGCAAGGTAAGTTCTTTAGGAAAGTAAGGGTTAACTCACAGTGGAAATTCATTATTTGTCCATGCGGTGGTTTGGGTGTTCCCAGCCCCCACACACTTTAGAAATCACCCAGACTAGACTCAGCTGGCTCTGGAAATATGAATGAAGCTTATATTTACAGCTAGCACAATTTACAAGCAGATATTTACAGTATATACAGTTATAGACAGAAATATACAAGGTAAAAAGGTAATACAGATACACAGCTCCCCTCCCAGAAACCTGAGTCCCCAGGAGGGGCTCTCAACCACCCCCCTCACCTTCCCCCTACCCCTCTCAACCTTACCCCAATCCCAAGGAAGAATGAAGGTTTGGCCAGGGGGATTAAGAAGCAAGGTGAATCAGCCAAAGCAAATGGAGGGGGAGGTTAGAAAGCAAGATGGAGTTCAGCCAGCAGCCTCAGCTCCCCGGCAGATGAAGAGCCCAGAGCAAAGTGAGCCAGTGAAGTGCCTTTGTCTAATATTTTGCTTTTCCTTTCTACACATCTCAGCAAGACTGTGAGGAAAGTAGACATCACCATTGTTTTCATTTCATAGCCTATTATCTAGTCCTTCTCACCAAAACATTCTAGCTAGGCTCAAACTAGCACAGTCCAAGGGAGAAATATCTACGATGTTTTAAAGGTAGTTTTTTAATTCAAACATAGAAATTTGGTTTGCAATTTGGTGATTGTTGGAAAGCCACAAATCCACATTCACACAAACTTGTTAATTAGGCCTTTGTTCTTAGTAAGTTATTAACTAACTTAGTTGAGTCATCACCCACAAGCTAGTCAGTGGGTACATATCGTCAGATCCTCATTCATACACAAACTCCCTCATTTTGAGCCCCAGCTTGCCAGCTGGCCCTGCAGTCATGGATTGAACAGAGCTGTCAGCCCTCGAGATTCAATTGCAACACTTCTGATATTTGTTGTTTTACTTAGCGCTTTCTTTCCTGCATTGTTGTTATGCAAGAATCTCCATCCTCCCTGCAAAAATAAATTCTTGTTCTCTTTTTTTCTCTGTAAATGAGTAGGTCAAGCTTGAACTACAAAGCTTTCGGAACAGAGGGAAAAATAGAAAGAAAAAAAAAAGAAAAGAGAATGCCACTGTGATTTCTTTCTAATCTTATTTTAATTGAAGAAGAGAGCAAGGGGGAGGGTGTGGGTGGGAGTGTTGATGCTTAATGTTAGTAATACTGTAGTAATTACTGACTATTTGTTTTCTTGGTCTGTTTATCTCCATCAGTAGTCATCAACAAGTTGTTATAGGTTAACTGCTAAATTGGCTTCTTTTACATAATACTTCTGAAAATTATTATTGTCAGTGCCACTAAATGTTCGTCCTGAGTAAACCATTTAGAAGGAGCATTCTACAGCCACGGTGACATTGTAATCTGTCTTCAATAGACATTTTCTCTTTGTTTAAAAGCCCTTTTGAGATGTAGTTGGATAGTGGCAGAGTTCAGTGATGCTGCACTGTGGCAGTGCTATGCTCCACCCCCTCTCCTCATATTTTGGGATGGGAGATGAGCTCTGTGATAGGAGTTTGTTGGTCATTTCTGTCATTGTATCTTGGCATTTCAGGAATACCTATACACAACTGGGTTGGCAGATCCTAGTGTACCTTGCAGTGATATTTCTCCTGTTGTGAGTAATGAAAAAGGCTATGTTGTCTCTTCTGAGGCTACCTGGCTCTTGAATGAGTACTTTTGAAAAACTTCTATCACTGTAATATGTCATATAATAACAGTCTTAATGCACACCCTTTTATTTAGAAGGACAATCAGTTGCCTCTCCAACTTGTAGGACCTTTACCTTATATGACCTTTCTAGAGAGCAGTTCTTAAACTGTAATGTGATATAAAATTCTTGAAAATGCATTTTACAGGTGAAATGTTATCTGTGAGATGCTTCTACTAACCTTTAACCCTTGTAAGATACTAATCCATTGTGTTTTTAAAACGTATATGTCTAGGATGCTTGTCATTATCTTGAAATGTAGCCACAAGCTGGTTCGTTCAGTGCACTATTCATTTTTCCATTCTGCTGTGTCTGAATGTCTGCATCATTGTATTACGTGAGTGCATTTTTCATACTTAAAAATAGATTCAATAACTGTCTTCCTTCTCTGCCTTTCATTTTACAACTGCAGTAGCAGCTACATTTCCTGTCTCAATAGCACTTATGAAGCAATTAGGCAAATTTGCAACATCTTGCCACTGAATGCTGGACAGATTTCTCTTTATCCTTGCTGGGACCTGTGTGTGTGAAAGCTAACAGATTATACCCTAATAGCCTTGTTCTTTTCCTTTCCCTGCAAGAAGCACTCTTCTCATTTTACATATGGCCCATTTGATTTTGCCCTACAAAATGAAATTAATGGATCCTCTAATTGGTCATTTGTAATTAATTAGTACAAAAAATTATTCATCTTTGTCTCTATTGTACCTTCTGTTGTCTTCAGTGACTACTGCTTGTAGTTATATGCTGAAGGGAATTATTACAAAGCAAATTAGATTTGTAAAGAAGAAAAAAAAAAAAGTTCATTAAAAAAGAAAAAAAAAAACCCACACCAAGCAGACACCTACAGCAATAAAAAAATGTAGTATTTCTGTAAAATCTCACCATTTCAATTCAACTGACAGAATCAATAGATTTTACCTAGCACTGTGATTAAGTGCATGTTAGCAAAACTAAACATGCTGTAAACTTCCTTAGATAAATATAAGATGAAAGAGCACACCAGTCACACCAATCCATCCCTGTGTTTCTACTCTCTATTATATAATAAAGCCAGGTAAATCAGAATATCCATAAACCAGAACAATATTTAGATGATCCCAATAAGTTACTTCACAACGTCAGTATGTTTCTGTACCATTCCTCAACTTTTCCTTTTAATATTCCTCCTTTTCTCTCATGTACAAACACATCTTCAATACAGTTGGGAATCATAAGTATGTTATAGGCAGATTTACTGCCTTCCTCCTTCTGAAGGGTTTTCAACAGCTATCTATGAGTTTCATCTAAACCATCAATGTGTTTGGCTGTTTAAGGGTTTGTGTTACTGAAGAGAACTTTCTTGCTGAACTCCAGCAGAAAGGCATGCACTTTTTAAAGGATTAATAGAAATTACAAGAGAAGATTAATTGTGTAAAATTATGCATTTCAAAACTAGTAACGAAAATGTCAGCTACAGATAAGGGTATGCTAAGTTGAAGCTAGCTAGAATGTTTTGGTGAGAAGGACTAGATTATAGGCTATGAAATGAAAACAAGGGTGATGTCTACTTCCCTCATCGTCTCGCTGAGATGTATTAGAATAAAAAGCAAAACATAGATAAAGTCACAGGGCTCTGGGCTTTGCTCTGGGCACTTCGCCTGCTGGGGAGCTCGGGGCTGCTGGCTGAACTCCATCTTACTCTCTAACCTCACCCTCCATTTGCTTTTGGCTGATCCACCTTGCTTCTTAATCCCCCTGGCCGAACCTCCATTCTCCCTTGGGACTGGGGTAAGGTTGAGAGGGGTAGGGGGGAAGATTAGGGGGTAGTCGAGAGCCCCTTCTGGGGACTCAGGTTTCTGGGAGGGGAGTTGTGGCTCTGTATTACCTTTTACCTTGTATATTTCTGTCTATAACTGTATATACTGTAAATATCTGCTTGTATATTGTGTTAGCTGTAAGTATAAGCTTCATTCATATTTCCAGAGCCGGCTGAGTCTAGTCTGGGTGATTTCTAAAGGGGGGGGGGGGGCAGGGGACACCCAAACCACCACCTGTGACTGTAAACCACCAGTGTGATATGTATGCAAAGGGTAACTCAGTTTTTTCATGGCAAGAGGCTCTTCAAGAGAACAGAAAACAATTAGTACCATACTACGAGTCACTGGGGGCAACACCTCATTAAAGTGTTAGAATATTCTGAAAAAAATCTAGCCAAAACATTCACAGAATTTAAACTGGAGCAGCCCCAAAGAGGTGAATAAGAGAATGGAAGATGTGTCTTGGGGGAAGAGATTAAAAATATCATAACTTGTTTATTGAAATGGTGATGAGAGAGCAGATGAATACAGTCTATCTGGCTTTGAGGCTACTTATCAGGGAGGAAGGATAATTCTGTTGCAAGAGCAAATGCACATACAGTGCTCAAAGAGTATTTAAATTAAAAGTTTCTAAACGTCCCAAGAGTGAAAATTTGGGACAGCCTATATCAAAGGACACGGTGAGGGCAGAGAGACAGGGAATATTTAATGGCTGTGTGTAGACTGTGTTACCTTATCCATGTAGGCAAAGCACAAGAAACACTTGGGAGTTTGTGATGAAACAGCTGGACTTAGGATAAATGTTCAAATGGCTGTCTGGTTGGTAAAACCAGAAGGAGTTAAGAGGTCTCAAACTTTTTTGGTTGTGGTGATTTGGACAATTGTTATATGAATACCACATAAATAATAATACCACTTAAGGCTTTCTATTGGGTGCATGCAAGGACTGGAAAGGATTTCACACTTTAAAAATATTTTTTATACTTTGCTCATTCCATTATTTGTTTATTGCCATACTTTCCAGGTTGGAAATTTGCTACAAAAAGAGACAAAGCAGGTCAAGGCATGATCATATTCCTAGTAGTAAGCATTATTTTTCACTTTATGTGTCCTGCTCATGAATGCAGGTAGTTGCCTTGGTTAGATCAGGATCATAAGTCTGCTGCCTTAGGGTAGTGGTGACTCTTTCCTCTGCCATGTGTGATTTAGCTTGCAACTTCAGGTTGTTACGGTATGAGATAAAAGGTTCCTCTCCAAAAGATCAAAGGAGCTGAGGAGCAATAACAGGTGGAGGAACTCCAGAAGCTTATCAGAGAAACACTGCACCCTGACCCAGCTCAAAAGTCTGAGGCTGATGATCCCCATTGTCCACATTTGAGACACATCAGGATCAATCAGTGGGAGAGGATCTCAGGACCACCTCTGAAAAGAGGGAAGTTACTGCCTATAAGGTGTGGGAATTATTATGGGGTGCAGGGTAAGAATGTCTTGTGATTATGTGAGACTTATTATGGGATGTTTAGAGGAGGTGCTACAGACAGGGGGAAATTAAAAAGGGGAAGAACAAGAATGGGAAATAGCAAGGGAAAGTATTAAAAGAGGATGGTTGTATGTAAGCAGGTTCACTTGTCTGGCCCTGAGCTGGCCAGGTGGACTAGCACCATTTGTTCTGTCTTCTCATCAGACTCCATTTCTAACTAGTTTTCTAGTTCTCTAAAGGCTGAGAGCTCTTTATTCTGTGCACGTATGTGTGTAAGGAGGTTTAAGTGCTAGCAGCTGGACTGGGAACCGTGACTCACAGGGCTTGTATGCCTACAGTGCCAGGAACTGGAACAAGTGTGAGTATGTGATATATACGCTGTGCATGATCACTAGCAAACACTAAGCTAGACTAGCTGGTGAGCAGGGTAAGAGCTTTGGGAGTCAGGTGTTGAAGCAGGCAGTAGTCTGGGCCAGAGAGCAATGAGACCAGAGGTCTCAGAGTTGGCTGTTGGAGTGACTAGGAAGCCAAAACCAGCTACTAAAAAGACCATGGAACCTGGGGGATCAGCTGAGAGACCCCTTTGCACATGTCTGTGCTTGAGGCAACTGGAGACTAGAGGACCCAAGGGAAAGTCACTGGTTATGCTGTAGGGCCAGCTGCTGAAGAGACCTGTGGTGTACATCTATATGCCTAAGCACTCAAGATATGCTCTGTGTAAATCCAGGTGCCAGGAGGTGGGGATACCCAAGTGTCTGGACAGTCTACGTCTGAAAGACTCCATATTGCATGATATGTATGTATGATTTCCACTGAGGAATTTTAATCCTGACCAGCCAGAAAGGGAAACAGAATTAGACCATTGATGCTGTGTGTTTGTGCAGGCACTTTGGTTTTGGTCAGTGTTCACCTCTGAGGCTGGCTGTGCATATACACTTCTGTGTATACATTCTGTATTGGGGTAGTCTGTATGCAGGCAATGCCTGCTCAGCCTTGCTACTGGCTAGACCTGGGGACACAGAGTTGTGACATTCTCTCCTCTGTTGGGCCACTGGATTCAGCAGCCCTAACAAAGGTCAGTAAGAGTTCCACAGAATAAATTCCCTGTTTCTGTGTAGGTCAAGGGCATTGGCAGGTTCTCATCTTCTGCGTTCTCATTTTGTGGCACATCATTGCTGTCTCCATGGAGGTTTTACTACAGGTTTTCAGTTTAATAAAGCACATGTGAAATAGTTTGTGGTTTTGGGTTATTATACCACATGATCTCTACTTTTTTCTTCCTACATGGTATCCTGAAATTGCTGAAATGGGATTTAATGATCAAAGTCTGGTTTTATATTGCAGTAGGCAGATTATATGGACCAACGCCTGGAGGCATTTAAAGCCAGGCTGGATGAGGCCTTGAGCAGCCTGCTCTAGTGGGAGGTGTCTCTGCCTATGGCAGGGGGTTGGAGCTGGATGATCCTTGAGGTCCCTTCCAACCTAAACCATTCTGTGATTCTATGATTCTATGAACTGAAAACAGTTACTTTTTAAGGAGTCGTGCCATTTCAAGCTTCTGGATTGGTTTTGTGCATTAACTTCCTCTCTTAGATCACATAGCATACTACGTACAAAGATCATCTAGTCCAACCTTTCTTGGTGAAAGCGTGATATAAACAAGATGTCCCAGTGGCCTGTCCAAGTATCCAATTCTGGAGAACCCAGTTCTTCTCTGGGGAGATAATTGCAGTGGCTGACTGTCTCACTGTGGAAAATTTTCATCTTGTGCACAATCATAATCTCCCAAAGAGTAACTTGTACCCAGTATCCCTCCTCTTTTCCATATGATTCCTTGTAAAAAAGTCCCTCCATCTTCCTGATAGCCACCCTTTAAATACAGAAATATGGTGATAAAGTCTTTCCTAAGCCTTCTGTTCTCAAGACTGAACAACTAGGCTTTCCTAATGTGGCAGGCTTCCCAGTCCTTTGATAATCTTTGTGACCCTTCTTGGACCTTCTTCAGCCTGTCCACATCTGTATAGCAAGGAACAAAAGTGAACACAGTTTTCCAAGCATTGAGTGAAGTGAAATGACTTCTTTATCTCTGCTAGTGATGCCGTTGTTGATGCAACCCAGCATCCTGTTGGCTTTCTTTGCTGCAGCAGCATACTGTTCACAGATACTGAGCTTGTGCTCTACCAGGACTCCCAGGTCCTTTTCCACAGCACTGCTCTCCAGCCAGGTAGAACCTGTGCTGCATTCCTGAATTGTGTTTTCCCAGCTGCAAGACCTTACACTAGTCCTTGTTGAACTTCATAGGGTTCTTGTAAGCCCACTCCTCCAGGAAAGAAGCACAGAAGAAAGGGTTGGCATCTCCTCATTTAGTACAGGTTCAGCTGCTGTATTGACATATATCAGCAGTAGAGGACAAACTCCAGTTCCACTGGAGTGTGAGTTAACACTCCTGTTCATACACAAAAGCATGTCTTTTTTCCTGCAGAATACTGTTGTAGATTCACATTCACGCTTGTGAACTATAATGTGTGCAGATCTTTTTTTTTCTGCAGCCAAGACAAACAAGTGGGGATTATGCTTTTNCCTCCTCCGGCACAGCTTGAGACTGTGTCCCCTCATTCTGTTGCTGGTTGCCTGAGAGAAGAGACCAACCCCCACTCAGCTACAGCCTCCCTTCAGGTTTTTCATTTCTTCTTACTGAATTTCAGCCCATTTTTTCCCAGCGTGTTTCTCTTAGTTATCATTGTTCTGAATGCTACAACTGCATTTCTGTATCTTGCATCCCCTGTTATCTGCAAATGTGATAGCTTGCATGTTACTTGATCATTTGGTGCCATAAGACAGCAGAACTGGAATAGACTGCATGAAATTGGAATAGGCCATATGTGACATCCTATGAAAATTTCTTACCTGATTCTCTTCTGTAGTTTTCTAGCTAGTTATATACTAAGGAGCAGGTCATTCATCCTGCTTACAGCAGTTGCTAGATAGCTTATAAAACAAAAGGCTGTGCTACCATTCAGTCAGACTTGGACTGGAGGATTTGGCAGGAAGAGATGCAGTGAAATTCAACAAGGGTAAGTGTAGAGTCTTGAACCTGGGAAAAAAACAACCCCAGAGGTCAGTACAGGCTGGAGACTGACCTGTTGGAAGGCAGCAAAGGGGAAAAGGATCTGGGGGTCCTAGTGGATGGGAGGTTGACCATGAGCCAGCAATATGCTTTTGTGGCCAGGAGGGGCAATGCCATTCTAGGGTGTATTAGAAGGGCTGTGGCTAGTAGGTCAAGAGGGAGGTTCTCCTGCCCCTCTACGGTGCCCTGGTGAAGTCACATCTGGAGTACTGTGTCCAGTTCTGTGCCTCCTAGTTCAAGAGGGACATAGAACTGCTTGAGAGAGTCCAGTGCAGAGCCACAAAGACAATGAAGGGAATGGAACATCTCTGCTACAAGGAGAGACTGGGGAAGCTGGGGCTCTTTAGCTTGGAAAAGAGGAGACTGAGAGGTGACCTGGTCAATGTTTCTAAATATGTAAAGAGTGAGTGCCAGGAGGATGAAGCCAGGCTCTGCTCAGTGATACCTGATGACAGGACAAGGGGCAATGGGTGGAAGCTGAGGCATAGGAAGTTTCGTGTAAACATGAGGAGGATTTATTTCCCTGTGAGGGTGACATAACCCTGGAACAGTCTGCCCAGGGTGGTTGTGGAGTCTCCCTCTCTGGAGATATTCAAAACCTGCCTGGAGTAGTTCGTGTGATCTGGTAGATGTGATTCTGCTCTGGCAGGGGGTTTGGACTGGATGAGTTTTTGAGATCCTTTCCAGCCCCTGACATTCTGTGATTCTGTGTGATATGACAGCGTCAAAAGCATTGTTTAAAGCAAGATGTGTGGCTTCCCTTGCTTCTTCTTCAATTACTAAGTTTGTTTATTAAAAAAGATGATCTGGCTGGTTTAGCATGATTTGCCCTTTATGAAGGAGCCAGCAGTGAAAAAGAAAGAAACTTGAAAATAGAGTCAGGCAGTAAATTTTGTACTTGAACACATCCACAATTAAAAAAAAAAAATCAAATCACATTTAGACATCCTTTTTTATAAGATACCTTAATGCATCAATGCACTAATGTCAATACCACATGTTTAGATGTATAGTATATAAATTGCAACACAAGGTGAACAATGGAATTGTGCAAGATAATGTTTAAACTTTTTTTAAAACGAAGTGAGGAAATTAGAGATAATACACACATACAATCAAAATTCATAGAATCACAGAATCAACCAGGTTGGAAGAGACCTCCAAGCTCATCCAGTCCAACCTAGCACCCAGCCCTATCCAGTCAACTAGACCATGGCACTAAGTGCCTCATCCAGGCTTTTCTTGAACACCTCCAGGGACAGCGACTCCACCACCTCGCTGGGCAGCCCATTCCAATGCCAATCACTCTCTCTGGCAAGAACTTCTTTTTGAAATCAAGCCTATACCTCCCTAGGCACAACTTGAGACTGTGTCCCCTCATTCTGTTACTGATTGCCTGAGAGAAGAGACCAACCCCCACCTGGCCACAGCCTCCTTTCTGGTAATTGTCGACAGCAATGAGGTCTGCCTTGAGCCTCCTCTTCTCCAGGCTGCACACCCCCAGCTCCCTCACCCTCTCCTCATAGAGTTTGTGCTCCAGGCCTGTCATCAGCTTTGTTGCCATTCACTGGACACGGTCCAGTATCTCATCATCTCTCTTGAATTGAGGAGCCCAGAACTGGACACAGGACTCAATCAAGGTGTGCCCTGACCAGTGCTGAGTACAATGGAAGAATAATCTCCCTTGTCCTACTGGCCACACTATTCCTGATCCAGGACAGGATACCATTGGCTCTCCTGGCCACCTGGGCACACTGCTGGCTCATGTTCAGCCTACTATCTACCAGTACCCCCCAGGTCCCTTTCTGCCTGGCTGCTCTCCAATGAATAATGTCACAAGTATTCTTTGAGTTCATCCTCTGCCATTACAAAGTTTCCAAAAACCATCCTGTGGAATTTGCAGAAAGGTGAAACTTGAAGTTAAGAGAGGAAGGATTTGGCAGGTGTGGTGGGTTTGGAACTTTCCCTCTCTCCACTACTGAAATTTACCAGACCAGCTCAGATGGCTTGGAAGTAAAATAAAGCTATATTTACAGCAAAGCAATATTTACAAGCACATGTACACAATATATTTACAAGTATTTGCAATCATATACAAATTAAAAAAAAAAAAAAAATCAAAATTCCCTCCTGGACAAAGAAACTGTTCAGAGAGCTCAAAGGCTCTCTCCCAGACTGACAAAACAAGCAGCAAAGCTTATTTGTTATCTGTTAGTGGAAGATGTCAGAGCGAAGCGAAAGACAAGCAAACAGATTCAATGCATAGGAGTGAAGAAGGCAGTAAAAGAACAAATTGTTTACATTTTGGATTTTTGTGCCTTTTAGCAAACCAATGAATGATAGATACAGAATTTATCATTATTATTCCTTTATAACCAATGATCTAATTTCTTTCATTAGAATATTCCAATTGGCCTCTAACCAGCAGAGCACTTTTGTTTTTTTATCTTTGTAATAGAAGAATATTAAACTACACTTCTATATTACGGTGCTGAACTGTAATACAGCTTTTAGATTATATTGATTCTGAGAATTATTTTGCTGTAACATTTCCTTGAACATCTTTGCAAATGACCACAGTGATGTTTCAAATAAAATTTTCTACTTGATTCTCTGCTGCACAAAACTCTTCATTTTGGTATTCAGAAGCAGAGCTTCTTTCTGCGTTCTCAGCATCCTGTGTTCTCGGTGGTGTAGCTTTCAATATTTTCACATTGCTCAAAATCTGTGTGACTTTATTAGCACTGTGCTGAGCTGGAGCTAATATACCCTGCTGAGGGACATAGCTGCAGCACAGAGCTGTGGCGGAGTGTCTCCTGATATCGCAAGAATTACTTGTTAAACCCTATACATGTTGTTGAGATAGCAGCAGCATTTTGAAGTAGTGACTAATTCTTCCACAGCTGTAGGTAGTATCAGGCACTTGCTTATTATTAGGAAAGTTGCCAACATATTAGCAGTGTTTGTATGCGCAATTACTGTAGCCGAAGGTACTCTTTGTTGTTAGGCACCACTGTTAGAAATGTTCTTAAAATGTCTTGAATCTCCCATTACTGTAGCCCCAGCTGACTGTGGAAGCTAATAGCGTTGACAGAATGCTCCTTAGAGACTATAAGCAACACCCATATGCCAGCATTTGCTACTAAGTGAAATAAATTGTTACTATCGCCACCAAGTTGTTGGAACTACTTGTAATGGCTGTGAACCCCAAAGCAGGTGATTAATGTCAGCTCAAAGCCTTGCTGGCTGTCTGCTGGAGCTTGTAACATCCAGAAACTCCAAACTGCAGAACTCCTGAAGGCTGCAAGCATTGCTGACTGCCTAGCACTGTATCTAACAGCTGCAAACCCTGGAATAAAGGATTCACAGCATCTTCTCTTTTGTTGATCTTTGCTTGTCTGTAGTGAAATCTAATTACCAAGTTAAAACCGGAAGGATTTTAGAATGTCCATGTGTTATGTGTATGTGTGACCTCATTGCTGTCTACAACTACCTGAAGGGAGTTTGTAGCCAGGTGGGGGCTGGTCCCTTCTCCCAGGCAACCATCAACAGAACAAGGGGACAGAGTCTCAAGTTGTGCCAGGGGAAGTATAGGCTGGATGTTAGGAGGAAGTTCTTCACAGAGAGTGATTTGCCATTGGAATGGGCTGCCCGGGGAGGTGGTGGAGTCACCATCCCTGGAGGTGTTTGAGAGAAGACTGGATGAGGCACTTAGTGCCATGGTCTAGTTGACTGGATCTTGGAATTTTCTTCCAACCAGGTTGGTTCTATTCTATTCTATTTTATTCTATTTTTGTGGTAAGCTTCATTCTGCAAAAATATTGAATTTGTTTTGTTGGGGTTTTTTTTGTAATTTACAGCTGTCCTCATATTTTCAAGGAAAAAGGAGGCTAGGTTCTCAGTGTGGATGAACTCACTATTTGTTGCCAGGGTGTAGAGATGGGCCTGTATGGAACCACTTAGGAAATGTTTATCCCAGGAACAGTTCCATGTTCTTTCCTATCACTGTATAATTGAAAGCAGGCTGAGGATTAGAGACTTAACTTCCAACTAAGAACTGCCAGAGTTGTGGTGATGTGCCAACAGCTTCCACCCCCTAATTGTTGTCTGCATGGGAAGCTGCAGTGAATATAAGAAGACTTAGTAATAAAACATAAACCTTTAAAAGTGTAAATCAGTATATATATAAAAGGTCAGTGCATAAGCTTGTTGTTCTCAGGTGTTTAATATGCCACTTGTCTGTATAGGACTTTTAAGGAATGCAAATAATAATAATATATCTAACATTACCAGCAGGATACGTAAAACTACTGATTCATCTAGGATTATAAGAGGACCAAACCTTGTATTTATCCATGAACATCTACTTTTTTTGTTAACAGAAAGAGTACTTCCACTGTCTCTGCCAAAATTGTCTTTATTAGTTCTTGGACTGTTAAGCAACTTGTATGCAGATCTTGAAATCCTGACTTTCTCATTAAATACAAATATGGTTTAGTCTGCTAATGCACACGCTGCATTACCCAGGTTATTAAAGTAGTGTTGGTCCTGAGTTCTTGTGAATTTTTACTTGGCCAGTAGTTTATTTACTCTCTTCAAGGCAAGACCTATGACGTGTAAAACAAAATGTGAAAGGAATAGGTTCTGGGAAAAAAGGTAGAAAAGATGGTTCCTCAAGTAAAAGATGTGGATCTTTTTGCTGTGGGTTATTATGCAGGCCAAAAGTAACAACTTTAAAAAGTAGCTACCTGACATAAGTTCACACAGATGTATTAAAAAAGCCAAAACAACCATGAGAAATATTAAGTGTGAAGACATCAGAAAGATCCAATGAAATCTGATCCACAAATTTCTGGAGGTTGGGACTTCCTTTGGAAATGTCTCTGTCAGTGGCTAAGAAGAGATGTCTAAGGAAGAGCAGGTGCAGAAATGAAGAAATTGTGGTGTATATCTTTGTTTTGATCTGGTGTGCTCTCAAGATTTTCTAGCTTGGGCACAGTGAACCCCAGCATATCTTTGCCTTTCTTTTTGGAGCAGTATGATTGAAGGAATTTGAATGAAGGGATGTGAAGATTGTGTGTTTTTTTCCCATTCATCTCCTTAGACTGTCAGCTCTTGAGCTTCAGGATGAGAAGTGATAGCAAACTTATAGCCGATTATCCAAGGTGAAATCTAAAGCTGTTCTCTTATCTGCAGTTCTTAGATGGATGACAATTTCTGAGTGCAGAAGCAATGAGATAACTGTATTTGTGGGATTTGTGAATTTGCATTTGTGAAATCATGTACTGGAATTATGTGACTCGTATAACACTGTTTTTCAATGACAGACATCTAAATAATGGGACATTAAGCAGGCTACCTGAACCTAGATTATTGCACAGTAACTGCAAGTACAGAACCAATACAAAGAGTTGAGGCTTAACACTGTTAGTCTGTACTTAGTGAAGATGTTTTCTATATAACTCTGTATGAACAATAGGGCTACAGGGCATCATTTGTACAGAATAATGTGTTTGTTTTACTATCAATTTGTTGTCACAGAGGAAAGTAGAGTGATATGTAATACATATTATTCTGCTTTAGAGCTGTAACTTGCAGCTGTGCCTTAGTGGTTTTTAAAAGTAATCTTTATGACTGCTCTATTTCACTGGTTTTATTTTTCTATTTTTATGAAGAATATTTTGAGTGGATGACAAGCATGGAATTCAAATACATATGGTGGCATTTAAAAATATATTATTTAGGCTACAGAGGTCAATATGAGGGCCAATACTGCTTAATATTTACAATAATGACCTGGATGATGGGACAGGGCACACCCTACTGAAGGTACAATGAAAATTAAAGGATTGGTTGGTACACCAGATGGTTGTGCTGCCATTCAGTGCAATGTCAAAAAGCTGGAGATCTTGACCAGCAAGAATCCCCTGAAGCAGAGCAAAGGGACATGCCTGCCTCTGAGGAGGAACAACCCCCATATACTCACCTATACAAGCTGGGCAGTGTTTAGCTAGAAAGCAGCCTGGGACTCTTTGTGGACACCAAGTGAAACGTGAACTAGCAGTGTGCCCTTGCTGTAAAGGCAGCCAGCAGCACCTCTGGGTTGCAATAGGGGGAGTGTTAGCACCTGGTCAAGGGAAGTGGATGAGTCTTTGCCTCTACTCAGCCCTCACTAGAACACATGGGTCTGGGCTTTCCAGAGCAAGAGTTCTGGGCATACAGGATCAAGACTAGCAAAAGGCCACTGCAAGGATGAAGTCACTTAGGCATCTATCACATGAGAGCCTCAGAGAGCTGAGAGAAGAGATCTTGTGTGTATATATAACATTGTATAAAATCATTAGGAATTTGGTTTTAGTGCTTTTATTTTATAAGAATGAAAACTGTGTTTGGTATTATGAATAACTACTTCATTTCCAAGAATCAACAGCAGGCATAGAAGAAATAACTACAGCAGCCTGTGGTTATGAATCTCGGTTGCACTCCACAACAGCTTGTGTGTGCTCCTAGTGTCTGGTTGGATTGAAGGTGCTAGGAGCAGAAGTGCCCTGCAGATTGCCTGCCTCTTCTCTGTGTATCCTCTTCTCTGATCAGTGGTCTTTGGCAGCTGTGGGACAGAGGCTAGGGAGAGGGATCACTGCAGAAGGCTGATCTGTCTCTCACTGCAGGGAGTGAGAGATCAGCCAGGATAGGCACCGCTTTCTCCAGACTTTTGAGTTGTTAAGCTGCTTGTTCTACCCTCTCCTTTCTACCCCATCTTCCCCAGGAATAGCTTCTCATTCTTTCTTCTTCCAAATAAACTGAGGTTTTGCTGGGGATAGAAGGATGACTGTTTTTTCCTTTGTATTGAGGGTCTCAAGAAGGAGGCAAATGTTGTGTATTGCTGGAGAAAAGGGACAGATAGGAATGTGTCTGTTATCAACCTCATCCACCTCACACTCCAGATGCTTTGAAATCTGTTTTTAAACAGTGCTGTACCTTTCTGAAAAAAAAAAGGCAGCCAGAAATACCAAAAAGTTGCAATATTTTTTATGGACTTGATGTCCTTTCCAGCCATGTTCCAACCTCTGCCCTGTTCTAGCAACTACACTGAATTTTATCCTGCAGGCTCAGAACAGATTTAGAAGGGACATTGAAATCCTTGAGCGTGTCCAGAGAAGGGCGACGAGGCTGGTGAGAGGCCTCGAGCACAAGCCCTACGAGGAGAGGCTGAGGGAGCTGGGGTTGTTTAGCCTGGAGAAGAGGAGGCTCAGAGGAGACCTTATTGCTGTCTACAACTGCCTGAGGGGTGGTTGTGGCCAGGGGGAGGTTGCTCTCTTCTCTCAGGTGGCCAGCGCCAGAACGAGAGGACACAGCCTCAGGCTGTGCCAGGGGAAGTTTAGGCTTGAGGTGAGGAGAAAGTTCTTCACTGAGAGAGTCATTGGCTACTGGAATGGGCTGCCCAGGGAGGTGGTGGAGTCGCCGTCCCTGGAGCTGTTCAAGGCAGGATTGGACGTGGCACTTGGTGCCATGGTCTAGCCTTGAGCTCTGTGGTGAAGGGTTGGACTTGATGATCTGTGAGGTCTCTTCCAACCCTGATGATACTATGATACTATGATTTCACTGCCATTGAGAGGAAGAGGCAATCAACAGAAGAAAATTATGTGTTTAAATCTTTGTGGATATCTTATGAGATCTCAATAACATCAGTAAATAATAGCATCAAAATTTCTGAATTGTTATGTACTATCACTACCCAACCTACAAAAGAAGTGTTCATAGGAGGTTCTTTTAAGTGATACCCAAGGGATAAGGTGAGGAGAATTAACACCAAAATGGGTGGAATGGCTGTAGATTTATTAACTACTTGTTTGTGCAGATTGCTTCAATTATACAGCTGCTCTGAAGGCATGTGACACTGTTACCAAATGCATGCCAGAGTGAGAGAGAAGTGAGATAAGACTAGAGGCAAGAGAAGAAAAGTATCACCACTCTTGAGTTCCAGCGTTATCCTATAATCAATCATAGCACCATAGAATCAGTCAGCGTTCAAAGGGACCACAAGGATCATCTAGGTCCAACTCCCCTGCCGTGGGCAGGGACACCACATTAGATGAGGCTGTCTAGAGCTTCATCCAGCTTGGCCTTAAACACCTCCAGGAATGGGGCTTCCACCACCTCCCTGGGCAACTTGTTCCAGGGTCTCACCACTCTCATGGTGAAGAACTTCTTCCTAACATTCAGGCTGAATCTACCCATTCTTTGTTTCATTCCCCCTAGTCCTATCACTACCTGACATCCTAAAAAGTCCCTCCCTAGCTTTCTTGTAACCCCCTTAAGATATTGAAAGACCACAATAAGGTCACCTTGGAGCCTTCTCCTCTCCAGACATAACATTACCAACTCCCTCAGTCTCTCCTCATAGAAGTACTTCAGCCCTCTGATCATCCTCATGGCCCTTCTCTGAACATCTTCCAGCACATCCATATCCCTGTTGTAATAGGGGCTGCAGAACAGGATGCAGTATTCCAGGTGGGGTCTCACCAGTGCAGAGTAGAGGGGATCCATGATCTTGCATGGTCAATGTGTTCTTGTCTTGTGATGCTGTCTTCTATTTGTGAATTTCTTCTTGTTCACCACCCAGGGGAGTTCATACACCCTGCTCAGGTGACAAGTGTCTTAGAGACCTGCTTTATTTGAGTCATTCTTGGGGTCCCTATGCATGGTGTGGTAGTTGCATGACAGCAAGTGCCCCCAATATTCTGGGTGACTACTGCTTCACCTTTGTTTGCACAGGCTGAGTTGTATTAGAAGGAGGAGGCAACCACCTTGAGCTGATGCAGGTGTAGGTGTCCTGTAGTGTCTGAATCACAACATCCTGTTCCAGGAACAGAGCATTATGATTGCCTGCTTGGAATACAAAGAAAAGGGAGCAGAGAAGCAGTCTGTTTGAGACAAATATCTATGGCGTGGTGCAGCTTTCACACATACTTCACTGTTATTTGATCAATAATTTGAAAGTGGACATAATTTTAAACACTAAAGGTCTTGAAACAACTACAATTTCAATGACATCCTGACACCATCAACATATTTTATAGCCAATATAGGGAAGGAGACTATAATACTTCTTTTTTTAAATTATTTTTTTCTGGATCCACTAATTCAAAACATTTCCAGACCATATGTTTTTTAGGCTTTACTCTGTTTTGCTTTTGGGGTTGTGATTACTGTCTCCAGGGAAACATCATGTCTATAGTGCACCATTTTGTGCAAAGAAGAGTGAGAAACCCTTCTACCCATCTGCCTCTCTTCCATATTTAGCTGGTTGTCATAGTGGAATAATTGTGCCTAACTCCCCACCCCCCCACCCCCCCAAAAAAAAAGGTTAGTTTGGCTGCAGTATCTGTCCAGAATCCTCTTTCTCTCAATTTTGCTACAGTGGTTGTGTAAAACCATGAAGTATGGTGTAGAAAAGAGTGGGTTAAAGCTGTAGTCTCTTCTCTTTGATTTAGTCATTTAAAGTTCATTTCCTGCTGTATGTCAGCTGTGTCACAAGTGTCTTTTGGTAAAGCACAACATGCAGAAAACTGACAATAGAGAGTGAGTGCTTGGCTCCATGACTGTGAGAGGTCAAGTGTCATGCAGCAGTTGGAGTATGGCAGGGTCATGTAGTATTGGCTTCATCCAGCAACAGTTGATATCAGTGGGGGTTTCACAGCGGACTTTACCTGGGCTTGCATGTACCACAGGTCTGCTTGCAGCCTTAGTCATGCACAAAAGCCTAAAAGAATCAGCTGTGAGCACATGGGCATTATTTTGTTTGGCTGTTGCTTGAGGATTAAGGTAAATGGGCTTGCTGGTCATAGAAGAATGTTATATGGGTATGACACTACATACCTGATGACATTACAGAAATATCACTGGCTTCAATGGCGACTCTTATTCAGCAAAGTAAACGGTTGCCTCATGAACTACTTTGAGTTGTTTATGCAGAAATGAAATAGTATGATGAGAGGTATGTAAGCGCAGGGCTAAGACTGTTTTGAAACACCTGACCTGAATCTCCTGGCATGTTTAGGACTGACAGAAATTGCAGTGAAAGTCCAGCGATGTTAAACCTTAGCACTACGGTAAGATTTTTTCCAGACAGTGAAGATATGGTTCCACTTGAACATTCTGTGACATTTGTATTTGCCTTTTAATACTGCTTTTGAAAAATTAAGGTACTATTGGTTTCACTAACTATTTAGTTTATTAAAGAGATCAAATACCAAAAAATCCTCAGAGTTTAAGAGTTTGAAGTGCCTTTGTATTGAGTGTGGCTGAGATGGAGTTAGTTCTCCCTACAGCATTTTTCATAGTGCTCTGTTTTGTAATGGTAGCTGGAAGTGTGTTGATAACATACCAGTGCTTTGGCTACTGCTGTGCAGTGCTTGCACAGCACTAACCCTGTGCTTTTCCAACATTCTCTCCATCAATGAGATTTTTGGAGGGGTCATGGCTGGGCCAGCTGACCCAAACTGACCAAAGGAGTATTCCATACTATATGATGTCAGCTTAGATATAAAAGCTAAGTGAAAGAAGAAAGTGTGGGGACATTCATTGATAGTGGTTGTCCTCTGGAGCAACTGCTAGACATAGTGAAGCCTTGATTCTTGGGAAGTGGCTGGACATTGTCTGCTGATGGAACGCAGAGAGTAGTATTTTTGTTTACTTTCGCTTCTCTATGTAACCTTTGCTTTCACTTTTGCCTTATTAAACTGCTTCTATCCTGACTCACGTGCCTCTTGTCATATTTTCTCTCTATTGGGGAGTTACCAGTAGAGCAACTTTGCTGGGCATCTGGGTCTCAGCCAGGGCCAAATCACCACAATCTTCTAGGCATCTCACTGCTGCTTCATATGCTTAAATACCTACGTCGATCTGATAATTGTAATGCAGTTTGTTTGACCAGGTGCAGTGTAGGTGGCTGCATCTGATATAGTCACTATAGTCTCTTATTAATGCCCACAGTAGTGAGAAGCAGATGCTTCTAGGGAGTGATTCATCTCACCTTGAAGTTTATCTCAGGCAAGTCAATAAAAATTATGATATATAAGTCACATCAAACTTGAAGCTTCACACTGCTGTAAATATACTGGGAGGTAAAATTCCTCATGTGGACTTAGGAAAAGTTGTAGAAAGCATATGCTATCCTCTACTTATTGGTCTTTGAGGTCCATGTGAACCAAGGTTTTCAGTGGCTGAAGTTCCTTCACTGAGCACGTGAATGTGTAATTATGCAGCTAGTTAGATGCCTATAATTGCATATTATCAGGCCAAGTATTCACAAAGCCAGGCTTTCATCAGATTATAAATAAGGCCTTGACTGTCTGTCCACAGCATCTGTCCATGATTTGTTTTAGTCTGTCCATCTCATTTTCCTACAGTGTCTTTCTTTTCTGTGCTCTGAATAGCACTTCTTCTGTGCTCTTTTGTCATTTGTCCATCTATCTCATGATCTCTTATCCAGCTCTTGCAGTGTTGCTTATTTTCTGCAAGGATTTCCTCCCTGCTTTTTATCTTCAGTCTTGTTTTGGAATGGGTTAAGAGGTTGTATTCAAGCAGTTTGCCTTCTGATCACTCCTTATCTGGATTTTGGAAAGTGCTTTTCTGCTTAGAATAATCTGAATCTCACTGTGTCATGGATTGAGTTGAATCTGCTGTTGTTATTCCTACCATGATGCAGTCATGCCAGCGTCAAGAATGAAAGTGCTAGCTGGAGGAAAGTATTATGGGGCTTGAAGTTCAGGCTGTAACACGTGAGGCTTCCTGTTCCAGTTGCTGGTTCTGGGTTCTTTGGTGTTGGCTCTTCTCTGCATGCATGGTGGTGGAACAGATGGGAATCAGATAGCAGCTGGCTTTGGTTCTCTATTTTATGCTGGTTTTCTTTTGCTGTATTTCACTGCACTTCTGCAAATAGGCTTAGCCAAGGTAATTATGCATATTAAACTCTTATCTCTGTCTCATCCCTGGGTTGTGCATATTACTTTTCCCCTCACTTTTGTGTTGAGGACAGCAGGCATGTTGGCCTTTGTGCTAAGCCATTACACTGTACAGTGGGACAATCAGGAGTCCAGGAAGCTGGAGAATAAATAAACTTCTACTGTGTTAAAGACAAAGTTTGGCAATTCCAGTAATCTATGGATAGTAACCAGGATTAATCTAATAACCACATTAAGAAAAAGAAAAATTGCTGCAAAGATACCATATGCACATTAGGAAAAGTGCTTTCATTGTTATTACTGATCAATCAAAGACAGGGTCTCTCACTTGTGGTTTACCTTCTCTTCTCTTATTGAATAAGTGATCAATTGTATCAGGAGTCTGAATTTATATCAATTATAATTATAATTTATATCAATTATATCAGGAGTCTGAATTTTGAAAGACATAGTCTTCTTCAATAAGTAGGTTTAAAGGGGGAGAATAGAAGATAACAATTTATTGTTCATTTAACAGTGCAGAGGATTTCTGAATAATCTACCTATAAAAAAGACAGTGAATACATCTAATCTTTTTCTTTCCCACTCAGATGTACAGTACGTTAATGTGTCTTGTTAGTGCATCTCTTGGTATGTATTCTTGATAAAGCTGATACTATTTTAACTGTAGGACATACTTCAAAATTTGTAATGAAGTCTGTTAGCATGGAATTAATTATAATTCCTCAGGAAAAGAAGTCCAGATCACCAGTTTCACTGCTGAAATCTTCATCTGAATATTAGTGATTTATATTTTCTGATCAGGAATTGAATTGGTCACCTTTATCAAAGTTGCACTGCATTTGCTTTGCTGTTTGGCCCATCAAGTGTTTGTCTCATTAGGAGTTTCTCCCATGTAGAGGCAGTAAAAATAGTAGATAATCACATTTGTCAGGAATACGTCCAAGAGTAGTGTTCGAAGAAGACCAAAAGGACTTAGTAGTACCTCAAACAGCAGAATCCAAAGTCAGGAAATTGTTAAGATCAAGTAGACAAGGTCATGATATATGTGTTTAAAAAGCAAAAATGGGGAAAAAAAATAAAAAATGTAGAAATTTGGTCAGAAAGCCTGCATAAAAATAATTGGCAATTCAGATAACACTAGCTTGCAAATAAGAGGGTTGAGAAGAGGCAAGTGACTTTCAAAATTACAAGTTAATCACTACACATGAGAAGTGAGTAATAAATAATGAATTATATGAGATTGAATTAGGAAAGATATTCAAGCCAGCCTTCCAAAACTAATAAGCATTACCAAACCCTAATGCATGTACTGAGTGTCCATATGAGTTCCTTCTCTCAAATCAATTTGAGTCTTGAAATATTTAAAATGAAACTATATTCTTAAGCAACTTCCTGGCTGTGTGACAAAGATCAAGCACAAAGATATTCCTTACATGTGAAAAATTAAGGCTGCACATACATATATGGATGTAGAGTGATTTATTTCAGGGTTTTTTTCAACCTTGGGTGGCTGTAAATCATGGAAAATATTATCAGAAGAGCAGATTAGTAAGGACTAATTTCAGGAATAGATGGAATCGTAGTGAACAATTTTATGGAGTGACAGAAAAGATAACAAGATCTAGAGAAAACATTCAGCTTTCAGCCTGCAGGAACTAGGATGATGGCATCAGCTGAGGAAAAATGGTTGAGATATCTAATTGAAGTGTACATAATCTTAAATGGTGTAGATAACGTTAATGCTTTCTACCCAGCATGCATTCTAAGACCAGGGGCAAGTACTGTTCTTAAAATCAAATGCAGACATAAAGAAATGCTTATTAAATTAATACTAACTGCTGAAGTGACCTACAAGGCATAGGTATTAAGAGAAACACATTGAGGATTACTCAGGCAACAATTAGCTGATGTCCTGAAGGCACTGGCACTAGGAGAAAATGCTTATGCTTTCTTCCTCATCCTCAGTGGCATTCAACAGGAGTTTTCTGTTTCGTAACTGTACTCAGACCATTTGCCATTTATTATTTTATACAACTAGATTATAATGCCTCTTAGTATTTTTTTACAGCCACTTATAGGTTAGAAACCAAAGAATACAGCTTTAGGTTGGCAAATAGTTTTATGATTTAGTTTGCCTGAACGTGCCTGTATGAACATTTCTTAGTTGCATATATTGCTGAAAGGTTTTATACATGCAGTTTTCTGTCTAGAGCATCTTGTTAAAATCTCTAATGATTGCAGACAAAGAAAACCATAAACCATGTGTTATCTTGTTTATTTCTTAAAGGAGGATTAACAGCACATTTGACATTTTAATGTCAAGCATATTATCATAATTGTGATTGGCATGTCTGCTGAAGATTCTTAATGACAATGTAACCCAAGTTGCCCTTGCTCCTGGGCAAGCAGTACTTATTTTGCTGGCAATGTCTAATGGCAAAGAAACTTCTCTAATTTTTTAAATCAATTTTTACTACACCATTTCCCCTCCAGCAGGCCCTTGGTTTATGTGGCATAACCCCTTTCTATCCATTATTAGAGAAGGTATAACTGTACCGTCTCTGAGCAACTGATACCAGATTACTCTCTTAAACACTCCTGTTGGGGCTTGACTGCCTCTTGTACTGAGATACCAAAAAGTTACAGGCCTAAAAGAGAAGGAGAAATAGCCTAGGCAGAGTAGAGAAGAATTAGTGCTGGCTTATTGCTCCCAGGACCTGACAGAGTATCTCTGAGCCGTGCTGCTCAATGTAGAGTAAACAGCTTCTTTGTGTATCACTACACTGCATAGTGAGTATGTCACCTGTTTTGGCTTGAAAAATATGGGATCTCTTGCTTGGGTTTTAAATCAGAGAATGATGAAATAAACAGTCCACTAACTCATGACTTAGGGCTGTGCCAAAAGCATTTTTGTAAAGATGTTTGTAAATTGTGAGCTAACTTTACATTTCCAGTTAACTTTACATTTCCAGTAAAAGAAATAAAAGATGGAAAGGACAGAACTGGGTCTGAATTAGAGTGTCCACCTTACAGAAGATCTGAGGAACTCTCATCTCCCACAGTCCTTCCTTCCATTTTCAGTAGAGTACAAGGTTCCTTTGGTCTCAAGAACAAGACATTGCCATATTGCAAAATTAAGGTATCTGGGGAAATTCTTTCCCTCTTGTCATCATTTAGAGGTGAAAAATAATATAACAAATATCTTGTTAAAAATCCAAATGCAGACAGAACAGATGTAGTTTTAACACGCGTTAGCTGGATGAAGTCTGACAAACAAACAATATGATAGAATGAGAATAGTTTTGGGCAGCCAGCCAGGAACACACTGTTGTGAATAGGTCTGGAATGAGGTGGTTTTTTTTTCCCTTTCTTTTTTGTTTTTAATGGCAATATACCCTGTTTTATCAAGGGTAAAAAAGATGTTACAAAGTTGTTTTTCATTAGATTTTGTGGATTGTCAGTTACAGACAAAAGAGAAGCAAGCTGGGTAGCAAGAGTACTAGTGTAGGAGACTCTGCTTGATTTGAGATAAACAATAATGCTGTGACTGAAGCAGAGAAGGGATTTGAAGCTGAATTCTGGTGTAATCCAGGCCAGTAGCCAAATGCTAAGCAACTGAGTGTGACAGACAGAGATACACTACCCGCTTTTGCAATGCAGTTCCATTTATGAAAATGCTGAAATGATTTTGTCTTTCATTCTGTCTGGAAATAAAAACCTATTTTTGCAGCAAATTCTGTAGATTTGCTATTTGATTTCAATTCTCTGATCAACCTCTACAAGTAATTAGAGCACCTGTGTTAGATTTAAATGATTCATGCCCACTATAGAGCTGAAAATATTTTCTGGAGAGTAGAAAAAGCAGTTAAAGATTTTCAGATTTATTCACTTAGTGCCAAGGATTTTTTTTAAGTTGAGATCTGCTTCAAGCTAAGATAGAATTTTTCAAGTGAATGATCATAAAAAATGTGCAATGAAAATGGGATAGCAGTTGTTTATTTCCATTAACAGTGAAAGGATCAAGTTAAGCGTAATGCTGAATTTTGACTTTTGGATGGGGTAATCTCTTTGAGGTGATTCTGCTCATGTTCAGCTGGCTACCTGCTGAAATTCTAAATCATAAAGTCTCTAACAACTTGACTAGTTTCACTGTTAACCACTGAATTGAAGGACACTCCATAACTCTGTGATACACTTCCTTGGCACATCTCAGAAGTAAGCATTAGCCTGTTAGGCAGTATTTATTAGAACATGCAGTGGATGCCATTACTTGGACTTGGGTTTGATCTGTAGCTTTATTCTGCCTGTGGTGGAAAGTCCCAAGGGTCACAAAATGGGCTTGAGCGTGTCCTGTCTTGTCCAGACATGTTTTCCCGCCTTTCTGCATTGCGGCCAGAGGCGGGAAAACAGGACAAAAGAAACCCAGACAACCTAGTCTGGTTTGGTCCGGTCGCATGAGAGGGGTTTCATGGGACCCACGCCCCTGTCGCGTGCAAGGCGTAAGCGCCCCCCGTTTTTGGAGGAGAACAGCCTATGGGTTCTTCCTTTTTTGGGTATATTTGGGTGATTGCCGAAGGTGATTGGGTGATATTGTGGCCAAAGAGACCATTAGCCTCTGCCATTGTCCTATAAAAGGGGGTAAACAGGTGAATAAGGGGCTTGTTTGCATGCCCGTTCGTTCCTCGCTCACCTGCCGCTCGCCCGCCACCTCAGCCAGCAGCCGATTCCACATCCCAGCCCACGTGGAATTCACCGCAGGAATTCTATTGAATGTTTTCCTGCGTACGTTTTGGGCCACAGACATTAAGACTGAGGACTAGTGAGTATTTTTAATTCTTCATTCAAGTTCCTAAAGGAATTTAGTTAACCTCACAAGCGGTGAATTAAGCCGCAAGAGACTCTCTCAAAGACATTTCTAAAACCTTTCCAAATTCCATTGTATAGAGACATTCGGTAAAACAGTTCTGCTAACTGCATCCAAGAACTTGTGTGGATAGTTGTAAATAAGTTTGGGGGAATTATCTTTGTATATATTACTAAATTATTTACTAACTTTTGAATCGGCCCCATTGCATTTCACCCCAAACTCAGAGTTCAACTAGCCCCTTCATAACACTGCCCTAAATACTAGTAACTATTCGATGTTCTGTTCACCTGAAAAGTTACTCTAGGGGTTCCTTTATTTTTTTTCTAACAAGTACTTCAGTGTAGGCTCTGGCTGGTGTAAAAAACTGAGTAGAAGTTTAACCTTTCAGCTCAAGAGGTAGGTGAAGCAGTAATGTTAATGTCTAGATAAGTCTCTCTTTCTTTTTTTTTTTCTTTCCCCAAGCAAGTCTGCTACAATTTTCAGCTGATGTTTATCCTCTCGGTTACTTAAGAGAAAAAAAAATCTTCAGCTGAGTATCAATTAAATTACTACTCTTCAACATAATCCACAAACTTTATGGTTTCATCAGAGTAGAAAATTTTAGCAAAATAAGACCAAACTTTACCTCCTCCTTCTTGCACAAGGACATCTGCAGTTCCTGCTGAGTAGTGTGGGGCATAAGTCAAGCTACCTAAGTGGGAGACAAACAGGACTGAAGGCTTCTTTCCCTATAGGCACACACCTTTCAGCTGAAGTACTTCTTATATGGGTTTAGCTACACCACTTTCTAGCCTCAAAATATTGATTATTTCAGTGGACAGAATTGTTTCCTGAAATTTCTCCAGAGCAGCATGCAGCTGAGTATCAGTCTTATTGTCATTGGATTGATTCACTGGAATGCCATCATCATGGAGGCAAATGCCTTCCAACCTTGAGAACAGCTGGATGTGCTTTTTCTGGAAACTCCCAGGTGCCAAAAGGCAGTCAGGGAAGCAATTTCAGACACAGAATTAATGAAGACAATGGCAGATGATATTGGGCAGGAGTACTTGGCTAAACATCTAATTTTAAAAGGAAGAGTAGTTCTAATCGGATGGGTAATGTGTTATGGATGATAAAAGGGATGTTCATCCATGAGAACTGTTCTTGTCCAGTGTGTTTAACATAGTGTGTATTTTTATGTTCCTGTTTGGATGAGGCATCCTGCCCATGTACCAGCTAGTGAGCCATCATTGAATTACTCCCAGACTTTGATTTTCTTATTGCAACAGTCATACTGAACGCCTGTGCAGAATTAGTAGAACATCTTTTTAATGATTGTTAGCTTTATTTGTCATAGTACCAAAGTTTGTCTAATCCCATAAAATCTTCTGAATGCAAGTATAATGCAGCCTCCAAAGCTTTCATTCAAGTAAATATTTAATAATATTTATGACAGGTAATGTAGCTGATTTACCACTTCTGGAAAAGTGTAATTTCTTCTTAATATTTTCTTCTTGAGTCTCTTTCTTTTATCCTTTCAACTTACATTGATGTGTCAGCTGTGCTATTTGGAAATCAGGATTAGAGTACAGCTAGTAGGGAAGATTGACACGTTTATTCCTGGGTCTGGTTTAGCACCGGCTCCTTCATTGTCTCTGTATAGACACTCATCACCAGCAGCTGTGCAGGTAAATTGTTCAGAAACCTTGTCTTTGTTTCTAGGTTCTTATTACTGTGTGATGTTTTCACCTCCTTTGAACATCTATGCACTGCCTCCATCAGTGAAATTG
Source organism: Tricholaema leucomelas (assembly GCA_013400475.1). NCBI lineage: Eukaryota > Metazoa > Chordata > Aves > Piciformes > Lybiidae > Tricholaema lacrymosa > Tricholaema leucomelas. The sequence continues at coordinate 9,389 of WAAF01017099.1, read as the reverse complement.
CTGCATTTAGTTTCTTATGTTGAAATACTTTCCAAATATATAGGTGTTTGTAACTATCTTTGTGATGCTATTTCCATATAACTTTTCTCTAAACCTTCCATCAAAGTTGGTTAGATATACATGGTGTACATTGTAGTAGGAAGGAGCAGTCAAATATCACTTTTTTTTTTTTTTTTTTGGTACTTTATGCATTGCATTGTATGAGGGACCTGGACAGGCTGGATGGGTGGGCAAAGGCTGATAGGATGAGATTTAACAAGGCTGAGTGCAGGATCCTACATTTTGGCCACAACAACCCCAAGCAGTGCTACAGGCTGGAGACAGAGTGGCTGGAGAGCAGCCAGGAGGAAAGGGACCTGGGGGTACTGGTAGATAATAGGCTGAAGATGAGCCAGCAGTGTGCCCAGGTGGCCAAGAGAGCCAATGGCATCCTGGCCTGTTTCAGGAACAGTGTGACCAGTAGGAGGAGGGAGGTTATTCTTCCCCTGTACTCAACACCGATCAGCCACACCTTGAGTCCTGTGTCCAGTTCTTGGGTCCTCAATTCAATGAGACATGCTGAGGTACTGGAATGTGTCCAGAGAAGGGCGACAAAGCTGGTGAGAAGCTTAGAACACAGCCCTGTGAGGAGAGGCTGAAGGAGTTGGGGTTGTTTAGCCTGGAGAAGAGGAGGCTCAGGGGTGACCTCATTGCTGTCTACAACTACCTGAAGGGAGGCTGTAGCCAGGTGGGAATTGGTCTCCTCTCTCAGGCAACCAGCAACAGAATGAGGGGACACAGTCTAAAGTTGTGCCTGGGGAGGTCTAGGCTGGATGTTAGGAGGAAGTTCTTCACACAGAGTGGTTTGCCATTGGAATGGGCTGCCCAGGGAGGTGGTGGAATCGCCATCCCTGGAGGTGTTCAAGAAAAGCCTGGATGCCACTTAGTGCCATGGTCTAGTTGATTGGCTAGGGCTGGGTGCTAGGTTGGACTGGATGATCTTGGAGGTCTCTTCCAACCTGGCTGATTGTATGATTTCTTAAGGTTCTCTTTAATATTCTTCTTGATGATATAACAGCTATTTTCTTATTCCAAGTGTGTTGTTATATTAAAATATATTCATAGCTCAAATAGTGGCAAGATCAAGTTCAATGTTAGATTGACAGAACATATCTGGGCAAGCTGGCTTGTATAGTAAGATTACTATTAGTCTTTAAATAGTGAATTAACATCTAACCTAAATCCTTACATTTTGTGTCTTTTAACATTTATTACAAAGCATCAATTATTCAATTAAAAATGCAGTTTAATCATTACACTTCAATTTATTCTTTGTCTCTGGGTTAAAAGTATATTGCTTCACGTGTTATGTGACATCATCTAATGCTGTCTCACTAGTTGCAGCAGGCAAATCTGCTAACTCTTCATTATTCATTAGTTTCCATTCTGGTCTTTCTAGCTCCTGGGACCATCAAGTCATCACATGCCCATGCTCGTGGATTATTATTGTTGGCACAGGGCTTTCAAAGTGTTACAGCTCCTGACAAGGCACACAGAGGAGTGGTGTGTGGTGTCACGAGTAGACACTGCTGCAAATTGTCATCTTCTTGAGTTTCATCCTTGTTATTTTCCTGTGACTAGATTCTGTGTATGCAAATTTGTACCATTGTAAGAATATTTTCTGTGGAGTTTTCTGTCATTCTGCCTTTCTGGAAATTCCTTGCATTTTCCATAGGAAATATTGCTTCCTATCTAAGTATATATGACATACAATCTTTAGTTATGATGATCAATTATATCACCAATCAATTGAATCAGCAGCTTGTGTCCCATTTAGCAATGTTGATTTATCAGCATAATTTAGCTTTCTATAAGAGATACAGGAAATAGAATCCTATATCCTTTCTATAAGAGATACAGGAAATAGAACGGATTGGAAGGGACATTCAAGTGACTTCTAGTCCAACCTCCCTGTAGGGAGCGGGGACATCTTTGACTAAGTCAGATCCCTGTCCCACCTGACTTGTCCAGGTGATTCACAACTGTAAAAAATTCTTTCCTTATATCTAGTCTGAGTCTACCCTTTTAGTTTTAAACCATCACTCCCTGTGGTATTGCAGCAGGCCTTGCTAAACAGATTGTCCACATCCTTCTTACAGGCCTCCTTTAAGCACTGAAACTTCACAATAGAGGTGATATCTGCCGTATATAAATAGAATAGAATGGAACAGAATAGAAACAACCAGGTTGGAAGAGACCTCCAAGATCATCCAGTCCAACCTAGCACCCAGCCCTATCCAGTCAACTAGACCAAGTGCCTCATCCAGGCTTTCCCTGAACACCCCCAGGGACGGTGACTCCACCACCTCCCTGGGCAGCCCATTCCAATGCCAATCACTCTCTCTG